>CAWUFW010004534.1:1200000-1520181 GCA_963921515.1 Calotriton arnoldi | reverse complement strand
ACATGAATCTTGCAATCCCAAGTTCCTAGATGAATAGAAAGTCCAGGTAGACAGGATCCCCAGTATCGGGGCCACTGTTGTCTGACACATTGTTCCAACTTATACTCCCCATGCAATGTGTGGGAGTAGTGTTGCCATCAACAGGGTGAACAGTCTGTGCACAAAGGCGAAAATCCAGAACAGGTTCAGGCTTCCTGGGAGTTGCGCTTGGCCATCAGCCTCTCACTTTCCCCTCCTCGGACGACCCCTCTTCTTGGGGGGGGGCCCTCAAGTGCAGGCTGCTGCGGTGCAGGGGACTCTCCGCCAGAGTCCTCCTCCCTCCCTGTGGCAGTTGCAGTTTGTTCGGTACCAGATGTTGTTGGCACACAGGGAGGTGTGGACTGGTTGCTGTTCATCTGGCGGAGGCATTGTAAAATGTCCCTGTGCACCGCCGTCATCTCATGTAGTACATCCCACTTGGACTCCACGCGGGTCATGTGGGAGTCCACACGTGACATGTGGGAGTCCACACGTGACATGTGTGACTCCACTTGGGACATGTGGGAGTCCAAGCGGGCATGATGGGCAGCCTGCTGCTGTTTGATGTCTCTGAGGAGCCCCACTACCTGGCTGAGCTCTCCGGTGCTGGACTGGTACGCATCAGCTATGCGTACCAGTTGTGGGTCTTCATGCACACCAGCAACGTCTGCAAGCAGCGACCTCTGTCTCCCACCCCTCCCACCACCCCTGCTGACATGTGCAGTGTGTGCAGTTGCACGCACAGATAACCCTGGTCCACCTTGGGGGTTGGTGGTGGTGGTGGTGTCCATGGCCCCAGGTTGGTCCAGGGTCACTGCGCTGGTGTTGTTCCTTATTCTGTCCATGTCGGCAGGGATGGTATTCGTGGTGACAGTCGTTGGAGGGGTGGGTGCAGGGGGTGCAGCTGGTGGACCTGCTGGTGCTGCAGCTGGTGGTCCTGCTGGTGCAGCATGTTGACTTGCACCGGATGTGCCAGGTTGTTCATCGTCCGAGGAGGACAGAGGCTGTACGACGCCAGTGAGCTCGGCATCCTCTTGAGCCTGGGACTGGGACTCCTCAGCGTCTGCTGCTGTGTCCCTATCATCACCTGTTTTTGGGAGACACAAACAATGTATGTCATGTTTCTGCAGGCATCAGTGGTTGACACACCTGACAGTTGTGACTGTGCCTCGGGGTGCGGGCCTGTACATTGTATTGTCCTAAGTCGTCACAGTCAGGGGTTGATATTGGTGTGGCACATTGTCCTGCATTATTTGGGCATTTCTATGTATTCTCTGGGGTGTGAACATGGTCTGCATTGATTGTGTTTGGTTGACAGCCAGACCTCCTTCCCACCCACCCACCCACCCAGTCAGTTATCCCACCATGGAACGTGCTTGCATTGCAGGGAGTGTAAGTTGTCTCTCAGGATGTCAGTCAGTGGTGTCCTGCTGTTTGTTGGTGCACAGTTGGCAGCAGGGCCTTGTGCTCCCCACAGCAGTAGCCAGTGTCAGCCATCTTGTGAGTCCTTCTCCACTCCCTGTGATGTGAGCATGGTTCAGGGTGGTGTTGATGGGACAGTTGTGGGGGTGAGCTATGTCTGTGACTACGACTCCCATCATGCTATTGCCTCCACCCCCTTCCCAGCATGCCCATGCTTCCTTCCTTTTGACTCTGCTTCCCTGTGGGGTGGGCTGGCTGTGCTGACAGGATGGCTGGGAGTGTTGTCCTGGCAGTTGTTTGGCTAAGAGTCCCAAGAGTGTCCCTGTGCTTCACACAACATAACCCAGGGTGGTGGTGCTTTGTGGGATCTTGTGTTAGGATGGAGGGCATTGCATTCTACCAGGTGGGTACTGTGGAGTTTGTGTTGGGGGGGGTGTGAGGGGAGGTGCTGGTGACTATAGTCAGTGCTGCAAGTCCCCCTTCCCACCCAGCCAGCCAGATAGCCCACCATGGAACGTGCTTGCATTGCAGGGAGTGTAAGTTGTCTCTCAGGATGTCAGTCAGTGGTGTCCTGCTGTTTGTTGGTGCACAGTTGCCAGCAGGGCCTTGTGCTCCCCACAGCAGTAGCCAGTGTCAGCCATCTTGTGAGTCCTTCTCCACTCCCTGTGATGTGAGCATGGTTCAGGGTGGTGTTGATGGGACAGTTGTGGGGGTGAGCTATGTCTGTGACTACGACTCCCATCATGCTATTGCCTCCACCCCCTTCCCAGCATGCCCATGCTTCCTTCCTTTTGACTCTGCTTCCCTGTGGGGTGGGCTGGCTGTGCTGACAGGATGGCTGGGAGTGTTGTCCTGGCAGTTGTTTGGCTAAGAGTCCCAAGAGTGTCCCTGTGCTTCACACAACATAACCCAGGGTGGTGGTGCTTTGTGGGATCTTGTGTTAGGATGGAGGGCATTGCATTCTACCAGGTGGGTACTGTGGAGTTTGTGTTGGGGGGGTGTGAGGGGAGGTGCTGGTGACTATAGTCAGTGCTGCAAGTCCCCCTTCCCACCCACCCAGCCAGATAGCCCACCATGGAACGTGCTTGCATTGCAGGGAGTGTAAGTTGTCTCTCAGGATGTCAGTCAGTGGTGTCCTGCTGTTTGTTGGTGCACAGTTGGCAGCAGGGCCTTGTGCTCCCCACAGCAGTAGCCAGTGTCAGCCATCTTGTGAGTCCTTCTCCACTCCCTGTGATGTGAGCATGGTTCAGGGTGGTGTTGATGGGCCAGTTGTGAGGCTGAGCAATGTCTGTGACTACCACTCCCATCATGCTATTGCCTCCACCCCCTTCCCAGCATGCCCATGCTTCCTTCCTTTTGACTCTGCTTCCCTGTGGGGTGGGCTGGCTGTGCTGACAGGATGGCTGGGAGTGTTGTCCTGGCAGTTGTTTGGCTAAGAGTCCCAAGAGTGTCCCTGTGCTTCACACAACATAACCCAGGGTGGTGGTGCTTTGTGGGATCTTGTGTTAGGATGGAGGGCATTGCATTCTACCAGGTGGGTACTGTGGAGTTTGTGTTGGGGGGGTGTGAGGGGAGGTGCTGGTGACTATAGTCAGTGCTGCAAGTCCCCCTTCCCACCCAGCCAGCCAGATAGCCCACCATGGAACGTGCTTGCATTGCAGGGAGTGTAAGTTGTCTCTCAGGATGTCAGTCAGTGGTGTCCTGCTGTTTGTTGGTGCACAGTTGCCAGCAGGGCCTTGTGCTCCCCACAGCAGTAGCCAGTGTCAGCCATCTTGTGAGTCCTTCTCCACTCCCTGTGATGTGAGCATGGTTCAGGGTGGTGTTGATGGGCCAGTTGTGGGGGTGAGCTATGTCTGTGACTACGACTCCCATCATGCTATTGCCTCCACCCCCTTCCCAGCATGCCCATGCTTCCTTCCTTTTGACTCTGCTTCCCTGTGGGGTGGGCTGGCTGTGCTGACAGGATGGCTGGGAGTGTTGTCCTGGCAGTTGTTTGGCTAAGAGTCCCAAGAGTGTCCCTGTGCTTCACACAACATAACCCAGGGTGGTGGTGCTTTGTGGGATCTTGTGTTAGGATGGAGGGCATTGCATTCTACCAGGTGGGTACTGTGGAGTTTGTGTTGGGGGGGTGTGAGGGGAGGTGCTGGTGACTATAGTCAGTGCTGCAAGTCCCCCTTCCCACCCAGCCAGCCAGATAGCCCACCATGGAACGTGCTTGCATTGCAGGGAGTGTAAGTTGTCTCTCAGGATGTCAGTCAGTGGTGTCCTGCTGTTTGTTGGTGCACAGTTGCCAGCAGGGCCTTGTGCTCCCCACAGCAGTAGCCAGTGTCAGCCATCTTGTGAGTCCTTCTCCACTCCCTGTGATGTGAGCATGGTTCAGGGTGGTGTTGATGGGACAGTTGTGGGGGGGCAATATGTGTGACTGCGACTCCCATGATGCTAGTGGCTACACTGACTTGGCCAGCATACACAGAATTCCTTCCTTTGAGTGGTCTTCACTGTGTGTTGGTGTTGTTGTGGTGGCTACATGTGTGGATGTGTGTGTTAGTTCTATTTGTGCCACTGCCTAGCTGTAGTTGTGGTTGTGTTTGTACATGTGTTGGCACAGTTGGATGTGACTTTTTTGATGGCATGTGTTGTGTTTATCTGACTGACATACACATTTTGGGATGATTCTGTTCTAGTTGCTGTGTAATTGCTATGTGTGCATGGTTTGACTCTCCCCTTGACAGTGATGTGTGTGTTTTGTGACAGTTTATTGTGTACATTTGTTGTGTACTCACTAGGCTCTGGGATGTTCTCTAGTCCATATACGCTCACTGGCGGAAGGATGGCCCGCACCTTCTCCTCCCAGGGCCTGAGGTATATTGGCTTGGCAGGAGGGCCACTGCCGGTCTGTTGGCTGTTGATGTAGTCTATCTTCAGCAGGTCCCGTACCCTCCTGCGCACGTCATACCACCTGTTCTGGATGTCCGTCTTTGTGCGCCGACATGATGATTGGGCGTTCACCCTGTTGATGATCCTCTCCCACATCTTGGTTTTCTGCGACATGGGGGTCTGTTGGACCAGAGTGCCAAACAGCTGTGGCTCCACCCTGAGGATCTCGTCTACCAGGACTTCCAATTCACAATCTAGGAACTTGGGATTCTTCTTGGGGGCATGGTGATGGGTGGTGATGGTGAGTGATGTGTGTGTTGGTGTGCAGGTGAGGGTGTGTGAGTGTGTGTTTTGCTGGGTGTATGTGAGGTAGGTATTTGTTGGTGTGCTGATGGTGTGTGGCTTGTGTGAGGGATGAGCTGTGGGTGTGTGGTTGCTTTCTCTTGGGTGCTGGCAGTGAAATGGCATTTGCAAAGGCTCATGGTAGTGATTTGTGTCCTTTATATAGGTGGAGTTGTGGGTGTGTCTTTGTTCTCTGTCCCCACCCCCCAGTATTTATTGGCTTGGTAATTGCTTGTTTGGCCTTTTTTTGGTTGATTTTTCCTTTGTTCTGTTTGTGTATGTTGGAAACGTTCTTGTGACCGAGTCGGACCCTGCATTGGTCTCGTACGGTGTTTTCCGTTTCGTTCACGCTGTGTTTGTGCAGTTTTGTATGCTGCGTACGCGTCGGTCGCGGTGTATTGTGTTGCTTCGGCTCGGTTTTGTATGCGTGTCGGTCGTACGGCTTGTCCTCCGTCCGACTCGGTCGTGTTTTCGCGCCTTGCATCGTACTTTGCGGGTTGGAGTTGGCGGGTACGATTCGGTCGGATTTGTTCCGGGTGCGTGTCGGTCGGTTGGATTCGCGTGTTTTTCCGGCCGGATTGCTATTTTCCGAGCGGCTCGGTCGGTCGGCTTGGTTTCCTGACGTGTCGGTCGGATTTATCGCGGCTTGCATCGTACTTGGCGTGTCGGGCGCCACTGGTACGTGTCGGTCGGTATTTTTTCCGGATCCGAGTCGGTCGGTGCTTTTTCCGGCCCGAATCGGAATCGACCCCTAAACCTCTAGAGCTTGAGATAAATATAGCTCCTTAAAATCATTCCATAATGCGATCTTATACATACCAATCTTTAAAAGACCTTTTGTCCATGGATTCTTATTTATCCGCTATTCTGCAGATGGTTACGTTTCCCACACATCAAAGCCCAGCCTTTTTCAATTTAGGGATGGTTGGTTAAACGCTCCTATATGTCAAGAAGATAACTCTAATTAGAACCTGAGAGTCATCTAAACTGGCTACAGCCATAACTCAATAGTTTGAGAGCCAAAAAGAGAGAAGCCCCTCACTGCCATTACAGTGAATATTTTTTGTTAGACCCCTTTCTTTGAACATCTCCCGTTACGTATTCTTACACGCATAAATATTTATAAGTGCCTTAGGGACATGCCATTATAAAACACACAGGTTCAGGGGGAGTACTAAAAACGCCCGTACATTAATCAAATAGTGCTACAGATAATTGCCTGCCCCAAGACATCAAGCACACTAACATAATGGCCCATATCAGTCCTTACCTTCCTTTTCAGTAAAATATCTCGGGGACGTACTTCCATTAAACACAAGGTCCCGGCGAAAAATGGTTTAAATGCACCCACGTTTAACCACGTGGTCGAGGGCCCGCCTATCATTGGCTTCTCTATTTCCGTAAACCACGTGAGAGCAAGCAGCTGAACCGACTAGGTTCTCTTTGGTATTCAATGCGGATGCCATCTTGGAATGATGAAAGGATCGAAACTTACATTTATTTAAGCCCCAGATTTAAACTAAGATGTTTCACATAAAGTGGACGTTTCTCCATTAGGGTATAAAATGAACATTTTTGTTAATAACGATCTCTATCTATTCTATTTACACAGTAACACATAGGGGCATAAAGCTACACAACCTATGTTCTATCTAACATTATATACGGGCGCCATCTTGGAACGGTGAACGGATCGAATCTTACATTTGAATTTAAGTTAGGTTGTTTTACCCAAAATTGTTGTTTCTCCAAAAACATTTAAAAACAACATTTGAAAAGGGAGTGGAGATACACAAATAAGAACATTATAGATAATACCGATGGGGATAAGGATCAGCCGGGTTAATATACTAAATTTCTTTTTTACCTATCTCCCATCTCAACCCCTCGTCTGTCAAAAGTCCCAGAACCCTTATATGGGATTAGATAGAGTACTAACTGATTAGTCTATCCCATTCTTCTCTTGAATTTAGTCCCTTACGGACAGTGTTCAGTTTTGAAATAAACCACTGTTCTCTTCCTTTCCTCCTACTTGACATATCTCCCCCTCGTCTACCTATCCAGATTTTCTCCAAGATAAACCATCTTATGTCAAGCGCATTGTGGCCAAATTTTTCAAAGTGTGTTACCAAAGGAGCATTAGGCTTTTTTGTTCTAATGGCTGACATATGTTCTTGTACTCTGGTACGTATTTCTCTGCCTGTTTCGCCTACGTACCCCAATCCACATGGGCAATATATAAGGTACACCACATTTTTACTCCGGCAATTGTTCAAGGTCTTGGAGGTAACAAAAACCCCATTGTGGCTGATCTCTTTAGCACATATGCATAGATCACAGACATTGCAAATGCCACAACGTGTATTGCCAATGGCTGGAGTATTAAATATGGTGTTTTGAGTGCCTCTTGGTTCCTCCCTATATGTATGAACTAGTTCAGTTCTAAGATTCTTAATTCTCTTAAAAGCAAACAGGGGCTTGTCCAAGTTTGCATTCTCTTCATCGTTTAAAATATGCCAATTTTGATTGATCACATTTTTGATCTGATTACTTATGTTTGAAAATTGGCTAACAAACACCAATTGATTGTTTTCTTTTTCTTTCTGCTATTGCCATTGATCATGGATTCCCTATCGTAGAATCTAGCCCTTTTACATGAATGAGAGATCAATTTCTTGGGGTACCCTCTCTCTTTCAATTTAGTTTTTAATGTTTCTGAGTGTTTATAGAAATCTTCAATTTTTGAACAGTTTCTTCAGAGGCGGAGAAACTGGCTGAATGGGATATTATCTTTTTGGGATTTAGGATGAAAGCTAGAGTAGTGGAGCAGTGTGTTCTTATCCGTCGGTTTCGTATAAAGCTCCACCACTAGAGCTCCGTCCTCTTCCTTGATTGTGATATCCAAAAAATCAACCCTAGATCTATTACAATTGGATGTAAATTTCAGATTTGGATCCCCTAGATTCAACCAAGCCAAAAATTCAGTCAAGTTTTCCATACTGCCTTCCCAAATGCATAAAATATCATCAATGTAGCGGTACCAACCTACTACATTCGCGTAAAAAGGGGCCAACTCATTCTGAATATGCTTATTCTCAAATTTGCCCACATAGAGACAGGCCAGGCTTGGCGCACAGGTAGCCCCCATGCTGGTCCCTTTCTTTTGTCTACAGAGCTGATCCTTGAACAAAAAAATATTGTTCTTAAGGATCATTGATGTACACTCTACAATAAAATCCTTGTGGACTCCATCCAGATCCAAATCATTCAGAAGCATCCGGATCATTTCTATTGTGTCATCCTGAGAGATGTTCGTATAGAGAGACTCAATGTCCAAGGTAACTAGACACTGAGGGGTCGATTCCGATCTCGGCCGGAAGCGCAACGAATACGATTCGTCCGGAAAAAATACAAGCCGAACGCAGGTTTCCCGACCGATTCGAACAGTCGTCCGAACGAGCAAGTACGATGCGCATTACTGCTCAGATTCCGACCGAGCCGTACGTACCCATTCCAGCTCCAGTTCCCCGCCCGAGCCGGATCCGTAAACGCCGATTCGAGTCGCACGGAACTAAATACACAGCACCTTCCGGCCGGACTAGTACGATGCGCACTCCATACGCGCCGAACTGGTCGCTACGTCCGGCACGTCAGAGCATCCGGGAGAGCTGCACATAAGCTCCGATTCGTGCAACAAGACGATCCACGGCTACAAGATGAACAAGCCAGCTACGAGTACGAGTCGAAGCCACGATAAACCCGAACAAGACGAACCAACCATGAATCCCATTGCGCAGGTCCTACCAATACTGTACATCTATTACCGGAACCGGTACGGACGCGTACGGCGCAGACGGTAAGTCAGAAACCCACTACACAAACAAACGACACGTACCCGACATATGTCACACACATAGGGATGCAGAAATGATGTACCCTAGCAACAGCCGAACCATAGGGGCGGGATGGCTATCACCAATGCCATACACACCCATAGGGGCCTGATGGCTACCACTACCACCACCCCTACTCATGGGAGGCTGTATGCCTGTCACTACTACCATCCCCACTCATAGAAGGATGGATGCCTAGCACTACCACCACCCCTACTCATGGGGGGCTGGATGCCTGTCACTACTACCATCCCCACTCATAGGGCGGTGGATGCCTAGCACTACCACTACCCCTACTCATGGGGGCCTGGATGCCTGTCACTACTACCATCCCCACTCATAGGGCGATGGATGCCTAGCACTCCCACCACCCCTACTCATGGGGGGCTGGATGCCTACCACTACCACCACCCCTACTCATGGGGGCCTGGATGCCTGTCACTACTACCATCCCCACTCATAGGGGGATGGATGCCTAGCACCACCACCACCCCTACTCATGGGGGGCTGGATGCCTGTCACTACTACCATCCCCACTCATAGGGGGATGGATGCCTACCACTACCACTACCCCTACCCATGGGAGCCTGGATGCCTGTCACTACTACCATCCCCACTCATAGGGGGATGGATGCCTAGCACTACCACCACCCCTACTCATGGGGGGCTGGATGCCTACCACTACCACCACCCCTACTCATGGGGGCCTGGATGCCTAGCACTACCACCACCCCTACTCATGGGGGGATGGATGCCTAGCACTACCACCACCCCTACTCATGGGGGGCTCGATGCCTGTCACTACTACCATCCCCACTCATAGGGGGATAGATGCCTAGCACTACCACCACCCCTACTCATGGGGGCCTGGATGCCTAGCACTACCACCACCCCTACTCATGGGGGGCTGGATGCCTGTCACTACTACCATCCCCACTCATAGGGGGATGGATGCCTACCACTACCACTACCCCTACTCATGGGGGCCTGGATGCCTGTCACTACTACCATCCCCACTCGTAGGGGGATGGATGCCTAGCACTACCACCACTCCTACTCATGGGGGGCTGGATGCCTACCACTACCACCACCCCTACTCATGGGGGCCTGGATGCCTGTCACTACTACCATCCCCACTCATAGGGGGATGGATGCCTACCACTACCACTACTCCTACTCATGTGGGCCTGGATGCTTGTCACTACTACCATCCCCACTCATAGGGGATGGATGCCTAGCACTACCACCACCCCTACTCATGGGGGGCTGGATGCCTGTCACTACTACCATCCCCACTCATAGGGGGATGGATGCCTACCACTACCACTACCCCTACTCATGGGGGCCTGGATGCCTGTCACTACTACCATCCCCACTCATAGGGGGATGGATGCCTAGCACTACCACCACCCCGGGGGCTGGATGCCTACCACTAACACCACCCCTACTCATGGGGGCCTGGATGCCTGTCACTACTACCATCCCTACTCATAGGGGGATGGATGCCTACCACTACCCCTACTCATGGGGGCCTGGATGCCTGTCACTACTACCATCCCCACTCATAGGACGGGTAATGTATGACACAACCAGCATACTCCAACATAAGGAATGTCAGCAAAAGACATCCCCCAACATCATGACAAGAGTGTGTAGTCTGTGTCAAATGCCTACAACACTGAACATGACATTGAACATACAATGTGACCCCCTATCACATGTGTCACACAAAAATGTGTGTGGCCTTCACAATGCAAGCAGACCATGACCATTGTGGTAATGGGGTCTAAACCCCCATCATCACAGTGACCAAAAGGTAAGTGTGGGGTCCATAGCTGAAGCACATTTTGAACAATGTGGCAATGGGGCCTAAACCCCCATCATCACAGTGACCAAAAGGTAAGTGTGGGGTCCATAGCTGAAGGACATTTTGAACATTGTGGCAAAGGGGTCTAAACCCCCATCATCACAGTGACCAAAAGGTCAGTGTTGTCATGGAAAAAGCTGCAACTGCCAAACAGCATGGATGATTCCTGGTCACAGAACAACAAACACATGAGTGGCAAAGTAGTGCTTGTGTCCCATAGCAACATAGATTGGGTGAGGCAAACAGTGCAGTGCAAATAAAACATACCTTTGGCCATGTGCAGACAAACATCACCCATGGGGACTGACATTGTCTCCATTTATCAATTACACAATGCCAGAAGTGACCATCATAATGCAGACCCACATATATGCACTAATGGACACACAAATGTAGATATCCTGTGGATACTCTAGATGTGAGGTGAACAAATACCATACCATGGCAGCAATGGGATATACAAACCATGATTATTGTGCTGACTGATGACCTAGGAGTCCCAGGGACAGCATGGGAAATCCTCCAAACAACATACAGGCAATGGCACACTAAAGATATGCCAATGCAGTGGTGCAGATGAACAAACACAAACAGGCAGCCTCACACTGCATATCAAACACAACAGGTGATGGGGGGTGTGCCAGTGTCCCCAGGCAACCACACAACACATGAGGAGGCCTGAATTCCAATTACACAGATGTGTATACAGTGCCATACAAAAGTAACTCATGGATCGGATTCCCCTATGTGGGCAATCAGGCATTGTTAGATGAGAGGGAGCCCAAATTACACATGTCACACAAGCTTGTAGGAACAGCAACTAACACAGCAAGAGACAGGCCCACCACAGCACTACCCCCAGGGACCCCACATTGTGGTGACACTAGCCTGCATGATAATCCCACTGTGATGACAAAGGTAGATGTCGTTCACACTGTGAACCACAGCCATGTGTCCTGAGCAACAAACTACCATCACACCTACACAAGCACAAATCAATCAGCACGTCCTGTCAGCCAAGGCCAATATGGAGGTAGGGGTCTAGCCGTGCAACAACTCACATTTGCACACACTCAACACCACACACCTTGATCTCCACCAATGTGCAGCAGTGAAGCTCACATGGACTGGTGACATTGCACATGCACCCATGACAATCCCAGGGGTGGTTGTGGGAACTAAGGTGCAGAAACCCATCACAGCTGGCCAGTCAACAAGACTCGTGAATGTCTGACACACTGCACAGTACGCGGTACATGGGCATGACGTGAAATCCACCCTAATCAATGGGATCCCAGCCACAGTCACACACCAATGAAGAAGCCAAGGTGACCCACAAAGAACACACATAGACAACTTCCAACATTGCAGCTCCGACCCTGAGGAGTGGCAGCAGTCACACACACAACGTGTCACAATCACTGAAAGCTACCACAAACTGTAAATTACATGACTTGTGTAACCAACAAGTGCCAAGGGGAATCCTGACTGTGTCCCATCTGCGTTTGCCCACATCCCCAGCCCTGACAACAAAGACAACTAGGGATGACAACCTGATGAACATTAGTTTGCCATGCACCCACATCACGGAGAAACCAGGTCCAAGATGCTGGATGAACACAGGACAACTCAGCAAGCATCACAAACAGGAACATACGTAGGGACACAGCCTGTGTAGGAAAAGGGAAGGGAACACACACAGACATGCTTACACAACACACAACACAGGCCCAGGCAATGTCATGGGATTACACACTGCCATGAGGGCACTCCACTCCTGTGGAAGGTCCGCTGTGCCAAACCTTGTCTGTGCACGACTCAAACATGTCAGCAGAACACTCGGTCAGTGAGTCAACAATTACAACACACTGAAGGCTCTGCTCACATCAGCCTGGAGTACGGGAGTGTCACTTCAGTCATCTGCATATACCCAAAACACGTGTCAAGCAAGTTGCACTGTATACACAGATGAGTCCTTCAACATTGATGTGCTAAACTGCATGTCCAGTGGAGATGGGCACACAGTCAGGGAAATAGAAACATTGAACATTGGTAAGCCCACCAGATGTGCATGAGTGTAAGCCACAGATGTTAAATTACAAATGCAAAACGTACATCCCTGTGTCAAATGCTGAACATTACACCCTCAGACTGCAGCAAAGGATGCTATGGATCCAGACTAGATTAGGACACATATCCCATGGACCACGTGGAGTCCATCACAGCAACACTTCATTTTCCTGATATGAACACTATTACAACAGCAAATGCATGATGATACTCATCTACATCATGTACAACAAAAGCAAAACCACTAGTAAACAAAAAGGCGCTTTATTCAGCCAATGTGAATGAAAAATTGGAAGTCCAAAAGAAACTAAGGCCAATGGCCAGTCCACATTCACAGTCCGAACAGGGTGACATGTGACAACTTGTCACCCATTGCTTGCCTGTACTGGTACGGACATGGTACATCCCCCTCGGAGGGGCATACAAGGGGCAGGCCAGGCACCGCAGGGACAGGATCAGGGGATGCCAGAAGGAGGCAGTGAAGGGGTGGTGGGTGCAGGAGTGTCACCGGCAACTGCAGTGGAGGTGTCTGACTCAGTGGGGGCCGGCACCACTGTAGGGCACAAGTCAGATGGTGTGGGTGATGGCACCACTGCAGTGGGCCGGTCAGATGGAGTGGACTGGGTCCCCACTGCAGTGCCCAAGTCAGATGGGGTGGTTGTGGACTCCACTGCAGTGCATAACTCCAAGGGACTGGAAGGGGGAGGCAGATGAGGTGGGCAGGACAGAGGGGGACCCGGTCTCCACACCAGTGGCACAAACAGGCCGAGCGTCTGGGTTGGGGGTGGAAGAGCAAGTGGTAGGGGGGAGGGCCTAAGCAGTTTGGGGATGCGGTATTGGTGTGTGGGGGAACCTGGGGCAGGGTGTGGCGGGTGAACCTCTGGAGTGGTGGCCTGGGGGATGGAGGAGAGAGACTGCGTGGTGGAGCTGCGTGGTGGTGGTGGTGGGGTCTTGCCCTTCCTGGTCCGGGGGGACTTCCTAATGGGGTCCTCAGTCTGCCTGTGCCTGGGGAAGGGTGTCTGGGTGTGAGGGGCACTCCCCCTCTGTGTGTGGTGGTCGCCTCTTCCGCCTGTACGTTGTCTCAGATGGATCTGTGGGGAAGAGGCCAAGCTCACAGAGGAAGAGCTTCTGGGAGGGGGGTGTTGCAGGTGAGGCAAGGGAAGGGGTTTTGGAGGGAGAGGTATCTGAGGACTGCGCAGTGCTCGTGGATGCGTGGATGTGTGTCTGGGCCCCATCCCCTGTGAGTGAGGTATCAGTCCCCTGACTGCGTGCGCGTCTGGATTTTGGTGTGTGTCTGTGTGCTGCTTGTGTCTGTGCTGGTGCGTGCCTGTGCCGGTGTGTGTGTGCTTCGGACAGGTAGGGTGCTGGGGATTGTGGATGGGGCAGAGGTAGGAGGGGTGAGGGACTGTTGCAGGAGGGACACTGCTGCCGTCAGTGAGGAGGCCATGGACTGATTGGTCCGATGTAGGGCAGACATGCCAGATGACATGCCCTCCATGAATGACACCAGTTGTCTCAACAGACCCGTGTGTGCATGGAGGACACTCAGCATTGATGTCTGCCCTACATGGATCTGTTTCAGCAAGTCCACAGACTCCACACTCAGGGCAGCAGGGGAGACAGAGGCAGGGGGTGCGGTGCCTGGCATGAAGGAGACACGCTCCCCTACACGGGAGCCTCCACGGACATGTGGGATGGGAGCAGATGGGAGGGTGGAGATGGTGGTGGTGTCGGGGACAGACTTGCTCGATTTTGTCTGTGGCCTGCTGACACCCGCCTCCACAAGGGAGTCCTCACTGGAAGTGCTGTGTTCCTCAGCCGAGGTGGTCGTAGCTGAGGTCTCCTCAGTGTGGCTCCCCTCACCCTCCGTGCCACTGGGTCCCTCGGTCTCCTCTGCAGTGGACCCAGTCTGGCTCTGCCGCTCCTCTTGGTCCGTGGAGCTGTAAGTAAGTAAGTCCGTTTTTATATAGCGCAGCTACTCACCCTTACGGGTCTCAAGGCGCTGGGGGCCGTAGTGGAAATTAAGTGAGCTATTGCCCAGAGTCACATGGTGCTGAGCTGAGCTGCTGCCGGAGCCGGGGATCGAACCGTGAACCCTGTGCTCCGAAGTCAGCTGCCCTGGCCGCTGCACCACACCTCTCCACTAGCTGTCTCCTCCTGTGGCCGTGGGTGTATCTGCAAACAATCAAGATAATCAGAGCAACATTAGTCACCTGTACTGACCACACACACCACAGTAAGTACAGCACATCACAGAGCAAGCCCTGCCATCATTTGCTAGACATTGCAATAAGTGCTGACACTGATTTGAAGAAGCCCATTGTCTGCCTGACAGTCATTCATGCCACTCATATCCTACCTGTCCATGCACCCATCTGTCTGGTGCCTGTTGTATGCGACTAATCATATGTGCACACATGCACCACATACACAGTTGTTGGACATCCAAGAGAACATATGGAAATGTGTCACTCCAAACACATGCCATCTCCTGCCACTGACTCAGTACATGTGTCAGGAAAAGTGATGGGCAGAGTCTCTGTCGCTATGCGGGTTTTGGTTCCATCACCAGACACAATGAGGTCCTCATGTCCTGATAGACAATGCAACAATGGTGTGCATGCAGGACATATTACACTACTGCTGGATCACCCTTTGCAAGTTGAATGTCATGGCACAGGCCTGTCTGGCAAGTCAGTCATAACTGTCTCCTGTCACAGGGGCAGTGCATACACACAACACCAGTCTGCACTGTGTCACAATCATGGAAGTTTTGGGAATGCAAGCCCTGTAGCTGGCAGGTGCACATGTGCACCCCTGGCCACCCACATCATGAGGACTAAGATGATCCCACGTCATTCAAATGAGACATTTGAGTGACTGCAAACACAAATCCATACACATGAGCACTTCACCGTCTGATGAGAATGAACCAAAGCTGCCTGCACCTCAGTGTTTCATACACCATTGTGCACAGTCAAGGGATCAGAGACCTATGCATTAACCAATGTGCAGATCCTATAGTCACAACTCAGATGGCTGGCCACCCCAAATTGTTAAACACTCCAGGAGTCCAAAAGCAAGGCCACACCACGGTGACACAGAGGCAGACACCTGAGTGCACTCTTCACAATGCCCAATATGTATGCTGACACACGGGAGTGGGAGAACAGAGTGCCTTCGATGTCCGGAGTACGCATTACAGTCCTGGTCCATGTGCAACATGGTATTACCCTGAACACTAGGCAGGTGGCTATGCATGTGTCACACACATGATGTACATACTTCTGATGCTCCTACCTTGGTCTCTGCTGCAGCATGGGTGTGTGGCACATACCCCAGACATGTGGTGAGTCAGAGCAGCAATTGGAACACATATTAAAGCCATACCCAGAGTACATGTCAGATCGCAGGCATTGTGTGAGCAATTGTACCACCCACGCAGCCCACAACAAAGTTCCTGTAACTGATGCTGTCCCCAACTTGAACCACAGGTAACTGCAAGTACACAGTACCCAAGTGACCTAAGTCACAGACTGTAAGGGCCACACCTGTGTATCAGATGAGGAGGGGGCATGACACAAGTGAGGGACATGAGTCCAGGACGACAAGACATTCGTACTGTGGAAGTGGAACCAGGCTAAAGGAGTGCATAGAGCATGTTAGTCATAGTACCCAGAAAAGGCTAGCACTTACCCCCTCCTTGCTGCTGTCTGGCCTTCAGCTGCCCATCCAGGTCAGGGAAGACCACCGCCAGAATCTGGAGCATGTGGGAGGTCAGGGTCCGGTGTCAGCTGGACCCTTGCGATCCTCCGGGTCCAGCCACGAAGGTCCTGCCACCTCTTCTGGCAGTTGCAGATCCTGCGCCTGTAGACCCCCACAGATCGTACTGCCCGGGCGATGGTCAGCCAGATCTCCTGCTTCTGGTGGGCATCAACATGTGAGGATGACAAAGTGAAAAGGCCATTACTACAAATGCAACATATCCGTGCATCACACAGTTGGCATCACAGGGGCATATGATGTACACAGGTAGTGCAACTATGGCTATGAACAGTTGTCCAGCAGTTACTAAATGGTATCATTGCCTGGGAAGTAAAACCTTGTTGGAATGCACTGTTACTGCACTATACTTGTTCAGTGCATGTAACTACACACTTTGGGGGTGACAACTACTCAGTGAGCATGCTAGCCACTGGTGTACACACTGTAAGTCTTGCTAGTCAGACAACATGCACAATTAGTAAGGCAGTGGACAGCACACTCACCTGCTCCCCTGGTTTCCCATACAGCTTGCTGTACTGTGGAAGGAGGCTGTCCAGCAGGGCCTGGTTCTCCTCAGTGCTGAAGGCTGGGGCTCTCTCCACAGTACGTGCCATTGCAGTAGCCAGAGGATGCAGAGACAGCAGCAGTTGTAGTGGCAGATGTCGTCCTGGAGCATGTAGTGCAGGCAAGTGAGCTCTCAGGGGAACAGCCAGCATTATATGTGTGCTGCAGAGGCAGATACTGTCCCATGTGTCCAAAGTGATAGGTCCAAGTCGTTTGCATCTTCTGAATCTGGCCAATCCATGGAATTGCACCACTTATACACGCCTACAGCATCCTTCAAAATTTTAACTTGATGACACCCATGAATTTGCAACATTGTTGTGGGTGGCCAACTGAATTCACTGCATCCGACTCGTACAAGCTTCGAATACGCGTCCGTTAACATGTCAGTCCATAGCCAATGCGTGCGCACGGATCGGTCCTTTGCTGTACGACGCGTATTTCGTAACACAACACGCATCCGTCAACGTCAGATGCAATGGCCAATGCATGCGCACAGATCGGTCCATTGCTGTACGACGCGTATTTTGAAACACAACACGCATCCATCCACATCATATGCAATGGCCAATGCGTGCGCACGGATCGGTCCATTGCTGTACGACGCGAATTTCGAACCACAACACGCATCCGTCCACATCATATGCAATGGCCAATGCGTGCGCACGGATCGGTCCATTGCTGTACGACGCGCATTCCGAAACACAACACGCATCCGTCCACATCATATGCAATGGCCAATGCGTGCGCACGGATCGGTCCATTGCTGTGCGACAGCGTCCCTGTACAAGTCACTCGCATATGTCACCATGGTTGTCACTGGTGAACGTATGCCAGCCACAATTACCTGCCAGGGACTCAGGGGCACACCTACAACACCACAGCCTGTCCACACTGTATCCTAAGGCATGTAAGGCTGCATTACCTGTGTGTGTATGGGGGTCAACATGTGGTTTGTTGGGTGGCACTTGGGGGCAGCCACTCCCAGGCTGTGCACGTGTTCATGGGGACAGAAACCTTTGTGTGTTGTGCACATGACCACTGTGATGTGCAACTGTTCAGTTCAGAGCATGTGGCATGGTCACATTTCCAGGTTGTGTATGTGTATGTTATGTCACATACACCCTGAGTCCCATGTGGGATGGTATGTACGTCACAGGGTGACCCATTGCCACAATTGTGATGGCCCTCCACAGTCTGTGTGCATGTTGAGTTTCAGATGTCTCTGATTCCATGTGCACAATGGGAGACAGTCTCCACATCCACGTTGTTTGTGCATCGACTTTGATGTTGTGCGTGTGTGTGTCACAGACGTCCATGTTTGTCCTGCAGAGGCAACAGGGGCCACTACCTGTGGGAGTCATGGTTGTTTTGCTGACGTGTACATGATACGCCATGTCATGCCAGTGTCCATGTGGCAATACAGGGTCCCTGGGAATCTACCTGTCAAAGAGCTGTGATGCCTGGGGCACATCTGTCCTCACTTGTCGCTGTGGTGTGTGTTTGGAACGTGACAGCAGTACATGGGTACTGTGACACAGCCTAATGATTTCCCATAGCACAACCTGGAACTTGTTGTCAACACATGTTGAACTGAGATGTTAGATGATGGCCATGTAGGTGCCATATATGTCCATACAGAACAGCACACACATCAAGTACTTGTGTCTCGTAATGATGTATCATGTGATATTGAGTATGGTCAATGCCACATATGTGGGGTGACTGACAATCTTTCTTTGTTCACCTATGCACTGCAGGGCACCAGCTGTCCATAGACCATTCCCTGACCTTGCAACCATGGTTGAACGTGACTGCATCCGGCGGTACCGCTTCAACAGGCCGCTGATTGAGGAATTGGCGGGGCGGTTGGCCCCACATTTGCAACCTGGCCGGCCATACCCTACAGCGCTGACCCCCAAGGTGAAGGTGATGGCAGCCCTACACTTCTTTGCCACCGGTACCTTTCAACACACTGTGGCGTCTGCTGGTGGGATGTCACAGACCATGTTCAGCCGTGTGCTACGCGATGTTTTGGAGGCGATGTTGAGATACTTGAACCAGTACATCTATTTCCCTAAACGTCAACAACTCACTGACGTCAAGAGTGACTTCTATGCCCTGGGGAGGATGCCACATGTCATCGGCTCCATTGATGGGACACATGTGGCTTTGGTACCACCACAGGCACATGAGCAGGCATACAGGAACAGGAAACATTACCATTCTATCAATGCTCTGGTGGTATGTCTTGCAGATATGAGCATCTCACATGTGTGTGCACGTTTCCCCAGTTCTGCACACGATGCCTACATAATGAGGAGTAGTCGCATCCCGAGGATGATGTCACAGATGCAGAACCAGCGTGCCTGGCTTGTCGGTGTGTACTGACTTTGTACCATTGTGTGGGTTCTGCAATGTTGTATTCCACCCTCTTTTCCAACTCAGCTAATGTGCAATTGTCTGTATGTAGGTGACTCCGGATACCCCAACATGCCGTGGTTGCTGACACCCCTCAGGAACCCTGTGACACCAGCCCAGATGCGCTACAATGAGGCACATGGTCGGACCAGGAGAGTGATCGAGCGGACATTTGGTCTCCTGAAGAGCCGCTTTCGCTGCCTGGACAAGACAGGAGGGGCCCTCCCATATGCCCCTGCAAAGGTGTGCAAGATTTTCATCGTCTGCTGCATGCTACACAACCTGGCAATGCGGAAGGAGTTGTCTCTCATCCTGGATGACGATGACCAACATCCGCCACCTGTGGAGGATCCTGGCCTGGGCCACGATGCCAGTGATGATGATGATGATGAGGGTGATGTCCGCACACAGCTCATCAACAACTTCTTCAGCTGAATGTGAGTATACAGAGATGTTATGTCAATGATTTGAGTTTGCATGATATGTGTTGGTGGTGCTCTGTTGCTGTTTGAGTGTGGCCATGTGCTACTTGACTGGATGCATGCAGCGATGTGTCCTTACAGGTAGTCTGTACTCCCCAACAGTGTTGACATGCTAACTTGGTTTTGTGTAGGTATCTTGTGACATGTATTGGGCATGAGTATTGCAGTTCTGTCCTGTTCTTCAGTGCTTTTAACTGTGTGTCATGCCTGTCCTTCACAGGGTACTTTCAGAGTTGTTTGGTCAACTCGGATCCCCCGACACCATGATTCAACTTCCAGGGTGGAAGCAGTCGTTTCCCTACAGGTGATGTGCCACACACTATACAAATCAGAAGAGGGAGCGGAGAGAGAGCGTGTCCACATGGACACTGGGGGCGGATTCAGTCTCCCCAGCTATAGTTAATGAACAAATAGAATCCACCCTTATAAAATAGGCGAAAAAAAGGGGAGGGGAACAAGGTCTGGAATTGAATGTGTTTCCTACAATGGTGGGAAGCACATGGTGTTCTTTAAATAACCCTCACACACCAAAAGGGCCCTTGGTGTCATGCTTCATCATAGGGGTCTTCGCGTCGCTCTACAGAACGCGGCGTGCTACTAACCAACGGATACGTGGGAGCACTGATGTAGTCACTATGTGTGGTGTGCGAGGGTAGTGAGTGGTAGGGTCAGGAGTGAATGGATGCGTGAGTGTTAAAAAATACCTGGCATGTGAGGGCTAAAAAGAATTTTAATATACCTCCGTGCTGGTATTGTTAAAATAGTGTGGTGGAGGTTGTTGTGTATTTAATGTACATAACCTCCTGCGTGCATCAACATGTTTCGAAGCCGAAAGCTTCTTCTTCAGGACGGGTGCACAGATCCCTACCCTACTCACATGCGACAGTCTAATACCGTCTCAACATACATAATATTATGTGTAGAATTTAGCCAAATGTGCCTATTATGGTAAATGGCCTGGAACAAGGTAATGTCTTTAATATCAATCTGGAAAAGAACACAAAAGTACATATACAATATTAAATGGTGATACTCCTAATGTGGAGATCGTGACCTGTAAAGGTAAAATTACACGGTGTCTAGACGTGATAGTTAGCCTATCAGTATCAGCGTAATGCCCTAAAAAAAGGGGGACAAATACAAAACAAACCAACACATAACATAAAACACACACTCTATATTAATTTCAATAGTCGCTGTAGTAATCCTCTAGGGAGAGTACAAGCAGAAATTACGGGAAAAAAGGGGGGGGTGGTTGGGGTTGGTAGTAGAAGGAATGCATACTTGCTAAAATGAAGCCAGTGGCATCATGAGCCTGTGAGGACCGAGGGGACCTTGTGCTAACTAGCACTCTGCAAGGATAAAAAACAACACTCAGCACTGTGGGAGGTACTCACTGGGTTGAGGTGGCGGTGATCCTGTTGAAAAAACGGCTGTGCCGTACTTACATGCGTAGAGATACTACCTGCTACCACAGTCCCATCCGCGGCTCCGTGGTGTGAAAGGAGTATGGAGAGATTGGTATTTATACTCACGCTAATTACCAAATTATTCCCGCCACTATGAGGGCGTACGTGCCGAACATTGTGTGTCAGCAAAAATATTGGTTCCGGTGTGATACAGAACCGGTGCCACACACCCCTGGACTTTATTTCTTCAACACTTGGTGACTGTGTGGCCACTGCCACGTGGGATTACCTTGCATCTGTAGTGGAAACAACATGTTGCAAATGTGTAATAAACCTGTGCTTCACTTTGGGATGTGCGTTGTCTGTGGTCACACATCTGACTGACATTTGCTTAC
Organism: Calotriton arnoldi; assembly: GCA_963921515.1. Classification (NCBI taxonomy): domain Eukaryota; kingdom Metazoa; phylum Chordata; class Amphibia; order Caudata; family Salamandridae; genus Calotriton; species Calotriton arnoldi. Next base: position 1,498,656 of record CAWUFW010004534.1, on the reverse strand, counting down.
TGCACCTGTGGGCTAGTTAACACAGACTCTGAATAGGTGTGGTGTCTGTGCATTCCACTGTATTTCCTGGCAACATCAGTGTAGGCGATGAGTCAGATGGCCCTGGTGTGTATGTGTTGTGTTGCCCTAGTGGTGTGTCTCCCTCATATGTGTCACGTCGCCATGACTCACATGACGGTGTTGAACTTGCTGTAGCAGTTAGCATGCACAGTGTCATTTAGCAGATCATCATCTCCATGACAAAAACCACGTTGGAATCACAACAGAGGCAAGTATGGTGTATTAGTGAGTTTATTTACATACATGTGTGAGGATAGTGCACAGGATGGTGGGTGCTGTACATTGGGATTGGAATCCAAAGTTCACAGATGAGTTGGAAGTGTTGGTAGCAGAAATGCCTGAGTAAAGTCCACAGTCATCTGATACATTAGTCCAACTTAAACTCCCCGTGTCTTGTGGGAGAGTTGGGTTGCATTCGACAGGGTGAACAGTTTGCACACAAAGGAGAATTACCAGAACAGGTGTTGGGTTCCTGGGGGATGTATATGGCCATCTGCCTCTCAGTTGTCCTTCCTCGGACGACCCCTCTTCTTTCTGGGAGGACCCTCACGTGCAGGCCGCTGCGGTGCAGAGGACTCTCCACCAGAGTCATCCTCCCGCCCTGTGGCAGTTGCAGTTGTTGCGGCACCAGATGTTGTGGGCACACAGGGAGGTGTGGACATGTTGGTGCTAATCTGGCGGAGGCATGTCAATATGTCCCTCTGCACCGCTGTCAGTTCTTCCAATGTGTCCCACTTGGACTCCATGCCAGACATGTGTCTCCATACAGGACATATTGGGAGTCCAAGCAGGCATGATGGGCATCCTGCTGCTGTTGAATGTCCTTGAGGATCCCCACTACCTGGCTGACCTCTCCGGTGCTATTCTGGTACGCATCAGCAATGCGTACCACTTGTGGGTCATCATGCAGTCCAGACCCCTCTGCAAACAGCGACCTCTGCCTACCACCCCTCCCACCACCCCTGGCCACACGTGCGGGACCTGCGGTGGCATGCACAGGTGACCCTAGGCCCCCTTGGGGGTTGGTACTGGGGTTGTTGTCCGTTGCTTCACGGTGGGCCGGGGTCCCTGTGCTGTTGTCATTCAGTGTCCTTGGTCTGTCCGTGTCGGCGGGGGTGGTCTGTGTGTTGACAGATGTTGGAGGAGTGGGTGCAGGGGGTGCAGATGGTGGTCCTGCTGGTGCTGCATGATGACTCACACCGGAGGGGCCAGGTAGGTCTTCGCCATCCGAGGAGGGCAGAGGCTGTTCCACACCAGAGAGCTCAGGGGCCACCGGAGCCTGGGACAGGGACTCCTCATCAACTGCTGCTGTGTCCCCATCATCACCTGTGTTTGGAAGAGACACACAATGTATGTTATGTTTCTACAGGCATCAATGGTTCAAACACCTGACAGTTGTGACTGTACATCTGGATGCGGGCCTGTACATTGCACTGTCCTAAGTTGTCACAGTCAGAGGTTGATATTGGTGTAGCACATTGTCCTGCCAACCTGAAGCATTTCAATGTGAATGTTGAGGTGTGTGCATGACCAGCTCATGTATTGATTGGCTGTACATGGCCATTGCTACTCAAGGGCCATCACGTGCCTGACACAGGTGTGTCATCCTTGTCCACATTTGTCCTTTAACAGGGACATACGTGCAATTCCACTTAGGATATCTTTCAAGATTGGGCCATGTGTGGTTGCCTTTTTTGCCAGTCTTTGTGCGTCACATTGGTGTGTCTGGACAACATGGTCACAGTCCGGTATGCCTGGGATCTCTTGGGAGTATCTGTGTTGTTGTCTGGGTTCCTAGTTCACGTCTCATTTCATACAAGTGATGTTGTTAACGTAGCTAATGATGTTGTTGCTGAGTTTTGTACGTGCAAACGTGATTAATCTTGTCAATGTCCTCCATGGTGATAAGTATTGGGCACGGCAGCTCTCTGGGTTTTCCATTCTCATGACAGTGATGACCAGTGGTGTGTTGCAGTTCTGCTGCTGTGAGTAGCATGTCTCCTCAAATGCAGTCCAGGTTGGTGCTTGTGTCTACAGTGTCTATGACAGTGAGTGGTGTGTTGTGTGAAGGATGCATATGTTGCCGAACGATGTGGGAGTGGAATGCAGCTCACAACCACAACTTGTGTGACTGACACCATGGTACAGTGTCCGGTATATTGGTGTGTCCATTGCATTCACTGTCAGGTGTCCCCTGTCAATGATGTCTCTGTGACTTCCTGTGTGTTTTGTGCTATGTAGTATGTCTGATTCTCCACAGTTGTCATCTGCAAGACACACCTTCACAGCCAGGCCAAGGGGCACCCATGGACACTGCATCCCCTGACAGTGTGTGTAAACATAGAGTTGCAATGGCTGTGAGTGTGTACGTGTTTGGGTTGGCCAGTGCATGGGTGTGAATTGCAGGCACATCATTGCTCATGCCCATGTGTCAGCCATCTTGCCAGGGCTTTTACTTTGGGAGTGACTGGTCCCACATATGCAATGTGTTTTTGCAGAGTAGGTGTGTGTATGGCCAGCATTGGTGGTATTTGGTTGACATCCGGACCTCCTTCTCCCCCAGCCTAGTTATCCCACCATGAAGCATGCCACCTTTGCAGTGGGTGCAGGTTAACTCTCAGGATGTCAGGCAGTGGTGTCCTGCTGTTGGTTGGTGCACAGTTCCCAGCAGGACCCTGTGCTCCCCACAACAGAGCACCATTGTCAGACATCTTAGAAGTGGCTTTTCACTCCCTGTGAGGTGTGCCTGCTTCAGTGTGAGCTTACTGTGCCATGTGGGTGGGGGATGTTGAGCTGTGACTACCACTCTTATCATGCTATTGCCTACACCCCCCTTCCCAGCATGCCCATACTTCCTTCCTTTTGACTCTGCTTCCCTGTGGGCTAGTGTGCCTGTGCTGACAGGATGGCTGACAGTGTTGTCCTGGTGTTTGTTTGGCTACAAGTCCCAAAAGTGTCCCTGTGCTTCACACAGCATAACCCAGTGTGGTAGTTCTTTGTGGGCTATTTAATTAGAGTGTGAGGCAATGCATTCTCCCAGGTGAGTTGTGTGGAGTTTGTGTTAAGGGGTGTGTGAGAAAAGCTGCTGGTAACTATGGTCAGAGCTGTCAGTCCTCCTTCCCACCCAGCCAGATATCCCACCATGGAACGTGCTTCCATTGCAGGGAGTGCAAGTTGACTTTCAGGATGTCAGGCAGTGGTGTCCTGCTGTTGGTTGGTGCCCAGTTCCCAGCAGGGCCTGGTGCTCCCCACAACAGAGCACCATTGTCAGACATCTTAGAAGTGGCTTTTCACTCCCTGTGAGGTGTGCATGCTTCAGTGTGAGCTTGCTGGGCCATGTGGGTGGGGGATGTTGAGTTGTGACTACCACTCCCATCATGCTATTGCCTACAGCCCCTTTCCCAGCATGCCCATACTTCCTTCCTTTTGACTCTGCTTCCCTGTGGGGTAGTGTGCCTGTGCTGACAGGATGGCTGACAGTGTTGTCCTGGCGTTTGTTTGGCTACAAGTCCCAAAAGTGTCCCTGTGCTTCACACAGCATTACCCAGTGTGGTAGTTCTTTGTGGGATATTTAATTAGAGTGTGAGGCAATGCATTCTCCCAGGTGAGTTGTGAGGAGTTTGTGTTAAGGGGTGTGTGAGAAAAGCTGCTGGTAACTATGGTCAGAGCTGTCAGTCCTCCTTCCCACCCAGCCAGATATCCCACCATGGAACGTGCTTCCATTGAAGGGAGTGCAAGTTGGCTTTCAGGATGTCAGGCAGTGGTGTCCTGCTGTTGGTTGGTGCACAGTTCCCAGCAGGACCTTGTGCTCCCCACAGTAGTACCCAGTGTCAGCCATCTTGACAGTTCTTTTCCACTCCCTGTGATGTGAGCATGGTTCAGAGTGGTGTTGATGGGCCAATTGTGAGGGTGACCAATATCTGTGACTACAACTCCCATCATGCTATTGGCTACACTCACTTCACCAGCATACACACAATTCCTTCCTTTCAGTGAGCTTCCCTGTGAGGTGGTGTTCTAGTGGTGGCAAAATGTCTGACAGTGTTTGTTGGTTAGATTTGTGCCACTGCCTTGCCCTATTTGTTGTTAGGTTTGTACATGTCATGACACAGTTACATATCACTATGAGATGGCAGGTATTGTGTTTGTCTGACTAACATACACATCTTGGGATGATTATCTTTTGGTTACTGTGGCTTTGCTAACGGTGCATGGTTTCACTATCCCCTTGACAGTGATGTGTGTGTATTGTCACACAATATTGGGTATATTGGTTGTGTACTCACCAGGCTCTGGGATGTTTGATAGTCCATGTACGCTCTCTGGTGGTAGGATGGCCCGCACCTTCTCCTCCCAGGACCTGAGGTATACTGGTTTGGCAGGAGGGCCACTGCTGGTGCGATGACTCAAGGCGTAATCCTTCTTGAGTAGGTCCTTGACCCTCCTGCGCACATCATACCACCTGTTCTGGATGTCTTCCTTTGTGCGCAAACATGGTGATTGTGCGTTCACCCTGTCGACGATCCTCGCCCACATCTTGGTTTTCTGCGACATGGGGGTCTGTTGGACCAATGTACCAAACAACTGTGGCTCTACCCTGAGGATTTCATCTACCAGGACTTCCAATTCACTGTCTAGGAACTTTGGATTCTTCTTTGGGGGCATGGTGATGGGTGGTGGTGGGGATTGATGTGTGTGTGAGTGTGCAAGTGAGGGTGGGTGAGTGTCAGTTTTGCTGGGTGTATGTGAGGGTGTTATTTGGGAGGTGCTAATGGTGTGTGGCTTGTGTGATGGATGAGTTGTGAGTGTGTCTGTGGTTGCTGTCTGATGGTGTTCTGTGCTGGCAGGTCTGTTGAATTTGCAAAGGATCATGGTAGGGATTTGTGGCCTTTATATGGGTGGAGTTGTGGGTGTGTCTTTGTTCCATGTTTTTTTTCCCCTGTATTTATTGACTTTGTCATTGCTTGTTTGGCCCTATTTTTTGTATTTTTTCCTTTGTAGTTTTTAGGCATGTAGGAGTCGTTCTTCTGACCGAGTAGGACGCTGCAGTTGGCTCGTGCGACCTTCTCCGAGTCTTTCACGCTGTCTTTCTGCTGGGTTTCATGTGCGTCGTACGCGTCGGTCGCGGAGTATTGGGTTGCTTCGGCTCCCTGTTTTGTATGCGTGTCGGTCGTACGGCTTGAGCTCCGTGCGACTTGGTCTGGTTTTACACGCATTGCATCGTACTGCGCGGGTCGGAGTTCGCAGGTACGTTTCTGTCGGGTTCATTCCTGGTGCGTGTCGGTCGGTTCTATTCGCGTAGATTTTCCGGCCGGATAGCTGGTTTCCGTGCGGTTCGGTCGTTCGGCTTGTGTTCCGTACGAGTCGGTCGTAATTCACATGCATTGCATCGTACTACGCGGATCGGGCAGCGCCGGTACGTGTCGGTCGGACTACATTCCCGTACTGAGTCGGTCGGTACGTTTTCCGGCCTGAATCGGAGTCGACCCCTGAGTCTCTCTATTGAATGGTTTTCCCTCTAGTATTGAAATTATATGCGAGGAGTCTTTGACATAAGACTTAAGTCCACTCACCATCGGGCGTAGAAAGCAATCGATGTATTTGCTGAGGGGCTCAAGAAGTGAATTAATACTACTCACAATTGGTCTCATTGGTGGATCAGGGCGATTTTTATGAATTTTGTGGGGACCGTATATTGCAGGGATTCTCGGTTGGGTATTGTTTAAGAACCTAAATTCTTCCTCGCATATAAAGTTATTATCTTTTGCTTCTGTAAGTAACCATAGACAGTCGTTGGAGAGGCTAACAAGTGTACTCTTCTGAGTTTGTTCGTAGTGCTGTTCAACTTCCAAGAGGTCCAACATCCTCTTTTTGTAGTCTAAAGAGTCGGAGAGCACTACCCCTCCACCCTTATCTGCAGGTTTGATCCGCATAGAATACCAAAGAGAACCTAGTCGGTTCAGCTGCTTGCTCTCACGTGGTTTACGGAAATAGAGAAGCCAATGATAGGCGGGCCCTCGACCACGTGGTTAGACGCGGGTGCATTTAAACCATTTTTCGCCGGGACCTTGTGTTTAACGGAGGTACGTCCCCGAGATATTTTACTGAAAAGGAAGGTAAGGCCTGATATGGGCCATTATGTTAGTGTGCTTGATGTCTTGGGGCAGGCAATTATCTGTAGCACTATTTGATTAATGTACAGGTGTTTTTAGTACTCCCCCTGAACCCGTGTGTTTTATAATGGCATGTCCCTAAGGCACTTATAAATATTTATGCGTGTAAGAATACGTAACGGGAGATGTTCAAAGAAAGGGGTCTAACAAAAAATATTCCCTATAATGGCAGTGAGGGGCTTCTCTTTTTTTGGCTCTCAAACTATTGAGTTATGGCTGTAGCTAGTTTAGATGACTCTCAGGTTCTAATATAGAGTTATCTTCTTGACATATAGGAGCGTTTAACCAACCATCCCTAAATTGAAAAAGTCTAGGCTTTGATGTGTGGGGAACGTAACCATCTGCAGAATAGCGGATAAATATGAATCCACGGACAAAAGTTCTTTTAAAGATTGGTATGTATAAGATCGCATTATGGATAGTTTTTAAGGAGCTATATTTATCTCAAGCTCTAGAGGTTCAGTGTCTTTTATTTTGTTTACAGACACTGATCATTTTAATTCTACTGATGTGGGTTCTGCGTTTTACTTTTAAAGTACACAGGTAACTTTTTTCTGGTTTATAGACCTCTAATATGACAAGGATTTTTTAAGGATACCCTATTTATAAAAGAATTGGTTCTCTCTATAGATTTTAAAATCCTTTATCGAGATACTGGACCAGCTTCATTCGGCTAGCTGCCGGTTCTACGTGTTACTTATAAAGTACACAGGTAATTTTTTCCGGTCTATAGACCTTCAATATGATAAGGATATTGAGGATACCCTATTTATGAAAGAATTGGTTTTCTTTATAGATTTTAAAATTCTCTATCGAGACACTGGACCAGATTCCTTCAGCTAGTTGTCCTCAGAAAAGCCCCAGAATATGTCGAACGCTGGTGTGTTTTAAAAAAAAAACAATCTGGAAAGGTATTACACCTTATGAGTTTTCTCATACCTAGATGTGATGAGAACATGATGGTGAATGTGGGTATATGAATGTGGGTATATGAATAGAGGGAAGGGTGTGAGTGTATCATCAGGATATAAATGTCTATCCAAAATGGAAAATATATGAATATTCTCAGACCTGATCTTTGTTCTCTTCATCTTTTTTCTTTTTTCTTGTCTTTGTGTATGTGTATTATAGATTATACAATTGAATAGTTGGGAGATATCAACAATCCTGAAGAAGGTGGCTCTAATACATTGCTATCCACCGAAGACGCGTCAATGCCTGTCTTGTATAGATACTAGATTACTAAGATATCTGCAAGTTAATGAAAAAGACTAGGAAAAGTACTTTCCACTATGACAGATAATCCAACAGTTAGTGGTGATTCTATACATTGATATGAACTGTTTTTGTCTTTTACTTTCTCCCACTTTCTTGTCTTGTGCTTAAAAATTGTGAATTTATATATTTGCTTGTTATCATGTTTTTTTTACATGTATACTATTGAGTATTCACAAGCTACACAAAGAATTTGTAAAGTCTCTTTTTAACCTATATTGTTTTAATTATACTGTTTTTATCAAATGAAATAAAAAATATCTGTTACTTTTAGTATTTGTGATTCTATACATTTATGCACTGATGATACGGTTTGGGTAGATTGTGTGTTTGCTATTGTGCCGTTTGATTGTGCCAAAGAGGATCTTTGCTTTTTGACTTATTGCATTCACAAAAAATGTCAGAAGTAGAGCAATCATTACATGCATGTAGGTTGTGGAAAAGTATAATATCAACTAATTGGTTGGAGGACCTTGACAGATGATGTATCTTGGCAGGGTAGTTTAATTCTGGAAAACCCCAGTATACATCCTCTTCTCCAGTCAGATCTAGAGACAAGAAAGATGGTTCAAAAGCTCTATTAAAATCACGCACTATGATAACGTGACAATCCCTGGCAAATATGTTTAGTAAATCGAGGAGTGCCTGGAGTGATTCAGCAGTCTTGCAGGTACTTCTATTGTATACATTGATTAAAAAAGTTACCAATCTTGAGACCGATAGATCTTTAAGGCCAATATGTCAGGGGAATTAGTAGACATCTGTTTAATTCGACAGTTTAAATTAAATTTAATCCGGATGCATAGACTGCCAGAGTCCCGGCCTGAACAAGAGTTTTTAGCTGGATTATAACAGGATTGAAAAACCTTGCTGCTTTAGCTTTGTGAATATGTTATTACGTAATGTGAAGAAGCGAGAAATTGATCTTTGATAGTTAGGAGGTTGTTTGTTATGAAACAAGACTTGCTTAGTGAAGATCTCTATATAGCTGGAGACTAGGAAATCTGGGAGAATATAAGCAGATGAATTGAATAATTAAATGTAAGTTTTAGACTTGTTAACTTTGTATTCCCCATCTTTTGAAACATTAGCTCTTAACTAAAAAGAGATTTAATAGAATTATTATCTTGTTTGGTCTATCCACTATGTCTTCTGTGTACAGTTGTACGCCATTAGTAAACATTTTGATTTTTGATGTTGCTCTAAAAACAATTGTCTAAGGTTCATCATACAAGCAAAACATTCCTAGGTGGAGGCTGGGTCACACATTATTATTAAAAGAGAATTCATCAACAGCATAAACACCAAAATACATCTTTTATTTAAATTTGGGAAAAGCCTCTTTAGAAGAAGTACAGGAGTAATGTAAAGCAACTCTAAGGGGAGAAGTTATAGCTTTTCAGGTCCAAAACACTTAAATCGGCAAGCAGAGTTGCAAAGGAAACAAGATATCCTTAACCAGGCAGAAGCCCAATTGAACAGGCAGTTTGATCAGTTTCATTGCTGCAGGTGGGTACAAGTGAGGGAAGATTTAAAATGTTTTTTTGTTGTTTTTTTTTTATGTTTTCAAAGAACCTTTATTGACCAAGTTGCATAAACAAATTACATTCTTGCACTGAATCAAAGCACCATGCACAAGGGTACAATTGAAAATCACAAAGAGTACCAATAGTTCAAAACATCAGAGAATGACAGCATAGCGAGTGTTATACAGGCACTTTTGGACAATAAACAGTCATTGGTATAAAGCGCATAAATCTCAGGGAAGGGGCTGGCCCTGCTGAGAAGTAGACGGGACAAGGAGGGAGGCCGATTGCTATCCTACACCGGCGGCCGCCGCGGGCGGGACGCCGGCGGGGAGCGCGGGAGAGGAAGCCAGGCGCTGGGGGAACGAGCAAGGAGGTATGACACAAGGGGCCCCCATATGTCGAGTGGGCGAGATCTAGCTGGCATAAGGTCCCAGAATTCAGACAATAGGGTCTGACAGCGCGATGCATCTTCGAGCCATTGAGCGAATTTAGGTGCAGGTTTGCGACCCCAACACATGGAAACCCTACGCCGTGCGAGGACAAGCAGCATGGCAATGAGACGGCGGGAAGCGTCCGGGCAGAATTTAACAAAGCCGAGGAGGCAGAGCGGGGGGTCAGGCTAAACCAACGAGGAGGTGATTTCTGATACAACAGAGCAGACCTCGCGCCAGTAATCGGCGACCTTGGGGCACAACCAGGCAAGGTGAGCGAAATCCGCCGCAGGAGCAGAACATCATATGCACCTGTCACTGGGGGTAAGTCCCAGTTTATGCAACTGAACGGGGGGTACGGTAGAGCCTATGCAAGCATTTAAAATGGATAAGGCGCAGACGATAGTTAGGGGACAGTCGCTTAGTTTGCGCACAACAGTATAGCCAATCAGCTTGAGAGATATCTATGCCAAGGTCCTCGCCCCATGCCACACGAGCGCGATCAGTGGAGATGGAGGTATCCGCTAGCGTGAGGGTGTATAGTTTGGTTACCAACTTCCGAGGGGATGAAGACGAATAAAGAAACTCAAGAGCGGTCAACGAGGCAGGAGGCAGAGGGAACCCAGGGTGCAGCTCCCTGTAAATAGCCCTCAGTTGATAAAAAAGCAGAGTGTCCATGGGGCTGGAGTCCTCAGCCAGGGAATAAAACATACTCTCCGGATAGAGATCCGCGACCGTAGTCAGCCCCAGGCGAGTGGCATGTTTAGCCATGCCGGAGGGTTGGAGAGGAGGAAAAGCCGGGTGCCGAACTATCGGCATCGAGTTTGCCGAAAGCAAGGGGGCACCGGAGAACCGACGAAGTCCCTCCCAGGCCCAGCGCAAGATCTCAACTGTGTCTATTTCAGTACGGGGAGTTTGGCCGGGGCAAACAGGGCAGTGGTGAGCGGCCACGGGGCAGCAAGATCCGCCTCGACCGCCATGTGCGGCTGGAAAGGAGTGGGGTGAAGCCAAAAGTGCAAGAAACTGGCCTGAGCACACGTTGCATAGAGCTTGAAGTTAGGGGCGCCGAGGCCGCCACATGACATCGGAAGGGTGAGAACGTCATATGCGATCCTGGGTTGCCTGCCGGCCCAGATAAGAGAGATGATCAACGAGCGAACCCTGCAAAAAAAATGGGCGGTGAGGGGAACAGGTATGTTCAGAAATAAATATAAGAATTTTGGGAGGACGACCATCTTGGCAATGGCTATTCGACCAGCTAACGATAGGGGCAGCCGGCTCCAAAGGGGGATCTTCGACTCAAGCCAGTCAACCGCACAACCAAAATTAGCCCTCCAGAGTTCGTACACGTCCCTGCTCAGCCAGACTCCTAAATAACGAGTGGGACCGGACGCCCAGACGAAAGGATATTCCGAGGTGAAAGGAGTGGTGGCGTCCGTGAGAGGGAACAGGATCGACTTGTTCTAGTTGACTTGTATGCCTGAGTAGCCCCCAAATCGTATGATCTCGCGTACTAGAGGGCTAAGATGTTCCTGGGGGTGACGGACATATAAAGTGATGTCGTCGGCATACATAGAAACCAGGAGGGCGCGTGCCGCAAACCCGATTCCCCTCTGGGTGTGGTGTTGTCGGAGTCGGGCCGCCAGTGGTTCCATCGCGATAGCGAAGAGCATAGGTGAGAGCGGGCATCCTTGGCGGGTGCCACGTCCGATAGAGATAGGATCTGATACCATGCCATTAATTCGTAGACGGGTGGTGGGGAGAGTGTACAATAATGAGACTTTACGAATAAAAACCGAACTAAAACCGAGACGTGGGAGGATAGAGAATAAGAAGGGCCATTCCAGGGTGTCGAAGGCCTTGGTGGCGTCGAGTAGGGCGGCCACCGCAGGAAGCGCTGGGTTAATTTGATGCAGGACGGAGAAGATGGTCCGAAGATTGTGGGAGGTTGCCCGGCCCGGTATGAAGCCGGACTGATCCGGGCGGGCGATAAGCGGCATGAGGGGGAGAAGACGCGACGCAAGCAGTTTGGTGAAGATTTTGTTATCAATATTAATGAGGGACAGGGGCGGTAGGAGTCGCGCAGTTCGGGGGTTTGTCTGGTTTTAGAAGAAGGGTCAGCATGGCCTCGCGGAGCGAAGGTGGAAATTGGCCACTCTCGAAGGACTCATTATACATGGCGGCCAGATGCGGCACCAGTAGTGGAGCAAAAGTCTTGTAGAAAGAAGCGGGCAAGCCGTCCAGACCAGGGGCCTTGTCACCAGGCATACCATTGATGGCGGCTAGTATTTCCTCTTTAGAGAAGGGCTCGTCTAAATATTCCCGGTGGTGGTTTCGAGCCATAAAAGCTCAAGAGTATCGAAATATTGGTCGAGGGCATCACGCGGAGGGGCGGATCCCGCAGTGTACAATTGCATATAAAAGTCAGTGAACCGCGCCTTGATCTCCTCGGAAGAGGTGGTGCGAGCTGGGCCACCGTCCTGGAGCGCCATGATGTAGGAAGCAGCACGGGCCGGACGGAGAAGGTTGGCCAAAGTCTTACCTGGCCGGTCGCCCTCGCCGAAGCGGCGCGCCCGGGCCTCCCTGCTAAGGAATGATAGTTCTCTGTTAGCCTCCTCAGCGAATTCAGTATGTTTCTCGTGAAGACGGGCGAGTGTGTCGGGGCTAGGGGCAAGAGCGTGGGAGGCGTCCAAGCTCTTAATTTCGGACTCCAGCTTATGTAGAGTATTGCGGATGGAGCGTACGACCCCGGACTGTTTAGAAATACATGCGCCGCGAATGACGACTTTGAAACCCTCCCAGAGAGTGGAAGGGGAGTCCACAGAGCCCTCATTGAGCTCAAAGTAGTTAGTAATAGTGGTCTGGATCTCGTCACAAAAGACGGAATCACGCAAAGCGTTAGGAGGTAGCCGCCAGGAGAAAGCACGTCGGGGGGACAGAGGTAGGCGGAGACCGACCTGAACTGGCGCGTGATCTGACAGAGTTCGCGCCATGTGATCAACGGAGGTGAGCCAGGAGAAAATCTCAGGAGAGGAGATCCAGAGATCCAACCGGGACCAACATCCATGAGTGCCGGTGACACATGTGCCCTCGCGGGCCTCGGGATGTGTGTGGCGCCAAGCGTCGTGCAAGGAGTTCTCGGTGAGGATGGAATTTAAGAACGCCGCGGCGCGAGGATGGGAGGCATGAGGGCCAGAGCGATCCAGGACGGAGGATAGTGTAACATTAAAGTCCCAACCCCAGAGGAGTGCAGCGGGCCGAGTGATGAAATGTGGTGCCATACCTGCGCAAAAAAATCCGGGTCATCAGTGTTGGGGCCGTAGATAGCAGCTATCGTGAGGGGTTGGGCCTGAAGGGAGCCGTGAAGGATAACAAATCTCCCTGTGGGGTCGGTTATAGCGTGGGAGGTTTGCCAAGGGAGTCCCCTACGTATGAGGATAGAGACCCCCCGAGAGTAGTTGGAATAGTAAGAGGAGTGGGACTCTCCCCAGTACCGGGAGTGCAGTCTGGCAGCGGATGCAGGAAGCAGGTGGGTCTCTTGTAGCAGACAGATGTCCACCTTGTGCCGGACCAGATGTGCATGGACAAGTCGAGCCTTGCGGTGGTCATTGAGACCCCGGATGTTCCATGTCCAACAGGTAATGTCAGTCATTCAGACAGGGCGTGGAGAATAATCAAACACAATGTGGTGAGTGGGCCCTGGATCTTCGTGCGGGTACATATGGTGGTGCTAAACAACTGAGAAAGCGGTGTGCAATACATCAATGAAGGGGATAAACAAAGACAATTGAGAGCCTGCCACGACAGATAGCTTGGCTGCAAGAGGAAGCGCTAACGTCAAACCCCTGGAGGAGGATGCTGATGAGTGGCGAGTCCAGGAGCAAGGACCTGGGGTAATGCACAAAGCAATGCAGCATGACCACGCAGAGCCAATAAGGAATGGCATCGCCAGGCAAGCAGAGGGACAGAACAATACAAAATAACCAAAGCAAACACACCACAGAAGGGGGCAGCAGATCCCCAAGGACCCTCAACCCCCCACTCACGCCAACCCCACCAACAGGTTGAAGTCCATGTCCAGAGGATTGTATCAGTCATTTCAGCAAGGAGTATGGTGTGAATGCTAAGGAGAGCGATACAAGCGGCCGGGGTGCCAGTGCAGGTGGATAGGGAAGCGCCTGGCGACTGTGAAGAGTGTGGGAAATGCAGCAATAAAAGAGGAGAAGGATGACAAGCAGTGAACTGCCATGACAGGGAACTGGGCTTCGAAGAGGAGCCATTAGACCCAACACAGGAGAGAAGGTGGCAGCAGATGCCATGCGCGGAGGCGTGGCGTCAGAGGAACAAATAAGGCAGTGCAGAAAAGTGTATCGAAACAGTGCTAGAGCAACATAGTCAAGCATGCAATATGTCACCAGAATGCAAAGTAACCAAAACATATTAGCCTCAGAGGGAGGCCATAACACCCCAAGAAATCCCCCCCACCCACCTCCCACACCAACACCCCAAACAGGTTGAGAGACCACCCAAACCCGCCCTAGGGAACCACAACTGGGAAGGGGTAAGTCAGTAACCAACGTGGGAATCATCCCGCGGGGGCATGGCAGCGCTCGGCATACTCCCCTGTCGAAGAGACAGGGTGGCCAAGCCAACATTTAACAGCAGATAACCAGATTATAGAGTCTTGCAAAGGTCCATTTAGTCCTGGTCCCTCAGCAAACCACCAAGAGCCGTGTGTTGCAAGTTAAGCCTGGTGGGGTCTTCGGGCTGGGAGCCAAAGTGGAGAGCAAAGTACAGCTAGCAACGCAGAGTAGGATAGAGTCAATCATTGTCACTTAAGACGCCAGAGGCAGAGTCCTGTGAGGGGGCTGGAGTGGAACGGTTGGTGCGGTCGAGCTTCTTGGCAAAGGTGAAGGCATCTTTAGGGTCAGGGAAGATGAGAGTTTTTGAGCCCTGTCTGACCCGTAGCTTGGCTGGATACGCGAGGGAGTATGGGATCTCGAGATTTTGGAGGATCCGCTTCGCAGGCAGGAACTCACGTCGGGCAGCTTGCACCGCCAGGGTATAATCCGGATAGAAGGACAGGGAGTTACCTTGATGACTGACCTCACCCTTGTCCCTGGCCGCCCGAAGGATGGCATCACGATCCCGGAAGTTGAGGATTTTGGCGATGATGGGACGAGCTGGTAATCCAGGGGCCGGACGGGGGCCAAGGGAGCGGTGGGCACGCTCTAGGATGAAGACAGGGGAGAGCACGTCTCCAAACAATTCACGCACCAGTTGTTCCACAAAATCCTCCATACGCGAGATGTTCGTGGACTCAGGAACCCCCGTGATGCGGAGGTTACTTCTTCGGGAGCGGGCCTCCAAGTCCTCATTTTTAGTGCGTATTAGCTCCAGGATTTTGTCCATTTGAAGGAGTTTTTGACGATCCTGGGTGGCGGCATCCTCGACGTCAGAGATCCTCGTCTCGGCTTGCAGAAGGCGGTTGTCGTGCGAGTCCACTCGTGACTTGACCACGTCGAGGCGTGAAGAGAGCTGGTCCAGCTGGGCAGCAATGCCAGAGACGGCGGATTTAACCTCCAGCATGATGGCCTTGAGATCGTCCTCCCAGGAGGTGGCCATCTCCGTGGGAGGAGTGGACTCGCCTCCGTCGGCGACTGCGCCGTCCTGGCGCGTATGGCGGCGTTGGTCGAAGGTGAGCCTGGGCTGCTTGGGGTCAGCCTTACCCATGTCACCAGCCAAGAGGGGAGTGGAAAGGAAGCACCGCTGGGTGCCGGAGAAACTGTCCCCACAGCAAGGGCGTCAGGCAGGGCAAGTAGATGGTGCAGAAGGCGGCACCTGGGAGGATGCCACGAGAAGGAAGCAAAGAAGGTTGGCGCGGTCCCCGCCACGAAGAATGCTAACAGGTCCCCCCTGGGCAATCAGGCCAGCCAGCAGGCAGAAAGGCGTCTGAATAGCGTGTTTCAGGCCAAGCCCGAGGGTACAAGCTGACGGGGAGTCCGTGGGCCACGCGTCAGGGAGCACCGCCAGTGGCAGCCCTGCAGGTAATAACAGGTGTGCCGCTGCGGGGAGCGGTGCCGCAGGGATACAAGGGGGTGCGCGGCCTAGCACACACGGGGCCGGACCCCACGGGGCAGCAGAGGCGTGAAGACGACACAGGAGCGGGGGCCCCGTGGCATGGTGCACGCTACCCCCAACCCAGCGGCAGCGGCCCCCAACAGTGATGGCCCTCACCCCAGTCCACAGGGATCAGGCTGCAGTCAGGCCAAATCAGGTGCTAGCGGCACGGTGAAGTTGCGGCGTGTATAGGCCCCTGGTGTCGCCGGTGAAAGGGCAGCTCCGCGCTGGAACCGCGCCCGAGGTGGGGGGTCCAGCGGAGCCCAAGGCGGCCAGCGGAAGTGCAGGGCAGAGGCGGGTGAACGGCCGCGCCGGGCCGGGAACGGATCCAGGCGTATAGTTGGGTCGTAAAATGAGGCCGGGTATTCAGCGGCAAGGCGCGGGGTCAGTGAGCTCGCACCCGGGCGCCAGTGAGGGCGGGAGACGCACCACCGAGAGAGAAGCAGCGGTGGAGGAGCCGCGGGGGCGCGCCACCCACGTCGCCTGGCCTGAGTGGAGTGAGTATAGGCCCAGCGGGCGCCGATATGGGATCAGCCGGCGCCCGCACCCAGCGGCAAAGGAGGCCGGGCAGTACGGCGTACGAGCCCCCAAACCCCGCCGCCGAGAGCCCCCGGCGATCGAAACACTCACCAGGCCCCTCCAGCAGCAAGGAAGTAGAGAAGCCGGGTCAGCTCTTCAGGCGCGGTCAGGCTGAGGCGAAGCGGCCCTGTAGCAGCGACTGGAAGGCCCGATCCCGAGGTGCAGGTGCGCAGCTCGACTCAGGAGCGGCGGAGCGATGCGCGGCAAGTGTCCAGCGACACCCCAGGATGAGGTGAGAGTGAGAGTTCCGAGGCCAGGCGGTCAGGAAGCCGTCATCTGCAGGATTATGGCGGATTAAGAAGCTTGGCCGGCAGAGCCCACCTAAAGTGTGGCCATCTTGCAGCCGACCAAGCCAAGCCCCCCCAAATGTTTCTTTTTTTAAAATGAAATAGTCAACTCACACAGTAGGACAGCAAGAAGAAGGACACAGTGGGAAACTCTTAGTATGGTGCTACAAACCTCAGGATAATGCAAACACTATTACCAAACTTTTAGATCCAAAAACTCTCTCATATGCCACTGACATTAAAGGGTTAGAGGATATATTTTTTTAATCATTTCAAAGATATAAAAGCCAAATGTGAAGAAAAAGGGAACGATCTATATCTGATCTCAATGGTAGCACATACCTTCAGAGCACAAACATGGGGATCCCTGAATGGAAAATATAATCTCTTACTGTGCACATATACATGAGCACCAAAATTTGAAATTCCTTGTAAAAATCCGAACAGAATGTGACTTCCTGCTGGGGCACATACACAAGTTTTGCACCCCAGCAAGGAGTCAAAGCTGTTTGGAATTTTCATTTTAAGAAAAAAATCTAAACTGTTTCTGGCTCATCACTAGATTGCAAACAAACACATGTCTGTAATGCCCACGAGGAGCCAAGTGTTGTTTGGATTATTTCTTAGCCTCAGATAAATCCAGTACCTTCCACCTTGCTGGGGCACAAACAATCACATGCCTGTTCCCCAGCAAGGAGCCCAGGTGATGTTTGGATTTTGTCTGAGACTACGAAACAAATTCAAGCAGCACCTAGTTTCTCACTGGGGCTCAGGCAGGCACTTATACATCTGCCCAATGGCGAGGAGCATGGAATCTATTCGCTTTTTTTCTTGGCCTCAGAAAAAAATCCAAATAGCACCCGACTCTGTGCTGGGACACAGATGCATGCACATCTGCACCCCCACAGGGAGTCTGAACACTGTTTGGAGTTTTTCACAGCCTCAGAAAAATTCAAACAGTGCATGGCCTCATCACTGGAGAGCAGACACACATGTATTGTCCAGAGAGGAGCTAGGATACTTTTTCGATTTCATCTTCACCTAGAAAAAATCTAAATCACTTCTGGTCTCTTACTGGGCAGCAGACAGACACATGTGAACGCCTCAGTGAGGAACCCAGAGGATGTTTGGATTTTTTCTTAGGCTCAGACAAAATCCAAACCATTCATGGTGTCTGACTGGGGAGCAGACATACACGTCTGCACCCCAACTATGAATACAGAGACTAATTTGATTATTTTTTCTTATTCTCCAAAAAATGCAAACCGAGCATGGCTCCTCGATGGGGCACAGATGCACACATTGGCTCACATTGAGAAGCCCAGATGCTGTTTGGATTCTTTCTTATTTTCAGAAAGAAATCAAACCTCACCTGGCTTCTTGTTGGGGTGCAGCCACACACATCTGCACCCCGGCAAAGAGTCTGGATAAAGTTTGGATTTATTTGTAGCTTCAGAAATAATCCAAACTGTGCCTGGCTTCTTTCTGGAGAACAGACGCACACATCTGCACCCCTTCAAAGAGCCCAGACTCTGTGTGGTTTGTTTTTTCTCAGCCCAAAAAATATCCAAACCTCTTATGGCTCCTCAGTGGGGAGCAGACACACAACTTAGTTGTCAAGCAAGGAACCCAGATGCAATTTTAATTACTTTTTCTTAGCCTCAGAAAAAATTCAAACCACACCTGGCTTCCTTCTGGGGTACTGACACACCCATCTGCACCCCAGCGCAAAGAACTCAACTTGTGTTAGATTTTCTATTAGTAAAAAAAATGCCAAACAGCATCCATCTCCTCGCTGGGGCACAGAAACACACTCCTGGGCCTAGGGTCTTCCCACCCCTAGGAAAACGTACAAACCCAAGACATTTCTGAGCACTATACACCTGGAGGAGTCCTAGGTTGTGTGGTTTGTGAGGATGCCACCACTTGTTCCTACCCAGAAGTCCTTGCACAGGACAAACATTAGTTAAAAAAGGATTTACCTATATTTCTATGAAAGAAAGAGATATGTAATATGTGGGGAACAGCAAAAGTTTCAACACCAAGTGTTTCCATACATAGGCAATAATGATAGTAGCTCATGTGTGTGGACGAGCCTATTGTAACTGATAGGAAAAGGCAAAATATATATGACAGTGTGAAGTCAACATAGTGTCATTGTGATCTTCAAATGGTCGGAATTTTGGCCTAATTCTATCGTGTGCAGTCAACACACCCACAGTTTTCTGTAACAGAAAAAAGAAAAACAAAATTGTTTTTTGTTTTTTTAAACATTTTCACACTTACAGGGGATTCTGGGTAATACAATATATGGGGATTCATCCTAGCCACATTACCATGGATTCTCCTGGGCCTCAAGTTTTGAGAAATGTCTGTGGTTGGTAGGTTTCCCTGAATTCTGGCAACCCTGTGCCTACATTTTGCAGACATCCCCAATGGTATTTCCACCATCAAACCATTTCCTGGGATCTAGTGTGTAAACCCCCGATCAAAGCCATCGAAAACTCATCGTGTCTCATAGCCACACATTGTGAAGTCCTAGGGAATCACAGATATGGATAAATCTTTGCTAAGGATATGTTCCTTTGAGAGGAAGGCTGCAGGAAACTACCAAGTTTTGCAGGAACAAATGTTAAAAAGTTGATCAAAGTCTTGTTCATCGAATTATCACATTTTGCAAATCTGTTTCAATCTGACCCCCAGCAAAAGAAACTTTATGACATATAGATATTAAAAATATATTGTTGTGATATGTTGCCATAAAGTCATTGGGTGGTATGTACCACCAGAAGGCAAGTACCTTAAACAGGCATTTCACTTGAAACTGCTTTCCAAATGTCCTAAATACACTGCACCCAATTTATCGCCTATGGATACCCTGAACTCATAGAAAAACCACATATTTCTGTTACCCTTATGCCCCTGAAACCCAAGGGTGACTGGAGCAATTACCATGATCTGTGGAATAAAATGCTAAAATACTGACAAGCATCTTGTTTAGCACAATCTTGTGTCTATTCATTCAGGATGAGGGAGGTCTGGCACCAAGCAATAGAAACCTTGGGATGTGTGATGTTAAAAATCAATGGGTGTGGTTGGGGGGTTCCCATAAAGCCCAGGTGTGATACCAGCAAAAGATAAGTAGGCTAAACTGGCATTTTGCTTGCAGTTGCTTTCGAAGTTCTCAGAATGCGTTGCACCCAGTTTATCACCTATGAAAACCCTGTATCCATAGAAACCCATGCACGTGTGGTACCACATGCTCAGGAGACCCTGATGAAGAAAGTCAGCAGTCAAATCTTGACAGGGAATTGCTTTTGCTTAGGGAGACTGTGGGTAATTACTGTGTTTTGTAAAAAGTTGCTGAAAATCTGACAATATATGCAGAGTGCTCTGCCTAGCCAGCCAGTCATAACAAGGGAGGCGTGGCTTGCACCAAGAGATTCCTTAGATCATACAGAATATATATATTTTTATACTTTCCATGTAGTCTTGAGTTTGATATTTGTTATCAACTGAACAGTGCACTATTAACAGTGATTGTGCCACAATTTTGAGATTTGTGCTAATATGACAAAGCTCATTGCAAAAACTACCTCCCTTAAGAAAATGCACACATACTTAGTATTGCTGACTCCAGACATTCAGGGCAATGTTTCATTAGCAACAAAATATTGAGCTAATTTGTTAAAAAATGAAAATAGCGCCACAATATTTATATCTTCTGGATACAGTGAAATATTGACACAGGGTTTACACCGATACATAGCTCTAAATGCACTGAAAAAGTCATATAGTTTGTATGGGTACCCAAAGAAACCAAAGAAGTACATTTGCTTGAACAATCTAATGCCAATTTCTCCAGCACAGAGATACACAAGGACCTTTGCAGGTAAGGGTTAATCAAGGCACTAATTCATCAGGGGAGAAAGGAGGGTGGTGAAGAATCTGAGGTAAGATATAGTAGCTACAAGAAATATCATTATCATAGGACATATTTTTTTCTTCTGATGGATACTGTTTCCGACAGTTTCTTCACCTTATGAATACGTCTTAAAACAGCACCCTCCAGAAGGTGGAATTGAAGAGTACAGATTAGCCAAGTGATGTAGCATAGTCATGCAAAGTATCATTTGTTGTGAACTTGAGCTGGGAGGCAGTACTGTTTGGCAAAAATACGTAAGGATGACCATGTGGCTATCTGGCAGATGTCAGGCACCAGAGCACCTCTGGTGAGAGCTGTGGAAGCAGCCATAGCCCTGGAAGAGTGCGCATGAATGCCAGCCAGAGCATATTTTTGGGCTAAAGCAAGCAGATCATAACCTATTGTGGAATTGTGCACTTGTTTGCCTTTCTTGGCTCCAACAAAACCCACAACGAGCTAATCAGTCAGTCAGTCAAATATACAATAACGGCATAAAAAGTATTCTACCAACATACATTCAGAAATATTAAAAACATTACAGAGTAAAAAGAAATAGCCATTAAAATACCAAAGTTTATCAAATACAATTAAAAATCATAAATTATAAAACAAAGTCAATAAAACAGATTTCATCAGTATAAGAACAAGAATTAATCGGATTGAGCCTTAACTTGCTTATACGATTCAGGCTAGGGAATTAGACTTCTTGTCTTTATAGCAGCTAAGAGGAACGAGGCCAGACAAAAACATGCCAAAGGATCCGGAAAGAGCTGAAAATAATAAAGTGCTGGACGGCATTGTCTAAAATTTAATTTACGCATAAGCGGGAGGATAAATCTATTTCTTTCATTCATATACATCTTGCAGAAAAAAAACAATGTGCAAATCGTTCTGAGAAGAATAGTTATCACATAGGCACAAAGGAAGAGCGTCAATGGAATAAGTTTTGGACGGATAGCCTAGCATAAGCGGGATATATTTTAATCGAAAGCTCAGTAATATATATCTCTGCTGAAGATTCATAACAAATGTCTGGTATGAGGTTGAAATATTACTTATGCTAAGGACTAAGTGATATTGTCTCACTGTAGTCAAATTGCAGTTGAGGTCATATCTCTTCCTGTCACGTTAGTCTAATAAACGAAGCTTCAATTATTTTTAGATATTGTGAAACATAACATTGGATCCTCATATAAATTATGTAAACCCATTGCCTGTAGGTTAATCTCAATGTATTTTAGCCATTTTATTTTATATGCACCACCTAAGTTCAAACATTCTGCCAGGATATGTCTAGTTAGCCAAAGTTTCTTTCCTCCAGACTGAGTGCCACAAAAGGATTGGCACAATACGAATTTTATCTGTCATGTAAGGAACACTCAGCTAAAAGTGGGAGTTGTAAGAGGAACAAGATTGTGGAGCACAGATTAATCTTTTCAAGAGGCCGTCCTCTAAGCGCTGCAGTTTTGAAATATATGACAAACCCCAGACAGCCTCCCATAGGAGGCAGTAGATAGTGTTTTAGCCTCATAGATCTTTTTTATTACAGTTAGTGGCTTTGAACCAAGTTTCTAAACATATCTAAAAAGCCCTTCAATACTTTTTCCATTATAATTCCTCTATTATTCACCATATCTATTCATGTGTCTTTCCTATTAAAGATAATCCCAAGGAATAATGAGTTCACAATCTCAAGATTTCGCCCTTCAATAGACATTCTGGGATATTTGATTTGACTCGAACCTGCCACAAGTACAAAGGACTTAGTTTGATTTCTCTTCATGCCCAAATTATTCATAAATTTTACATACTCCTCTATGAGTCTCTGCAGTGCATTACCAGTTCGTGCCAAGAGCACTGCGTCGTATGCATAGAGGAGTATCGGAACTGGGGAAGATTTTATAATGGGGACATCTGAAGTAGAGCTTACCAAAGCCGACTCAATTGCATTGGCATATAAAGCAAATAAAAATGGGGCCAGAACACACCCCTGCCTGATACCGCGGGTAATTCTCAAATACCTTGTAGATTCTCCCTTTTTCCCGTAACAAACCCAAGCTGTGGCATCAGAGTACATCTCTCGGATAAAATTAATTATCTGGATAGCTATTTCAAGGCCTCCATTATTACCCATAACTTAGAATGAGCCACACAGTCAAAGGCGGACGATAAATCCATAAAGGCCATATATAAATGGCCATTCTTAGCCACCGTGTACTTCGCAATTATGAGGCTTAAGTTATTGGCTGGGAATTATTATGTTCCTTTCATGGGGCCACTCCTCCATTCTGTTCAAAAGTACCCGCCCCATTAATTTTGCTGTGGTATCCAATAGAGATATAGGCCTATAATTCTTTGGGGTGGCCTTATCCCCTTTCTTGTAAATCGGTATTAAGACCGTATTTTTCTAGGATGCTAACAGACCTGTTTGGACAATGGTGTTAACAACATTTGTAAGTAATGGGGCCCACAGGTCCTGGTTATCCAAGAAGAAGTCGATCGGGACTCGGTCGGGTCCAGGGGCTTTAGATCTTTTGGAGTGATTAAGAGCAAGTTTTATTTCATCCAAACTAAAAGATAAAGTATCTCCGGTATTAGAGGCTGGGAAAGCTGTGAGGGGAACAATTACTTCCCCCAGTTTCCCAAAAAGTCCTTCAAAGTGTTCAACCCATGCATCCTCATCCACATGGGTCTCTAGAGAAATCTCATTCTCCTCTCTTAAAAAAGGAGCATTAATTATGCTAAAAAAATCCCTGCTACTGTTTAATGCTGCAACTCTTTGTAAATTCTCCCACGGCTCCTCCCTCAACAGGTGTAATCTAGCTAGTCTAGCTTCTTTATATGTCATGCGTAAGGACTTCACTAAATTCTGATCTCTAGGTTCTGACCTTAAGGCATCATGGAGAATTTTAAGTGCATTTGCGCACGCATTATCAAACCAGCGAACATTTTTGTGATTCCCATTGGAGGCCTAACAAAACAAATTATCCTTAATCTCCAATAGGATCCGCTCAAAGCCCCCGGGCAATCATTATGGGGTGTGTTTGATTCTAAGCAGGTCAGAATCTCCTGGTCCATTTTGCCAGCAATTCGGCCCGTAAACTCTACAGTATCCACTTTTTCCCACTTCAGAACTACCCCATGTCTCCTTGCTATAGAAAGCTTTGGTAATGGTTTTCCAAGTGATTTCCGCCTTTGAGCAATTGATGTGTGGTAAGTGAGTGCAGCTTGGTCACT
This sequence comes from Calotriton arnoldi, assembly GCA_963921515.1. Classification (NCBI taxonomy): domain Eukaryota; kingdom Metazoa; phylum Chordata; class Amphibia; order Caudata; family Salamandridae; genus Calotriton; species Calotriton arnoldi. Next base: position 1,475,040 of record CAWUFW010004534.1, on the reverse strand, counting down.
AAAGGCGTTAAAGTGTGTCTTAATATTAGTAAAATATGATTTAATGGTTTCTGAAACCAAAATATAGTCAAGGGTTGAATAATAGGAATGAGTAGAAAATGTAGAGACCAACTGGCCAGTTAAAATATCAAGTGGGTTAATTATCTCAAGGCTATTGGCCATTAATAGCCTATTAAGGGTATTTCTATAATCATTGTGGCAAAAATGAGGAAGGGGGTCCCCATAAACGTCAATCACCCCACATGTGGTGGAGCCACCCCTATTGCAACTATGGGCATTGAAATCACCCATCCAGACAATGTCACAGATTTTATGAGATATTTATAAAAAATCGGCAATGTCTGTTTCCAGGGGTTCCAAAACCGTTTCTTGATTGCCTTCCAAAATTATTATCATAAAAGTTAATAATGATCCAGTTCCGGCCTTTACGTGCCTCACATAGAAGAATATGATAATAGGGTTTTGTATTTAAAAAAATTGTTATCTTTAATTTTAGTGTATTGGCCACTAGTGTTACTATTCCTCCTCTGTGGCGACCGGCACTAGAACGTAATGCAGGTGTCTGGAATGACCGATAGCCGTCTAAGTTGATCTGATCAATTTCCCATGTTTACTGTAAACATAATATGTCATATTGGGTCACCAAAGCCAGCCAAATCAGGATGACTCTTTTTCTGTTTAAATCACTGCTATGTTCAACAAAATAACCTTTACAAATTCTAGGTTATTCCTCTCTTTGCCTAAACCCTGCACATAAAGGGATCCAGAACAATTTCAACACATGGTTTGCCTCAGGATTTGAGAAAGGATAAGTGGAACCATATCCTTTTCTTTACCTGAGGTTGGGGGCGATTTGCTCAGTCAATCACATGCATCCATATCTCCTAATGAAGCAAATCTATTGTAGAGGGGGACTGGGGCACTCATTTTGGAAAAGTGAGTATTCACTAGAGGGCGAGTATAACTGGAAGCTTTCACCTTAAGCTGTGCAGTTGTGAATGGCCTAGGGGGTTTATAAAAGATGCTGAGAGGGAGGGCGCAAATTGTGGTGTCAGAGGAAGGAACGTTAGGGAGTGATCTCAGTAAGTCGCCTACTAGCTGCTGGTTAGTAAAGTTCATGACTATACAATCCCCTCCCATGACCTTCGGTGCGGAACCTACCCAATTTACTCTTCTGGCCATAATAAGATGTTGGTATATGTTGAACCTACCCTTTGAAAATGTAGAAAGCCAAAATAAGGCCTTATGCATTAGCTGCTCAGTAGATTCCTGTTGTTCAGAGTTTAATATAGGGATATTGGCTAGGACAATTATAAAATGGCAAGCAGCCCGGGGCAGATCTCATCTATCTCCTTGCATAGGTACCATACCCTCTTCGAACCTTTGGTGGCCTTGCCCTTGGACAGAATCAACAATACCCCTATCACCTGCCCGTCCATTGCTTGCAGTTGGAGAACAATGCCAGTAACCACCCTCCCCCCGTTCGGGCCCTCTCTGATGTTAAAATGCGGCATGATCTCTCAGTCACAGAGTCAGCCACAATCCCATGAGACAGCCGAGTGGGAGCAGAAAGGCCGTCCAAGCGATCCGTACTGAGAGATGGTAATTCAGTTTATAAAGGGTCCAGACTCACTTCCCCATCACAGACCGGTAACAGTGGTGATAGTTCTATTACAAAACAAAGACAAAGTATCCTCTATTTTGGACAGTCTGGTTAGAAGCGGTTGGACGAAAGTTGGAAGAATTTGTTCCAAATTTTGCAGATGAAACGTCAACAGTGGGCATTGCAGGAGCAATCAGAGGAGTTAAGCGGTGAGTAACTACGGATGTAACCAAGTTAGAGATTTTTGAGTTTTTGGAGGGTTTCACGGGCTAAGGCTTAAGTAAAGCTGATTTTTTTGCCCTTCCTCGTTTCTTTTTCCACGGGGGTTTGATCACTGGACTGCCTTCCGCTTCAAGATCAACTTCATGATCTTTAGAAATTTGAAGTAAGACCGGGTTACGGGACGCTGCATTATGATTAACAAAACTGGGGGTGTAGACACTCCTTTTTGCTCCAAAAGTGATCTTACCCTGCTTAAGCGAAAGACGGCGTTCTGTCAACTCAATTTCCATAGACAGCACATCAGCCGCCCTCAGTAGAAAGGAGTCCAATGTGTTTATAATTTCTCCACCTGGCTCTATTGTTCTCAATTGCTGCTTTGCCATCTATAAGGAGGGCGATACCGCGTAACCAGTAGAGCAGATATTAGAGTGGGGGCCCAGCCCAGCCTCTTGCAGGCGATGACGGGAGTGGACGGGCCTGCCCTTGGCCCGGGCTTTGCCTAGGGGCAGCCCGGGTGCGTCCCCGCGCTGTGGGACACCTTCGCGCCTTTATGCGCGTGTGAATGAAGAGGATGTTGGGATTTTGAGTCCCCAGCGTTGTGGGCGAATCAAGCACAGCTTTTCCCCCTTCTCAAAGGTGCTCTCCAATGTTCTCTGTTCGCATCTACTCTGTCCTGTCCTGTGCACTTGATCTGAGAAGACAATGCACATGTAGGGTCAAATCTATACAGTCACTGCACCTATTTGGTAGGTTGAGGAGGAGGAAATAAGTAAGGAGGAGTGATGGGCTGGCCCTTGTGAAAGACAGATACCACTTTCGGTAGGAATAAAGGGCAGGTGCCAAGTGTCAGTTTATCTGGATAGAATACAGTGAAGCCTTGTTTTGCCAGGTGGCCTGAAGTTCCCTAAAGAAAACAGATTTCAAACTCTGAAATCAAACCAAGTAACTGTGCATAAGCTTGAACGGAATGTCTTGAGGATCGGTAATACAAGATTCAAATCTCTGTGAGGCATTATAAATGGAGTAGGAGGAAACAACTAGAGTAAACCTTTCCTAAAATGTGCAGCAAGTAGCAGCTCAGAGAACGCTTGTTAGGGGATACACATGAATTTAGAAAGGGCAGCTAAAAACCCTTTAGAGTAGGCACTGCCAGGCTCTGTAGGCAAGAGAGTGCAAAGACTAGAAAATTAGAAAGGTGAAACTGAAAAGAATTCAGATCTTCTGACTCATGCCAATGAAGAATTGTATTCCAGCATTCTATATTAATGTATTTTGAGTTGAGTTTCTAGGCAGACAAGATGATGTTCACAATAGGAGACGGCAAGCAGAAGGTTCCTGGTTGGTATCACTCAATCCGCACTGGTTGTCTGGCGAAATATCGCTGACAAAAATATTGGTGACAACATTATCACCCAAAAATATTGAGAATACCAAAATCAATTTATATACTTTCATGGAAAGTCAAATTAATCACCAACAAAAGTATAGAAGACCACAATAATGGAAACAAATTGGTACCTACTTGGGGGGGGGGGAGGTGCGAAATTTGAATAATTAGCTTTTGCGTAAATATGCAACATTTTTTGCAAACTTACCAAATTTCATTTTAGCGTGAAATGTGTCATTGCATCAATTTTTGGCCCAAGCATGCATTTAAACATAAACACCACCAACAGCAGCCACTCGCGTTCTGTTTTCCCATGCTTTCACTGTAAATTGTTTACAGTGAATGGTGCATAATTATGCGCAAAATGGTGTAATTACAGGGATTTCGCATAACAATTGTACTCAAAATTCTGGAAATTACATGAATTACTCTGGCATCATTTAAATTTGGCTCAGGTCTATCAAGTACTTTACATTTTAACTATTATACACTATACTAACCTTAAAGCATATCTTAACTTTAAAAATAATATTGTTTTTTAAACAATATACACTTATAATATAAAAAATAAAACAAATTAGAACTTACAAAGATAAAATAAAAACAATATTTTAAAGAAATTGCAGCAACATAACAAACATAATACTAAAAACATTATTTGAACATAAATAATAGAAAAACGAATACAAATTAATCATAATACCAAACACTAGATATTAACTAAAACAATGTATAGAGTAACAACATAAATTAATACACTATTAAAAGAACTAATACAAAAATAAAATCGACATTACACTAACTTTTAAAATAGACCATAACATATATATTAAACAACTTAAAAAACCAGATACAAAACTAGACTGGTAACATTCATTATTCCCACTCTAACCTGAGCAACAGTGGGGAAAGTTCTGAAGTTTGGACCTGTCAAGCTTACTATTCTCATTCCAATATTTGCAACAATAGGGAAAGTGTTTGAATTTGCAAAGGTTAGATTTATTATTCTTACTCCAATTTAATTAACAGTAATGAAAGTGATGGACTTTGGAGGGGTCAGATTTACTTATCCAACTCTAATGTAAGCAACAACAGGGAAAGTGTTGGACTTTGGAGAGGTCCAATTTACAAATCCCACTCTAACCTGAGCAGCAGTAGGGAAAGTATTGGACTTTGGAGGGGTCAGATTTAATATTCCCACTCCAATGTAAGCAACTGTAGGGAAAGGGCTGAACTTTGGAGGGGTTAGATTTACTTTTCTCATTCCAACACAAACAACAGTAGGGAACATTTTGGTCATTGAAAGGGTGAGGACTACTATTCCTACAACATTATAAGCAACAGTAGAAAAATGTTACACATTAGAAACCTCAAATTAAATTTTGCCTATCCAAAATGTATACAAAAAGAGTTACATATATGTATGGTAAAAAAAAATCATAAAATATATTTCAATAAACAACTTTAAAATATTTTTTTAACATAATATACTTTTTACAAATTGTTAACAACTAATTATGTGAAATGAACATATAAAATTATACATAAAAATAATATTCAAAAATTAAATTAATTTAAGAATGTAACAAATAGATTTAAACTACTTCCTGCCATACTACTTTAGAAATTCCAAAAACCACAAAAACAGATTAAATTAAAAACAAAGAAATAAAAAAAAACACACATCATTTGAACATATAATACAATTGTATAAATACTTCTTAAACAAGAAAATAAATATAATGCAGTATTCAAATCATTAAAATCAATTAAGTAATTAATACAATCATCCAATTAACAAATTAAAAAGTAAAATAAATTACAATTCCCTACAAACTATTTATTGCATAGCTAACAAATTATTAACATTATTAAGCCTGTAAATTACAAAATAAATCTAATATAAAAATGTATAATCAATTAAAAATAAAGATTTAAATTATTTCCTATCCTATTCCTGTACAAACCCAACTACCCACTAAAAACAAATTAAAATTCACAAAAATGTAAAACACCTTCAACTTTTTTACAATATTAAAAATAACAAAACATCACTAAAACAATAATTAAAAATACTTAACACTAAAATAATAACAACATAAACACAAAATTTAATAAAACTCAACTAAATATTTACAACACCTTGGACCTTGGTTTCTCCAACATAGGGGGTCATTACGATGTAGGGCGGATCGCCACCCCCCCCATGGCGGTGGCGATCCGCCCTACATTTCCCTCCGCCCGCTACCCATTTTCCCCCCGCCATATTAGTATGGCGGGGGAAACGGCGGACGGAGAGACCGTCCGCCGGTTTTCCGCCCGTCGACCAGTCGACCGGGCGGAAAAGGGGCTACATATGGTGGCGTGTCTGCTAGACACCGCCATCCATATTAGCATGGGTGCGGGAAGCAGCCTTTCCGTGGCGGCGATGCCGCCACGAAAAGGCATGCAGAGTTTGCTGTAGGGGGCCCGTTGCGGGCCCCCAGGGTATTGGGAGGGTGGGGGTGCACATGGGGGGTACCTATGGTAACCCCCCTACATTGTCATGGACAAGGTGGCAGGCACCGCACGGTGCCTGTCCCCTTGTGCATGACAATGCACTGTGTGCATTCCCAGCATTGTGGCGGGCGGTGCTGTGTGCACCGCCCGCCACAATGCTGGGAATGGGGGATGCCTTGACCTTGACCTTGCCAGGTAGGTCGCTCCCCCCGCCACACAGCTCTGCCTGTGTTGTCCGCCCGCTGCTGCTGGTAAGAACGCCCTTCCCTTTTCCTTCTGTACCCCCGTTGCCCCATTTGTACTGTGCCCGCATTTGTCTGTTTTCTCGCCCCTTTTTTCCTTCTGTACCCCCGTTGCCCCATTTGTACTGTGCCCGCATTTGTCTGTTTTCTCGCCCCTTTTTTTCCTTCTGTACCCCCGTTGCCCCATTTGTACTGTGCCCGCATTTGTCTGTTTTCTCGCCCCTTTTTTCCTTCTGTACCCCCGTTGCCCCATTTGTACTGTGCCCGCATTTGTCTGTTTTCTCGCCCCTTTTTTCCTTCTGTACCCCCGTTGCCTCTCGCCATTCCCCGCCGCTGCGTCCCCTGCGGCCCCGCCCCCTGACTGCCCATTCGCTGCCCCTGCCTCCCGCCTCCCAGCTGCTCCTCCCTCCCACCTCCCCATAAATGGCGGCCGCTGCGCGTGAGGAGAGCGACCCTTGACCTTGCCAGGTAGGTCGCTCCCCCGCCACACAGCTCCGCCTGTGTTGTCCGCCCGCTGCTGCTGGTAAGAACGCCCTTCCCTTTTTCCTTCTGTATCCCCGTTGCCCCATTTGTACTGTGCCCGCATTTGTCTGTTTTCTTGCCCCATTTTTTCCTTCTGCACCCCCGTTGCCCCATTTGTACTGTGCCCGCATTTGTCTGTTTTCTCGCCCCTTTTTTTCCTTCTGTACCCCCGTTGCCCCATTTGTACTGTGCCCGCATTTGTCTGTTTTCTCGCCCCTTTTTTTCCTTCTGTACCCCCGTTGCCCCATTTGTACTGTGCCCGCATTTGTCTGTTTTCTCGCCCCTTTTTTTCCTTCTGTACCCCCGTTGCCTCTCGCCATTCCCGCCGCTGCATCCCCTGCGGCCCCGCCCCCCTGACTGCCCATTCGCTGCCCCTGCCTCCCGCCTCCCAGCTGCTCCTCCCTCCCACCTCCCCATAAATGGCGGCCGCTGCGCGGTGAGGAGAGCGACCCTTGACCTTGCCAGGTAGGTCGCTCCCCCCGCCACACAGCTCCGCCTGTGTTGTCCGCCCGCTGCTGCTGGTAAGAACGCCCTTCCCCTTTTTCCTTCTGTACCCCCGTTGCCCCATTTGTACTGTGCCCGCATTTGTCTGTTTTCTCGCCCCTTTTTTTCCTTCTGTACCCCCGTTGCCCCATTTGTACTGTGCCCGCATTTGTCTGTTTTCTCGCCCCTTTTTTCCTTCTGTACCCCCGTTGCCCCATTTGTACTGTGCCCGCATTTGTCTGTTTTCTCGCCCCTTTTTTCCTTCTGTACCCCCGTTGCCTCTCGCCATTCCCGCCGCTGCGTCCCCTGCGGCCCCGCCCCCTGACTGCCCATTCGCTGCGCCTGCCTCCCGCCTCCCAGCTGCTCCTCCCTCCCACCTCCCCATAAATGGCGGCCGCTGCGCGTGAGGAGAGCGACCCTTGACCTTGCCAGGTAGGTCGCTCCCCCGCCACACAGCTCCGCCTGTGTTGTCCGCCCGCTGCTGCTGGTAAGAACGCCCTTCCCTTTTTCCTTCTGTACCCCGTTGTCCCATTTGTACTGTGCCCGCATTTGTCTGTTTTCTCACCCCTTTTTTCCTTCTGCACCCCGTTGCCCCATTTGTACTGTGCCCGCATTTGTCTGTTTTCTCGCCCCTTTTTTTCCTTCTGTACCCCCGTTGCCCCATTTGTACTGTGCCCGCATTTGTCTGTTTTCTCGCCCCTTTTTTTCCTTCTGTACCCCACGTTGCCCCATTTGTACTGTGCCCGCATTTGTCTGTTTTCTCGCCCCTTTTTTCCTTCTGTACCCCCGTTGCCTCTCGCCATTCCCGCCGCTGCGTCCCTGCGGCCCCGCCCCCTGACTGCCCATTCGCTGCCCCTGCCTCCCGCCTCCCAGCTGCTCCTCCCTCCCACCTCCCCATAAATGGCGGCCGCTGCGCGGTGAGGAGAGCGACCCTTGACCTTGCCAGGTAGGTCGCTCCCCCCGCCACACAGCTCCGCCTGTGTTGTCTGCCCGCTGCTGCTGGTAAGAACGCCCTTCCCTTTTCCTTCTGTACCCCGTTGCCCCATTTGTACTGTGCCCGCATTTGTCTGTTTTCTCGCCCCTTTTTTCCTTCTGTACCCCCGTTGCCCCATTTGTACTGTGCCCGCATTTGTCTGTTTTCTCGCCCCTTTTTTTTCCTTCTGTACCCCCGTTGCCCCATTTGTACTGTGCCCGCATTTGTCTGTTTTCTCGCCCCTTTTTTCCTTCTGTACCCCATGTTGCCCCATTTGTACTGTGCCCGCATTTGTCTGTTTTCTCGCCCCTTTTTTTCCTTCTGTACCCCCGTTGCCCCATTTGTACTGTGCCCGCATTTGTCTGTTTTCTCGCCCCTTTTTTTCCTTCTGTACCCCCGTTGCCTCTCGCCATTCCCGCCGCTGCGTCCCCTGTGGCCCCGCCACCCTGACTGCCCATTCGCTGCCCCTGCCTCCCACCTCCCAGCTGCTCCTCCCTCCCACCTCCCCATAAATGGCGGCCGCTGCGCGGCCGCGCAGCGGACGTGCGCAGCGGGTGCGCAGCGGGCGCGCCTAAGGCAAGCCCGTCTGCGCCCGTCCGCGACTGGACTGCGCCCAGCGCCAGAACCCCTGGCCCCGCAGCAGCCAACCCACCCACCGGACCTCACGACACCACCACCCTCAACGCACTCAACACCGGCCGAATCCCGGCTGCCACCGTGCCACCCCAGGACGCACCCACGGACCCTTCGCCTGCCAATCTTGCAAGTTCTCCTGCCTCCGGACCTGCACCGCACCCGCCACGCCGAGCACCAGCAGCAACCACCTGAAGTGCATCCTGCTCAACACCCGCTCCGTCCATAGACACGCCGTGGAACTTTGGAACCTGCTCGACTCCACATCACCAGACGTCGCTTTCCTCACGGAAACATGGATGAACGCCTCCTCAGCGCCCGACGCCATCGCCATCCCGGACGGATACAAGATCACCCGAAAGGACCGCGCCAACCAGACCGGAGGAGGCATCGCCATCGTCCACAAGAACATCATCCGCATTACGACCAACTCCGATGACACCTTCACAGCCGGCGAACACCTGCACTTCCAGATACACACCGACCCCAAGACCACCCTCAGAGGCACCCTCATCTACAGACCCCCAGGACCACGCACACAATTCAGCGAAGACATCGCCGACCTCATCAGCCCGCACGCCCTCCTCTCGGCCGACTACATCCTCCTTGGGGACCTCAACTTCCACCTAGAGAACAACAACGATCGCAACACCACCACCCTGCTGGACAACCTCGCCAACCTCGGACTCAAGCAACTGGTGACCACCCCCACACACCACGCCGGCCACACGCTTGACCCGTCTTCTCCTCCAGCAAGGACATCTCCTTCAGCCACACCACCGGACTCCACTGGACAGACCACAGCTGCGTCCACTTCAGCTTCAGCAGGACCACCACGCACCACCACCCGCAACAGCTCCCGCGCAGAAGCTGGAACAAGATCACCACTGACCAACTCACCACATCCCTGAGCCAGAACCCTCCCGCCAGCTCAACGAACCCCAACCAAGCCGCCAGCAACCTCACAAGATGGATCACCAACTGCGCTGACATCCTCGCCCCATTGAAGACCCCCAATCAGACCCGGCAACAAGAAAGCACCCTGGTTCACCGACGAACTCAAGAAATCCAAGAAGAACTGCCGGGCCCTCGAGAAAGCATGGCGCAGAGACCCGACTGCAGACAACATGACCACCCTCAAACACGCCACCCGAAAACACCACCAGCTGATCCACACCACCAAGAAAACCGCATTCAAGGAACGACTGGACAACAACGCCCACAACAGCAAGGAACTCTTCATCATCGTCAAAGAGCTCTCGAACCCCAGCGCCGGAAACAACGACATCACCCCCTCGCAAGACCTCTGCAACTCGCTCGCTCTCGTTCTTCCACAGCAAGATCGCAGACATACACAACAGTTTCAGCACACAGCCGACGTACCCTACAACCGTTCCAACGTCCCCCACCTCCACCCTCCGAGCCTGGACCCCGATCAACACCGAAGACACTATCCGCACGATGAACTCCATCCACTCCGGATCACCAACCGACCCCTGCCCTCACCACATCTTCAACAAGGCCGACGCCGTCATCGCACCCCACCTCCGGGACATCATCAACACCTCCTTCGACACCGCCACCTTCCCAGAGAGCTGGAAGCACGCCGAACTCTGCGCCCTACTGAAGAAACCGTCAGCGGACCCCACCGACCTCAAAAGCTACCGCCCCATCTCGCTCCTTCCTTTTCCTGCCAAAGTCATCGAGAAGACCGTCAACAGACAACTGGCCGCCTTCATCGAGACGAATGGATCCCTCGACCACTCACAGTCCGGCTTCCGGGCCAACCACAGCACCGAGACCGCCCTCATCGCAGCCACCGACGACATCCGAGCCCTGCTCGACAACGGGAAACAGCGGCCCTCATCCTCCTGGACCTCTCCGCAGCGTTCGACACAGTCTGCCACCGCACCCTAGTGCAACGCCTGAACAACGTCGGAATCCAAGAGAAGGCACTGGAGTGGATCATCTCCTTCCTCGCCGGAAGAACCCAGAGAGTCCGCCTCCCCCGTTCAGTTCCGAGGCCACCGAAGTCATCTGCGGCGTACCACAAGGATCATCACTCAGCCCCACCCTCTTCAACGTCTACATGAGCCCCCTCGCAGCCATCGCACGCCAACACAACCTCAACATCATCTCCTACGCCGACGACACCCAGCTGATCCTCTCCCTCACCAACGACCCCACAACCGCCAAAACCAACCTACATGAAGGGATGAAGGACGTAGCCGAGTGGATGAGGAACAGCTGCCTGAAACTGAACTCAGATAAGACGGAAGTCCTCATCCTAGGATCATCACCCTCCGCCTGGGACGACTCCTGGTGGCCCCCTGCCCTGGGCAACGCACCCAAACCAACGGACCACGCACGCAACCTGGGCTTCATCCTGGACTCCTCCCTCTCAATGACCAGACAAGTCAACGCCGTCTCCTCGTCTTGCTTCAACATCCTACGCATGCTGCGGAAGATCTTCCGGTGGATCCCCACCGAAACCAGGAAGACGGTCACCCAGGCCCTCGTCACCAGCCGACTGGACTACGGCAACTCCCTCTACGCCGGAACCACAGCCAAACTTCAGAAAAGACTCCAACGCATCCAGAACGCCTCAGCTCGACTCATCCTGGACATCCCCCGACACAGCCACATCGCCGGACACCTGAGAGACCTGCACTGGCTCCCCGTCAGCAAGAGAATCACGTTCCGACTCCTCACCCACGCACACAAAGCTCTCCACAACCAAGGCCCCAGATACCTCAACGACCGTCTGACCTTCTACACTCCCACCCGCCAGCTACGATCGACCAACCACGCCCTCGCCGCCGTCCCCCGCATCCGAAGAGCCACAACGGGAGGAAGATCCTTCTCCTACCTGGCTGCCAAGACGTGGAACTCCCTACCCATCCACCTCCGCCTGACCCAAGACCACCTCTCCTTCAGGAAGCAACTCAAGACCTGGCTGTTCGAACAGTAGCGGACCCCCCTCCCCCTAGCACCTTGAGACCCTCCGGGTGAGTAGCGCGCTATACAAATGCTTGATTGATTGATTGATTGATGCCACCGCCGCGGTGGCATCCTAATCGCTGGTGCGGGACCGCCGCACCACTGGCGGCCGGTCCCAGCACCGCTAGGGTGGCGGGCGGACGAAAGTCCGTTCGCCATCCTAATAGGCCCCATAGAGTCTATTAATATAAAAGAAATTAGACCTTTACTGTGGACAGACCATTCTTTGATCTCCTTTACTTTTAGCCTCCTGAAGAAATCTTATCGTCCCCAAATTCTAGCAGGAGGAATAAAGAGGGTTTAGAGGCAGGTCACCCCAGATAAATTTTGAGCGGCACTTTAACTCTAGGGACCATGATGACCTCGAACCAATTGTAGGAGGGATAACCTTCATGAGAAAATCTTGAATACTCTCGATCTCTGTGCCCCCAAAATAGGAAATAAGCATCAGGCCAGAATTAAATCGGAAAAATGGTACTCTATGGATCTCAAGATACTGAAAAGAAAATGCAAAAGTCTTGAGCATAAGTGGAGGATGTCTAAAACAGACGTAGACAGACGGTTGTTTAAGGATGAAATGAAAAGTTACAATATTGAAATAAAAATGCAAAAGAGTTATTTTTCTAATCGCGTTGCCATGAATAGCGGTTCATCCAAAGAACTATATAAGATAGTTAAAGAGCTTTGCAACCCAGCCTGTATGTCGCAAACCCTGACCCCGTTTCCTGAGGGCTGCGAGGCGATCAGTAGGTTTTTGTGAACAAGATTGAGGGGATTTATGCCTCCTTTCATGAAAAGCAGCCACTAGATGACTTAAAACAGGAATATTTTACACCTAATCCAGATGCACCAGTCCACCTGGATAGATTTACCCCATTTACAGAACAAGAGGTGGAAAAAACCATGATGGAAGTCAAATCAGGGTCCCCTCTTGATCCCTGCCCCCATTACATTTTCTCCCGGATTGCCTCGATTATCTGCCCCCATGTTACCCAAGTCCTTAATCAATCGCTGTGCACGGCAGTATTTCCTGAAATCTGGAAAAATGCCATGGTAGTTCCTTTGCTAAAAAAAGCGCCCACTGATGTTCATAATCCAGCTAACTACCGTCCCATATCCCAACTGCCCTACTTGTCTAAAGTGAGGGAGAAACTAGTGAATAGGCAGCTGACTCACTATATGGAAGCCAATGGACTTCTGAATATCTCCCAGACGGGCTTCAGAACTAACAATAGTACGGAGACAACACTTCTAGCAGTACTAGATAACATCAGATGTGTGGTTGATCAAGGCAAAACTGTTGCCCTGATCCTATTAGACTTGTCGGCAGCGTTCGACACTGTCTCACACAATCTCCTGCTGAAAATACTATCCACCAAGGGCATACACTCTAAAGCCCTGCAATGGCTCCATTCATTTTTGACCAACCGAACACAAACTATACAATTGGGTACCTTCTCTTCCACTCCATCTCCCATCAAGTACGGCGTGCCACAGGGTGCATCAATGAGCCCTACTCTTTTCAATGTTTATGTATCCGCCTTGGCAAAAATATGTGAAAAATGGGGCATCAATATATGCTCCTACGCGGACGATACCCAATTGATGGTCACTCTAGATGGACAAGATGATACCAGGACTAGACTTACTAGCTGTCTTACAGAAATTGCAACATGGATGTCTGACCACTGTCTGAAATTGAATGCTGACAAGTCTGAAATCCTACTGTTTGGGGGTGCTCATCAAGTTTGGAATACAACCTGGTGGCCTTCTGCCTTGGGCGAACCCCCTGCCCCCAAACAAGTGGCAAAAAATTTGGGCATTCTCGTGGATAACACACTCACCATGCAGAATCATGTCCACGCAATTTGCGGGAAAAGTTTCGCAATTTTAAAAATGCTAAAAAGAACATTCCAGTGGATCCCGCTAGAGTGTCGTAAGACTCTGGTCCAAGTTCTGCTTGTCAGCAGGCTGGATTACGGGAACGCTCTTTTTGTCGGTATGGCAGACTACCTTTTCTCCCGACTCCAGCTAGTCCAAAATGCGGCTGCTAAAGCAGTATGCAATAAGAAGTACAGCTCAGCCTCGGAATGCATGAAGACTTTGCATTGGCTCCCAATGAGACAAAGGGCCATGTTCAAACTTCTGTGTCATGCACACAAGGTCCTGCATCATGTAGGACCCAAAATTCTCCACTGCAGAATCAAGTTCTATCTTCCTAGCCGGAATCTGCGATCTTGCCACCAGGCCAGGGCAACCGCCAAACGCATTAAAAAGTCTAGAATGGGGGGGTCGGTCCTTCTCATATCTGGCAGCACAACTCTGGAACGAACTTCCATCTGAACTTCGACTGACTGATTGTCACTTATTATTTAGGAAAAAGCTGAAAACGCATCTGTTCCCCAAAGTCTGATTAGCGATAGATTTCCCCTTCTTACTGGTCCTCTCACCTGAAAGGGCTTTCCTTTAGCGCCGTGATATCCATTAGGATGAATGTTGCGCTCTATAAATAAATAAATAAATAAATAAAAATATAAGAAAGTATATTATCGCCAGGACACTCCCTGGAGTAACAGTGCGCTCTATAAATACTCCCACATAGACATATTCTTCCCTTCTATATTCTACTCCATGAGATTTTTTACTTCTTATTATTTTTGACACAATATTTCTGTCTCATACTATTTTGACACAATATTTTTTGTTGAACTACCATCTCCACCAAAGCAGCTATATCGTTTTTGGATTGGGTCCTCCACCTGACAATCCTGCTGTGAAAGTAGGACCTCCCTGTGCGTTAGAGGAAGAAGGGGCCAACTGCTTAACAAATCCTCCTCACCCAGTCAGCTGCGCTCGATCCTTCTGCACCTTCAAAAGGACTTTTGACAGAAGTAATTTTGGTGGGAATGCATAAAGTAAAGCTAGAAGGCATCACCCAGGAAACCATTCAGAGGGAAGATGGGGGGAACAAAACTGAGAACGCTCCATGTTCTGGGCTTGGAGAAGTGATCAACACATGGATACCTCAGTCGAGAAGATCATTTCACTCATTATGGGTAAAGTTCCCGCACAGAGTGAGAGCATCTGTCCTCACATTAAGTGAGCCTGGAAGGTGTGCCGCTACCAGAGAAAGGCCCCATATCAGGACCAACCACCACAGCCAAATCACCTCCCACCACAAGGTTTAAAACCCCACAGTGACTTGTCTGTTGACATAATAGACAGAGGTGTTGTTGTCCAACAAAGCTTGCATGGCGTTCCTCTGAGATTGAAAAGAGGAAGGCCTTCATGGCAAGGTGGACCACCCTAAGCTCCAACACATTTATGTGCAGGTGCTGCTCTAACTCGGAACATAGGCTGTATGCTGTGACATCATCCAGGAGAACACCCTAGCCCAATGAGGAAGTGTCTATAACTATGGCGGCCTGCAGTTACTGAAGGGCTGAACAGATGATTCACCAACAAATTTCTGATGATCATTCACGAGTTCAGTTATGAAAGGAGAGAATTATAGATCTGTACCAGAGCCAAGAGGTTCCAATTATGCTGGATCCATCATTCTCTAAGGCACCCCTGACTGGGCCTAATTCACCTACTGGGTGTGGCATCAACAGGATTTTTAAGGTCATCAAGCGAAACAGGCAAACGACTTGCAGAATTCAGACCAGTATCTGAGCCAGAAACATTAGGATCATAGCTCTATCATAGCTCAAATATCTGAAATCCTCTAAGAAATAGGAAAAGCCTTCATGTAGGTTATGTCTATCATCACTCCTATGAAGGTCATTTTCTGTGTGCTCACAAGATGGGGCTTCTGGCATTGCTCATGAACCCCAAATCATAGTTAGGCCTGGGCAGAGTTCGCGGAGTTCAGATGCGCGGAACTCCGCGAAGTGACAAAAAAACTCCGCCAAGCTACGCGGAGTTCTGCGAGCAGCAGAGTGCGTTACCTCATGCCATTCGCACTGATTTTTAGCACTGGGTGTTTGTCCAGCGCTTTAAAATCAATGCAAACAGCATCATGCACAGCACAATAGGGCGCTGCTTCTTTCTGACCCTCGAGTAAAAGTTCTACTCAAGCAGCAGCTTCCTCAACGCGAACGGACAGTTTCTCAACATGAGCGTTAGAGACCATTCATGACTGCCTGCTTTGAGAAATCTTGCTGGTAAGCGGTCTCGCATTGGATTTTCCTCGCTTGCACTTGCCAACTTACTGTTGGCGAGCGTGAGCGAGGAAAAAACTCCACTTTACGGAGCAGAGTTTTTCAGAACTTCACAAGCTCTGCGGAGCACGGAGTGCGAAAAAACTCTGCAAACTCTGCGAATGGACCGAAGTTCACCACCCAGGCCTAGTCATAGTGCCCTTAAGATGTTCTTGGATCAGGAGACTAATCTTTCATCAGCTAATCTTCCAAAAATACATGGGCTCATGACCTCCATATGGCAGCACCTTGGTGAAAATTGCAGTGAAGTTGTTAGACCAAATAACAGAACAATGATCCGATGGTTCATTGATCCATGATGAACTACATTTAGCATCTAGGCGCAAGTACCATTGGATGTTGAAAGTATGCATCATGGAAGTGCAGAATAGCAGCCAATCCCACCTGTTGAAGGCCAACAGAACCTGGCTTTGAGGCAGAATTTTGAACATATTCAATGGGACGAACATATTCAAGAATGGGAAGGTCCAGGATTTGTAATAGACCCCATTCATCATGGATACCAAGAAATAAATGGAGTAATATTCTACGCCCCTTTTCACTAAGTGCACCACCTCCATAGCCCTATTTTAAAGAAGTGCAAGGATATACACCTCCAAGGTTGATGCATGTGCCTGAGAGTATGTCCTGGTGAAAGGAGCGCAGTCTAGCTAGTAAGGCGTAGCCGGAGACTCTTCCCCCACTAGAAGCTGGTGGTATAGAGGGTGTTGTACCTGGCCCTCTCCGCAGGGTCACCCCTGAACCTTTTGCCCTTTACCCTCCACTTTTTGCTGAATTCCTTTTTGTTGACCTTAAGACTCTGTGCACTTCACCACTGCTAACCAGTGCTAAAGTGCTTGTGCTCACTCCCCTAAAACATGGTTAAATTGGTATCTACACAATTGACCATATACCCAGGGCCAGTAAATTAAATGCTACCAGTGGGCCTGCAGCACTTATTGTGCTACATGTCCCAGGCCTGCCACTACAGCCTGAATGCAGTTTTAAACTGCCATGTGGACTTGGCAAGAAAACCTGATTGCCAAGCTTTAAACTCCCTTTTCTACATATAAGCCATACCTAAGGCAGGCCCTAGGTAGCCTATAGGGCATAGTGCATTGTAATTGAAAGGTGGACATGTGCTTTTAATTTTTACATGTCCTGGTAGTAAAAAACTCTTACATTCGTTTTTCACTACTGCAAGGCGTACCTCTCTCATAGGTTAACAATGGAGTTACATTATTACATCTATTAAGCTGCAAATTCCAAATGGGAGCAGGTACCCAGTTCATGTTTTGTGTCTTTGGGATTGTAATGAAACATCCTAGCTTATGGTGAAGTTGGATTTTAAATTACAATTTTGAAAATGCCGCTTTTAGAAAGCTGCCATTTTCCTGCCTTAGCCATTAATGCCTGCAGCCTGTCTCTGTGTCACAATACTGGGAGTATTTGACAGATGGGCTTTGTGTACTTCTCTAAAACAGCCACACATAATAGAGAGCTTAGGTGTGCCTGGATGGGCCATCACTAGCAGGATGGGAGGGAGGAGCTGGGCACAGCCCTACTTACACTTGAATAGGCTGTGTCCTGCCTCCACACAAAGGGCTGCATACCTCCTGTAGTAAGTCTAGAGCCAGGGCAGGAAAGGCAGGGCACTTGTACACTTCAAAGGGAAGTTTCTAGATGCTTCTCATTCCACTTCAAAGGCAGAACTGAGTATAAATGAGGGACCTCAGGCACCACATATTCAGTACTTTTCTGGACCTGTGGATACTATGCCATTGGGAAGGACTGCTGTGCTGCTGAAAGGACTGCCACTCTGCTGGACTGCTGCTCTAAAGGACTACTGCCCTGCTGTACTGATCTGCAGCCCTCTTGCCTGGGTGATAAGGACTGGACCTGCATCTCTTGAAACCAGAATCCCAGAGTAACTCCAAGGATTAGTTGGCTGGCCTTTCGATCTGAAGCCTCAGGGACATAACAGGCTTCCAACGGCCCAGCATCTGGACTCTGCCATCTGTGAGCCTGCCCTGCCAAGTGGTTCCACTCCAGTCCTAGACCCTTGGAAGTGGGCCTAAGGTGCTTTGCCAGCCACTGTGGACCCAGAGGAACCGATGCATCTCCTCTGGTGAACGGCAGCACTAACCAGCACTTTGCCAATGCTGCATGGATCGGACCCGTCATAAATACCCACATCGCCTCCACAGCCTCTTTGGTACCACCTTTGCATGATGCATCCTCAGCACAGACCCTTGCGTCCCTTGTCAACTGCAGCCCCAAAGACGAAGTTGGACTCTACATCGCAGCCTCTCAGCTCCTCGAAACTGATGCATTGCCCCAACTGCGCGCTGCATCCTCAACACTGGATTTTGCATTGCAAGGCCTCATCAACTGGAACCTTGACGATGCAGGACCTCACATTGCAGCCTCACCGCACCATCGAACTGGCGCACACCTTCGGCTGCACGACGCATCTTCGATGCGGCTCCTCGCAACACTCCATAAACCAGGATTTAGGGTTGTTTGTTCAGCAGGCCTGACTGATTCCCTGCAGCCGGTCCATGCTTCATTGCGGTCAGCCTGAACTTGTGACTTTGTCCTGGTGTGGCGCAACCAGATATCCACAGTTGGCGCTTTGTTTCTATTTTCAATGAAATCTTTAAAACTGCATATCTCCAGTGCTACTAATTGGATTTTTGCCATTTTGGTCTTGTAATATTTATTAAAACATGACTCTTTTTTATTAATATGGTGCAAATTCCTTTTTGTGTGATGTTTTCATTTTATTACTATTTGATGTGTTGCACAAATATCTTAGCAAACACAATACCTTACACATTGTCCCTAAATTAAGCCTAACTGCTCTGTGCCAAGATACCAGGGGGTTGAGTACAGGTTAATTTGTGGTTTGCTGGTCCTTACCCTGACAAGGATTGTGGTTGCTACTTGACCAGGGCTCACACCCCAGTCAACCAACGACTCAATCTCTGAGAGAGGGGGAAGAATTTTTGATGCAGCACAGTCAGACAAGGATAGTTAGACTTGAACTGATGCTATTGGTGGTGTCCTTTCAGTCCACCCCCACCCCAAAAGAGACAATACATTTGCTTGAGAATTTGGACCAGCAGCATAGGTGGATGCTGTGGCCTGGTGTAATCTGGATTAGCCCTAAAATATTTCATACCATTAATGGAATTGTTCCACCAGAGAGGCAAGAACCAGGGAGTGAGCCATAGCTCAGTTGTATTTAAGCATTCCAGATCATAGTCAGCCTACTCTTAAAACAGCCACTCTTCATCAAACGGCATGTCCGTAAAGGTCAACTGAGCATCTCCTGAGAAGTCAATGAAATGCATGCAAGTGCAGTAGCATAGGATGATAGCTCTCGCCATGGATGAATACACCATGCCCAGGGCATCCAGCTAACACTTCAAGATTTATTTGGAAGCATCCAGCATCTAAATCATCACTGAACAAATCATAAAAGGACTTTTCATGCACTCAGGCAGACTTATGATGGTCGTTTTTGCCAGCTCCTACCAAGCATAGTCATAACAGCCATGAAGGCACCCGTCATTCACAGTGCGAATGGCAAGACTGCCAGGGGCAAAAACCTTTTATCCCATAGAGTCCTGACTCTTATACTTTTGGTGTGGTGGGGCGGTAGAAAAAGGATTTGGCTTCTGCTTTGCTGGAGAGGCTTTGCCTACAAGACTCTCCAGAGAAGGATGTAATAACAGAAACTTTGAGTCACAAATGGTACAGGTCTGTGATATTGTGTAATTTGCCCTTGGACCACCAGGTCAAAGAAGAGTTTTTCCCAGACAGCCAACGCAGGCTCCCGGATTTGCCTTGTTAAACGGGCACAGAAGTTATGAGACTGCAGAAGACGGTCGCAGGATTTCAGTAAAAATGTTCACCTTTTCCTAGCAAGATCAATTTTAGTACCTCAGCTGCTTTTCATACAACCAAAGTGAGTGAAAAGACTGCCTGCGAAGGATGTCCAGACAACCAAAGGATGTCTCCATCTAGACATTGGTTGAGGCTACTTCCATTTTGTACATCCAGTATGAGACAACAAACTTATTGTAAGAGGGGAAGAGGTGGTCAGCCTGAAAGTCACAGGTGACCTTTGGGTGCAAAGGCAGTGCTCTGCCCGACGTTCATCTTCAAAGCAAAAAGAGGCCCTGTTGCTTATCAACCAACTTTGAAGGTTGAAGTGGATTTTACAATTAGGCCTTCATGCTGTACTCTTTTGTTTCCAGCCAAATGGTTCATATTGTTTTGCCTTTTAGGGTTTGGAACTTTTATGCACATTCTGCAAGTTTTTGCTTGTCATATTTGTTCTAGCTCTCTCCCAAAGTTTCACCCAAAGGATAGATATATTGCCCAGTGAATTGCCTAAACCACCCAATTGTATTTTGAATCTGTAAGACTTTTTTATAGCTTTGAGATATTTCATTTCTTTTAATATGCTTTATTTGACAATTAGTCATAAAAGGACATAAAATATAGACACATATACATATAAACAATCAGTAATTAATGAACAACTACGTTCAGGTATGAGAGCCAAAACATTGCAGCATACAAGAGTAAAATTTCTTAATACATAAAAAGCATCAGGTTTAGGGCCAGATGTACGACCCGCCAATTAGCGAGTTGCAAATTGCGTCGCATTTGCGACTCGCAATTTGTGACTCGCTAATTCGGATGCACAACAGTGTCTGAGACACTGTTTGCGATTCACAATGGGGTCGCAAATTGCATGCCTCATGCGTATTAATGAGGCTGTTGCAATTTGCGAGCCCTTTTGGAATGGCTGGCACTCCCAGTGACGGTGGCCTGCTGGGTTCAGCTGACCTCCATGTCTGGGACTGCTTTTAAATAAAGAAGTTTTTTTTAAATGCAGCCCGTTTTCCTTAAATGAAAACGGGATGCATTTAAAAAATAAAAAGTAAACTTTTCAGTTTCATTTTTTAAGGGCAGGCAGTGGTCCCTGGGACCGCTGCCTGCCCTTAAAAAATATTTGCTCATGCATTCACAAATGGGAGGGGGTCCCCAGGGGACCCCTTCCCGTTTGCGAGTGCTTTACCACCCTTCTGAGAAGGGTGGTAAACTGCGAGTGTTTTAAAACATTCTTACATAGCTGAAGGAGTCGCTATTAGGAAGGGACGCCCTTGGAACGCCCCTTCCTAATAGCGAATCGCTAATCCTATTTTGCGAGTCGCAAATTAATTGATTGAATACATACAGATGTTTGAAAGAGCCCACGTGGCTGGCGATAAACAAGCAGCACAATACTTTGGGTAGGAACACACCCTAATGAGAACATTAGAGTAGCAGATCCATTCCTCACTTTCCAAAAATGCGCAAGCAGACGATATAAATTAAAAAGCAATCTTCTTTTAAAGAGTCCAGCAAGGGAGAATACTCTTGGGGGATGATGCAATACTTCGGGAAAGAACACATCCCAAGCAAAAACAAGAAAGGGCATTGGATAACAATGGATTTCATTGCTTTACGAGATGTAGAAGACCAGGTGTTGAGGTACAGACGCCAACATTATTTTAGGACACACTAACAATCCTGGCTGTCATGGTCCATATCTACCCTAAGAACTTTGCAATGGCGAGCGCATATGTGAGTTTTGGGTCTGATCTGAGAATCCTAAGTGAGAAAAAGCTGCTTCGGTTCCCCATTAGTCTGCATAGTGGTTTCATCCACTTCTGATGGAGGAGGACATAACCCGGGCAGGCAAAAAGAACATGGCCAATTGATTCTGTAGATATCTTACAGGTCGGACACAGGAGATCACCATTTGGGGCCCATTTGTTTGTAAATGTTTTCACAGGAAGGGTGCCAACCCTGAACTGGAAATATAGTTTCCTGTCCAAGGGAACAGTGATGGCATCCCAATAGAGCTCCAAGAGGGTACTAGATTTAAAACCTGGGAATTTTCCTGTAAGGGACTAGATAACAACACATTGTGCCTCTAACTGGCTGACCCCCAACCAATAATGTTCTTTTAGCTTTGCTGCTGACAAAGATGTAGCAGATAGAGGGTTATCCCACAGAGATCAAAGGCCAATATTTATTAAAAGTTTTTTAATTTATTGTAGCCATAAGATTTTATTGAATGTATCAGCTTCAATCACATCCTCCAGGGCCGGTCTATGTTGGGCCAGTTCAGAGTTGGACCATAACCTTCTCCAAAATAACAGAGGACAAAGCCTAGCTTTCTCTGCTACTGACCTTCTGCCCATATCGAGCATTAATGGTATCAATGGGGTGCTGGCAGGAAGACGTGCTAGGCTTCTCACAAATTTATTCTTAGAACTTGTAAGAGAGGATATGTTGGCTAAACCCCACAACTCAGAACCATACAACGCAGAAGTAACTGCTTTAGCACTGTAAATATGTAAAGCTGGGGCAATAGGTCTGGAGTAAGAAGAGCTATGCTTTTTAATTATAGCACCGGCAATCTGCTTATGTTTGAGGGACATGAGATACACCAGGGGCCTCCAGGAAAGGTTAAAGATAGTGTTACACCCAAATAAGTGAAGATGTCTACCCTTTCTATTGGCTCTCCTCCCAGCTCAAGTCTACCCTTCAACGACTTATGTTTATTGAAGGTCATAAGCTTTGTTTTTGCAGATCTCCGACATGAAAATACATGGGCTCACGTTGAAGTTTCTAGGTTGTCAACTAAAATTAACATTCCATAAAGGCCTCACCAGGTTATATCTTGGCACCCGTGCTTTTTGGTTTATATCTGGAGAACATTCAAGGGAATTAGAATTCATTACACTCTTTCCCACCTAAGATTGAAGACCACCATGTTGGTAGTTTACTGTGTGTGGACCACCTTGTTCTGTTAGATGTGACGCCTTTGGCACTACACAGTCAAACTGATACACTCCAATATTGTTGCCTGGAGAAAGAACTGATGATCAACAGGGATAACATTAAGATTCTAGTATTTGGTCATAATAGAGAAATTTTCATGGCTGTTCATGGTGGTGATCACTATCTAGGGATGACTTTTATGTGCTCACTTGAAGCTTATATTGGGAGAATGTGGACACCAAAGCACCTAGGTCTCTTGCAGGTCTGGCTAGACTTCTTACTGAATGCTTTTAAAGCTAAAATAGAACTGATTGTCTTGTTTGGGGCTCCACTCCTCATCAATGAAGGGCCGCATTAAGTTTGCAGCTTTGGAGACGACCGAGTACAAGAATACCTTGTGCCTTCCTGTTTGTATGATGTTGCAGGCTTTTTGGAGAGAGTTATTGATGGACAGGAAGTCAGCTGCTAAACAAATAACCATAACCGATTTGTTGGGCATTAAATATTCTGCAGGAGACAAACTATCGTTGGCTGTGTAGATTTCAATAATGATACAAAGCTCTCCCCAGCAAGATTGTCAACAGCAAACTGTCCTTTAGCTGATTGCCTTCACCTTCCCTTTTGCATGTTCGGCCCCTGTTATGAAAGTTCCTCGCTGCAGAGAAATGTTGTGTAGGAACCGTCTCACTGATTTGAGTTTGGCAGGAAGGAAATCTGTGGAAACAACAGTGGTATTTTGGGGGACAGATTGTCTGCTTTTTGCTACAGATTGTAAACTGCGGAAAGAAAATTGGGAATTGAAGTGAATTCAGAGTGAAGAGTGAACGGCCTGAAGGAGCATGTAGCACAACAGAAACGCTTTTGAAATTGCTCTCTTTGGCTTAAAGGGGCCATCCATAGAATGTCGTCACAATACATCTCAAAACACCAGCTGATATAATCAAATAAAGAAATTTTCTAGAATGCCCATTGTTGGTGATTGTTAGAAATCTGTTTTTAGCTTATATTGTAGGTACTAAGGAGTGAGACTTGGGCATTATTAAGAATTTAAATAACTAAGAGAATAAAGAATTTCCATTACAGTAAATTGAAATGTTGTTTGTGCAATCACTATGTAAAACATGAAAATGATAAAACATTTCTGACCAAAAAATATTGATAGGGTATGTACTTAAACAATGTACTGAACAATAGAAGCCCTATTGAAAAATTATTTTGTTCCTGCGGTAGTTGAATTGTTCTGCAGTATTGGCTCTATCAAGAACATAGATTAGTCTCAGCACTATTCAAATTTGTTGGCAGTAAAAGCTCTTGGGTTTGTTTTGATTTGTTACGCACAAAGTTTCATTAATTGAAATACGACAGGAAACCATGTAAATGTGGGCACCTGACATTGCTGTAAATGTTCAATAGAAGATCACTTTTTTGGCCGCACAATGAAAGATAGCAGCAGACTTGCTGAATAACTGTCATGCTGGAGAGAACAGTGGAGGTGATGGCAGACCTGGTTACTGACCTGAGATTAGTGACCCCTGTGGAGCCAATGACACCAGGAAGGCCCACAAGAGTGGTGTCTGCGCAGGTCTCCACACTGGTCACAGCATGTGGGTCTTCCCTCTAGAGGGGAAAAAGCATGCAGCAAGGTGGTGAGCATAGGGCCCCAGAGCCTACAGGAAGGCAAAATAAGCATCCTGCCCAGGTGGGACAGGGGCGGGTAGTGGCAGAGGGTGCGAGCCTTGGGATTGAACTGTTCAGGCACGAGCGGACGTCTCCTGGAGACATCCTCAAAGGCACAGTATGATTTTGCAAGGTGAAAGCAGGCTGGGTTATCTCAGTGCTGGGCTCTATACCTCTGGACAAGGGTCCTACTGGGGAACAGCAGAGAAAAGGAGCCACAGTTGGGCTTTGTAGAGCCACTAGGGGTCCATTTGCTCCGAGGCACCAAGGAGTAGAGTTGGGGCAATGGGTATGTAGACATATTTAAACTGCTGCACTGGGGAGGCCAAGTGAAAGGAAGCATTAAAGGCAGAGGAAAGGGAAGTGGCAAAGAGAATGAGAGTGTTGACCAAGATAGATACATGGATGGCGACGTTCACTATATATGCTAGCATATACTGTGAGAAATACCTACAACGTCATGTGGCCTCATTCAAATATCTAGAAGTGATTAGAACAGCCAGCATCAATTTCAATAGTGCGAAGTTGCAGGCTGGGACAGAGATGGGGAAGACAGACATCAATTTGGCTTTCCAGCTCCTTCTTTCATCCTGATGATTTTCAGCCTCTGGGAATTCAATTTCAATAACGAATATTTGTAGACCAGTGATGTGACTAGGATATTCCATTGAATGCTAAATATTTGAGACATTTAGCACATTTTTGGAATGAGTGGTTAAAGAGGCAGTGGAGTCGGAGCAAGTGCTGCACTACTTCAGCAACTCCTTATTGGTAGGAAGAGCGTGCAGAATTCCGGAGGCTAATGACCATTTTGCAGCCGGTGTCAGTAGAATTAAGGGTGCGTCTGGCACTGGAAAAGGCTATAAATCTAAGCATGATTATCATCTTTTTCGGCATAGACCTGTACTTGGTGTCAATGGTGTTCCTGGTACTGGCAAAGAACAGAAACTGGAGAGATTGCTAGGACATGTGGTTGACAGACAGGTTGAGATCATTGCAACAGGTTCTAGGTCCCCTAAATCTGCATGAAAGGCTTG
Source organism: Calotriton arnoldi (assembly GCA_963921515.1). Lineage (NCBI taxonomy): Eukaryota > Metazoa > Chordata > Amphibia > Caudata > Salamandridae > Calotriton > Calotriton arnoldi. The sequence goes on along the minus strand of CAWUFW010004534.1, from coordinate 1,449,711 downwards.
GGCACCGGGCAAAGTCTTTTGTAGCGAAATTGGTCTTGCCGTACAAAGTGCAGACAATATTCACCACTGGAAACGAATTAGAGGCAAGATGAGACAGGACATTTGTGGCTTCGATTTCTGGAGGACTGCAATGGAGTGACAAAGTGCTTTTGGATGACATAGAACGTGGAAACATTTTCAGATGCATCGGGCTCAAGTCATATTGGTCTATATTGGCAGAGTTAATTGGTGAGAAGACAATTTACCAGTGGAATGGAGGAAGAAGGGTCACAGCATCACATTCATTGATTTTTTTAACATCCTACTGGCAGTCAGTCTATGGGGACAAGAAATGTAGAACAAGAAATTGTCTTTCGCAATTGACAATAAGGCAGTCATACAGGTGATTAACAAGATAAATGCATGTGACAAATGTGCGCGGGGGCTGTTGGGTGGACTACTACTGATGTGCCTGTGGAGAAATAATCTCTTTGAGCTCAACAACATATTGCAGTCCTAAAACACTGGGTAACTGATCCATTATGTCCTTCACAGTGGCCAAGAGTTTGTGGGTTGGCACCAGCAGCAGATATATGTGGGAATCATGTGGCCCGTACTTTGTGAGAGCCTTAGTACTAGCAGAGGTGTCCCTAGTGACATCAATATGAACAGCATATCGGCAAGCGTGGACGGAATTTCTGCAGAGTGGAGCATGAACATGAGATGCCAGCTTTGAATATATGTGACCAGGGGAAATGATGTTAGTAAATTTACAAAGTCCCTGATAGAGAAAAATGTGTCAGCAATGACGGCTGAAGGAAAATTGGCAGGGACAGTCCATTGGGGAAATGCTTAAGGGGGTACAAGCTTAATGGGGGCACATTTGAGAGGAGGGATTCAGGAGGGTAGTCCAGAAGAGGAGACGAGGCCTGAAAGCTGGCATCCTATTACACCTGGGATGTTGAAAGGGATAGTTCTTCAGAAGAGAGTCACATGCACCCCCAACCACCTTCCCGCACCCGGGTATTTAAGCTCTTTTGGTACATATTTATCTTGCTATTCTTTGAGCTTCAGAAGTGGTCATGCAAAGAGACCTGATGGACTGCAATCGAGATGCATGGTGGATAAGGTTGAAAGATGCACATTAGAATTAAGAAGAGTAAGACTGACTAGAAAGGGATGGCGTCGCGGATGACACTGAAGAAGTTGGGAGACAACAGAATTTGCCAAGTGCAGGCACTGCACACTTATGAAAAACTGTGAAGCATGGTAGGAGTGCAGCTATACATGCAAGAAGATGGAGAACAGGGGGACGGGCATGCAGGTGTTAGAGGTCTTGTGTAAGTGTCTGTGAAGCATAGGTTGGCTTGTCAGACAATTTGCCACACATTTTGTTCAGATGGGAGCTGCCATGACTGGGTTTCATTTGTGTTTTACTAAGGACAGACTGAAGAGGATTGGTAGGTATAGATTGTAAAGAATGTGAGAATACGTGTGGCTTGGCGTACAGTACAGCAAGAAGTGATGGATTATAGGTTGTTTTCTGCCAGAAGGGCAGTGTATGTGGATGAGCAGGAAGAAAGAGGTCAAGCCACTCCATGACGTGGTGGACTGCTGAACATGGCGGGAGGAAGAGTAATGGTCAGCAGCTTTGTCTGAACTGCAAGTAAAGAAGTGCTGCAAACCCCTTGGATGAAACCACCCAACTGCCAAAATATATCAGCAAGCAAATCCGAGCACTCAGATGTCTAAAAAAACATTTGTAAATACAGTAATCTCTAAATAATAGTCTACTTTAATCCACATTTTCAGTTCAGGCCCAAGAGGTATAATCCAAATCTTCACACTAGGCTTGTGGTGAATAACACTGCCAGTTCGTATTCCAAAGGAGAAACAATCCAATATAATTTTCCAAACGAAAGGCAGGTAATATAATCAGCATAAAGCTAGTCAGCCAACACGTGTTTCATCGATGGGTCAGTAACACCTCGACTTCTTCAGGGCTGCGGACATTAAGTACAATATCAAAAACCATATTCATGGTGCATAAAGTCATCACTCTCCATCGCCAACCATCAGTGTCCAAATGAAAATGAAAAGGAAGTGTGGGGTTCACTCCTAAGTGTATATACTTTACATTTAAAAAAAGTGTTGTATACAATTTGAGCAAGACATAACAAGTTTAGAGTAAAACCCAAAAACAATTGTACATGAGAAAAAGAAAGGGCTACCTTATGTGCACTAAGCACAGGAGCCATTGTGATTTAGGTGCAAGATAGAGCCATACACCACATTGTACATAGAAACCTCAAACCACAAGTGCTGGGACCCACACCACAGGAGAACAGTGCGGTAGAAATGTGAAACAGTCATATTAACCTTTTACATTGGTGTGTGGGTATTCATCCATATAATCAGTATCCGGTATGTATGGCACAATAATGCAAGAATCCAATAGATGTCAAAAATAATCAGAGTCCTGGATCAGAAAAAACGAAACACTCAAAGCACAGAGAAAAACGTATAAAGTGCCAAAGAGAAGAAAAGAGGCAAAAATGTATAATGTGATATTATATCCTCAAGTAAAGACCAGAGAGACATTGGTCTTAATTGATAATGCATAGTAGATATATTTATATATCCATATCGGGTAATAAGAAACTACTTAATATTATACCATGCCATACTATCTCAAATTCACAGCTGTTATACTAATTCAGCGTGTACAAGGCTACAGTTTTAATGGTATCCGATCTATATAAGGTAGCTAAAAACCATCTCAAATCAATAACCAATAAAGAAACCTCATATATAACAATACCTAAAACGTCTACATAAAGTTTAAAAAGGTCAAACGACTACAAACGTTACGAACGTAGCTATTGTATCAGCGCAACATCACTTACAGTTATCCTGCGAGACATTCCAGCAGCGAGTTTACTCCTCGTGTACCGGTAGCGTGGACCACAGGCGCCAATTTGGAGGCCAAATATATAACCATACGTTCTCAGCACGTCAAATACAACATGTAAAAAAGAGCGGCAGCCATCTTGTAACGGTTGCTAAAAATATTAATCTTACTGGAGGTACATACATAGTTGTATAGTCACGCGCAACATATGTAAATAGAAGAACGCAAATAAGTAAATGCGTTTCAAATGATAATATGGAAAATATATATAAAAAGAGTCAATTAAAAGAGGGGCGGAACTAGTAAACCCCGAGTACGTAAACAAAGTCAAAAAAGTCCCAACAAGTGGACTCAACGTGTAAGTAAATTCATATTAGTACATACAGAAAAAGTGTAAAATATTAATATAATTATAACTACAACACCATAATATTGGTGAATTTCAAAAGTAGTCTCAAAGAGAAAGTGGACCGGCATACAAAAGAACCACGGCAGCCATCTTGCAGTGGGCGCTTAATATTAGACTAAAGTATAAGAATAGGGCGGTCCTCTCTAATAGAGTCGCATCAAAACAAAAAATAAAAGAAAAATATAGTACACATAATTAGGAGGTAAATATGTTAATGGAGTCCATCTTGACATAACAATTAATGAGTACCATCTCCCGAAACTCAAAGTAGTAAGCTCCATGTAAAAGGAAGCAGCGGCGGCCATCTTATCCTGTATACAAGACTCCATGTATCTATATATAATGGAGTGTTGTTTGTGGCCTCGGGTATCCACTTTACAATCTAATAGTGTGTTATTGATCAATATATCTATATTTAAGGATGTCGCTTTAGGCAACAGAAATCTGGGGAGCACTACAGGAACTCAAAAGCGTAATAAATAAGGCAAACAGTTGTGTTGGAGATGTAAAGTAAATGTAGGTGGGGGAGGGAAGAGGAGTGGGGTGAGAAAAAAAAGAGAGAAAGGGTTGAAGTATAGTAAAAGAATGCCAGAGAGAGATAACAGTATAGTGTCAGGTCCAGCAGTCGAGGTCCAGAGGCACACCACATCAGCGGTGTAAAGCACCATCCAAGTCAAATCTCTTCATACATTAAAATAATTGGAAAATATCTGTAATAACAGAGGGTGCTATATGCAAGCTAACACAACAGTGCATTCTATGCATTCAAATTGCGTCTCATACTAAATAAGTTCACACATTATATAGTACAATACAAAATGTCGAGTCCACAGGTCAGTTGATAAGACACCATAATCCTTCACAGGTAAGGGGGGTGGAAGATATTTAATCCCCTAAGAAGTACTGCATTGTGTTGTCAATATTAAGTCCTAGTTCTACAGCACGCAATTTCATTATTCAGTACACCTCACAACGTCTGAGTCTCAATTCTCTGTTTCCACCACGAATATAATTTCTCACATGATCAATATCATGGAACTTAAACTTGTGAGCATGTCCCTGTAAACTCTCATCCATGGTATGCATCAGAATCGGGTACTTGTAATCATTGCTTTTAAGTGCCCTAAAATGTTCTGAAATGCGTTCTCTTAAAGGTCAGGTTTGGGTAGCCGCAGGGGTTTACCATGAAGATGAATCGTGATAATCAGAGTTCGGGCATTACTGTAGGAAAAGCTTTGGGTAATACTACTATAAGCAGAAAAGAAGGTCTCAGAGATAAATTTATACGTTTTGAAAAACTCAAGAGGACAGAAATGTCCAAATGGTAGGGCGCAGCCACCTTAAAACAGTATCTTAGGTTAAATAGGATTCCCTGTGGCCTTAGGTCACAAATATTCCCCACCTATGATGACCTGTAGGCAGACTTATTGCTTCAATGGGAAAAAGAATTGACCAATAGTTCGAACAATTTGATTAATAAACTCTTTGAGAACACAGAAAGAAAAATTACTAAACTACTTCTAAATATTAATGCGCTTGAGTTAGAAATCAAGGCACTTAACCTACCAGGAGCAACACAAAAAAACTATGCCATACTTGAGGATATCCTAACTAAATTACAAGATGAAATCAAACAAAGGAAAGCTAGAAAGCTTAAACGGAAATTGATTACAATACTGGAAGAAGTTTTGCTTTTGCAAAAATGTTTGACAATTTGGTCAAGAAGGCTACTCGTCCTGATAAAAGTGATTGATCCTCTCATAACAGTGGAGCCTCTACTCCCTCAAGTAATCTCTCCAGTAGCGAGAGTGAGGATCTAGGAAAAGGTACATCCCATCAGGCTATGGAAAATACTTTTTAAAAGAAGTAAGGCGTATAAGAATGGGCAACAGGGGAACGGGATCGAGAAACAGAACAAAAGAAACTGTAAGACCAGAAGGGGATCAAGAGGGAAGGGGTCTGGAAAAGGAAAAAAAGGGCATGCAAACACGCTCATGGAAAAAACAATAGATACAGATCAATGCAATATGAGATGCCAGGAAATCAATGTTGTTAACTTGTCTGATGTTTTGTTTACTACTGAAATGCTTTCTTTCTTGAAACATGGTTTGGGTTTCTGTCGTGTCAAAAGATGTGACTGGTACTGTTGTATTCCTCTTAGGGTGTCCGTATATAGGTCTTCCTGTATCATGTCCTTATATAGGCACAATTCACCCTGCCCTCATATAGGCATGAAATCCCAGTCCTTATTTAGGCATTAAACCGTGCACTCCAAATACAGGCATGGTCTCAGACATCCGTCCACCCTAACGTCACAAAGAGTTCTTGAAGAACAGACCCTTAGGCTTCGGGAGTTTCCCTAGCACAGGACTATTGATTTCTTCAAGGACTCATCTATTATGCATGAACCGTTATACCTTAGGGGTTCATTCATGACGTCTTCCGCTGTCCGATTCACGTCAATGCTAACACTCTGAGGTACCTCTCAGGTATAAATATACCTTCCCTAGCCCCTGTAAATCAGAGGAGACCTCGACTTCAGAGGAGCCCGTTTCCCGGCCTGACGCACTGAGAAGACGCTGTCATCCCTGCACGCAGAGAGTCCAGCTTCCAGTGATCTGACTTCCCTCGCGGGGTGTTGGAGTTCGAGTCTGGCAAGAGATTCCCACCTCTCTCATTCTCAAGGTATGGAGCTTGACTAGATACCTAGAGGGACTCTTGGCATACTAGGCATACTAAGCGTAACATACCCTTAGTATACCATAGTAAGGAATACTTCACCTACTTCATACCTCTCCCTACACCTAGGTTAGCCTAGGGACATTGGGGTAGAACTAGCTTAGAAACGCATCGTATGAGTACTCGCATTTTTAGTCTATGTTATTTATGTAAATGAATATCTACTAAAGATCATGCTAGCGCAGTATTATTTATTTCTACTGCTTACGCTGTACATTATTTATCTTGCATACTGTCTTGTGATCGTAACAGCACATTTTACTTACACGAGAAACAAGACTGTTCAATAAATCTTTTATTGAAACGCCCGTCTATTCTTTCTGTGTAACTTTGAGGAAAACTAAGTATGCACGAGTGAGCTGAGTGAAATAGTTATCTATTGAGAACATTAGGTATCTGCGGCCCAGCACTCAATTGGCTTACTTCTTTTCTGACCAATCGCACTTTCCAAGTCTTCTCCTCAACAGCCAGCTCTGATATCTATTCATCTCCCTATGGTGTACCTCAGGGCTCTATTCTTAGTCCTCTGCTTTTCAACTTATATGTGAGGCCTTTGGCAACTGTAGCGGAAGATGCGGGGTTGTCCCTATTCTCCTATGTGGACGACTCCCAAATCATCTTCTCTCTTTCCGCAGGAAAAACAGATGGGCTGTCCCCACTTCAATTGGGCTTGAGGAAAATTGCATCATGGATGCAATCTAACTTTCTCAAGCTAAATGGGGAAAAAACTGAGGTGCTAATACTTGGCAAAGACAAGGGTCTATGGGGCCCACAACATTGGCCCTGTGAGATGGGGATTTTACCTCAACCCTCTTGTCAAGTTCGTAACCTGGGCTTTATCATTGACGACTCACTAACAATGCATCACCAAGCCGTTAAGGTAGCTGCCACTTGTTTTACCATTCTTAAGTGGCTAAAGAAGATCATCTGGATGCTATCAAAGCCCAACCAAAGGACAGTAGTTCAGGCCTTAATCACCTCAAGGTTGGACTACGGAAATGTTCTTTATCTTGGTTCCAATAAGGAGGTGACCCGTAGGCTGCAGATGGTTCAAAACTCTACGGCAAGACTTCTCTGCCGGATTCCCAGGGCCGCTACTGTCTCCAGCCATTTACGAGATTTGCATTGGCTCAGGGTGGAAAATCGAATTCGATTTAAAGCTCTGTGTTATATGTTCAAAATTAAAGCAGGGACCGCACCTCAATACCTACATGCTTTAACCCACCCATATTTTCCTTCCCGATGCCTACGCTCCTCCACCCAGGGGAGGTTTTCTGTGCCAAGCTTCAGGCTGTCTCGGATGGGTGGCAGATCTTTTTCTTGTCTTGGGCCCTCACTCTGGAATGTCCTCCCTACAGCCATTCGGAACGAAACAGTCTACGTCCAATTCCGCAAATCAGTGAAGACCTGGTTATTTAACAAGTAATTTTTGCTGTTAATTTTTACTATCTGGTCTCTCTTTGCCTAGCGCCGGGAAACCCTTTTTGGGTAGCTGTTGCGCTCTATAAATTAAATAAATAAATAAATAAATTGTTTCCACGACTCTGGGACACGTTCTGATTCTAAAGGGAAACAAAGTGGTCATGTTTTGCGGCTGCCAGAAACTACTCCCTTCTTGTTTGTCAAGGAGTTTCTAGTGGCCTCTGAGCTAGCTGGCACAAGTAATTAAGTTTAATATACTCGATAGGGACATACCGACCTCAGTCCTATGTCAAACCTATAGGGTATATTATTCCAATGCGCAGAGCCTATTAGGGAAATAGGAGCTACACTACATGGCGCCCAATGTTTGGTAAGGCGGTAATTCAACGCTAGATACTGAGTAACTCAGCCATGCTTTTTCTCTCAGACACCCCTACCCATATACTCCAAAAGACGTCTGGAGTGGGGCAGGGTTAAGTATCCGCCACGGCTACATAGGGAAGCACCCTATATATTAGCTGTTTGGTTTGCTCAACATTGAAGGATACAGTGTTCCAAAATATTGTGCACCTTATGTTTGTTTCCTTGAAACGTGTTCTACATTTTTCAAAAAACAAAATGTCCATAACAGGGGACGAAGCCACCGGAAACGGTGGAGCTGCGGCTGACCCAGCCATGGCAGTTTTAAATTTTACCGGTTTAAATGAAACAGAGGAGGGTGTTATAGACATCCATCCAAACTTAAGAAGAGCCATCACTCTAAAACTCATAAAACACGGCCTACCACCAAGAGGCGGTAGAGCAGTTTTCGTGATAGAGGCACACAAATCCTTTCAGACAGAGGTATTCTATTCATGGGTAATATTTCCTAAATCCAATCCAGTTACAAAACTGTTTCACTTCTACAAAGAAGATGATCCACCAGAGGAATACAGTCCTTTCGAGGATATAGAAATTCCATTAACATACCAGGAGCATCAGCTCTGGTTTAAAGGCGCCCTAAAACATCACAGAAACATTACCAGGGTCGGTCCACTAGGTAGACCAGGAGCAACATGGCCGATTCTAGCCGGCTACACACCTCATCCTGAAATCGAAATAATGTCAGATGAGGAACTACTTACTCAACTTACAGAGTTAATAAAAATCTACAGACAATTGGTCCAATATGTCATGAGGACTTTCACAGTCCAACCACCATTAACACTTCCAAATCAAATTCCTCAACCAGGGAATACACAAAAAATTACACCACAGACTATATACGCAGTCATGGGAAAAATGCCCACAAAACGTGAGCAGGTTCCATTTTGGATAGCTCAAAAAATCACTCAAATCGAAGCAGTATTTCCAAATACTAGCCCGTATGAGAAACACAGAATCCTAACAATCAGTTTACCAATGGGGATCACACCACAACTGGAAGACTGCACCACTTGGGGCTCAGTCTTTGCTGCCATCTATACTAAAACACATGGCATTCCATCAATTGCGGTAATACCTGATGTCCTGAAACAAATTCAAAACGAATACGGGGCAGAGCCTGCTCTAAATTTAGGTATGAAATTACTGAAAAATTTCGACCAGGTCTCAACAATAATATTATCTAATATTAAAGGGGAGGCAGCAGCAGTGGCAATCCGCCAAAAATTAAGGGAATTCGATGTTACAGAACATCAAACTGAGCTACCCAGAATTATAGAACAATCTTATGCAGAATTAGGCGGAGATAGTTTGGGTGGAAGACCAGTGAAGCCGAAACTATCTGAAAGTCCTGAGAAGGACACAATTAAACAAACTCCGACATCTTCTAAAAAGAGGTGCGAGACTAATAAACAAAATTCAAACGAGAAACGTTCTCAATCCCGAGGTAGGTCTCCTCAAAAGGAGCCCTCTGAAAGGAGGTATAACCTCAGGAACAGGGATAATTTGAGAAAGCCTGACAGGTATCAAGATACTGATACACTTTCCTCTCGTACCTTTCAGATCTCATCACAGACTTCGGAAAGAAGAGGACGGTCAGAACATAGAGAAGAACGCGTGAAATCCAAGGAAGAAAAACACGCTCCAAAAAATAAAACAACACCTCAATTCTCCAAAAAGAAAGTAGCAGGTCTGAAGATCAGACATGCCGAGAATACTGAGAACACAACTCAAGAACGGAGAATGGGCTCAGACAATGCTGGACAGTGCAGCAGAAGTCACAATAGCTCGCCAGAACCTGAAGGAACTTCTGGAGATAGTGGACTTGAATGAGTACATTACAGTTGAGACTGTAGACACCAGGGTTAGTACTCCACAAAAGTTATATGAAATAACACTCCGGATGGAGGGAGACATACCTAGACAGGTGAAAGCACTTTTTGGGAAAAACTTTCAAGGGGCTATGACATACTTCTAGCAGAAAAAGACTGGCCACCACAATTTGTCAGGGAGTGCCCACACGGCGAGGACATTATTATGCCTGCCTTCTCCAACCATATTCCAATACACCTAAAATATACATATGCCAGGAAATGGGCAGTAGCCCAGGCCCCAGCATTATATAAAAATCATGTAGGATGGGATGAGGACTCCCCTCACCATAAAATACATCGGAAACATGAACCAACTGCACAGAGGCAGTATCCAGTAAAGCAAGAAGCTAAAAAACAGATCAGGGAGATCTTAGATCAACTTGAATACCAAGGGGTGATTGAAACATGCACCTCCTCAATGAACAATCCTTTGTTTCCTGTCTCCAAGCCAGACAACACCTATCGTCTAGTTTTGGATTACAGACACTTAAACACTTGTGTTATGTTTTATTGTAAACTGTGCTTTTATGGCCCATGAGGCCGAAATAAAGTTAATGAATGGAACTTGTTCTAAAACTTTTGCAGTGCAAAATGCACATAGCACAGCATTAATAAATAACATTGTGCGTAAAAAATATAAAACCACATTAGACATCTCAAATGGTTTCTTTTGTCAAAACATAGCACCTGAAAGCAGGTACTTAACAGCATTCTCCATAATGGGGACCCAGCGTCAATTTTGTCGACTCCGACAAGGGTTCAAGAACAGCCCAGGTTTATTCTCAGCGAGGGTAACGGAGTTACTACAAATTTACGACAATGAGGCATTGTCCTATGTCGATGATATCTATCTGACAGACGATGACCTGGAAAAACACTTGAACAGGGTGAGTACCATTATACTGGGATTCGCCTCTGAGGGCTACAAATTCAACTTCAAAAAGTCCAGAATTGCCCATCTCAATGTCCTATTTCTAGGATATGAGCTTTCAAGTGAAGGCAAGAGCTTGGCAGCTAACTTTCTAGAGAAATGTGCGCTGCTCCAACCTCCAAAAACGCTAAAAAACTTACAATCCATCCTGGGTTTCCTAAATTTTGGAAGAACATACATTCTAAATTACGCAGAAAGGGTTAAACCTCTCTACGCATTAATCAAACCTGATTTTTCAATCAAAAATTGGACACAGGAACACACAGAAATCTTGCGTTCACTCCAGGCTAACATGTTAGCAACAAATCACTTACAAACACGCGTAAGTCAACGCAACCTGGTGATCCGAATAATTTCGGGTCAATGCGGATTCACCTACTTAACATTTAATGAGGGTGAAAAAATACCAATTGCATACAAATCTCATTTGTATACACAAGCAGAAATGCGCTTCACTTCAACTGAAAAAATTCTGACAGCAGTTCAAACCGCTGTAGCAAAAGAAAGAGCCCTAGCCCAAGGGAAACGCATTATTGTCGTAACCCCAGTACCAGCTTTAGAAGCGGTCACAAAAGCAAGCATTCCAAATGCTAAGGCATTACATCCAAGATGGATACAATGGGTTAATTCTCTTGCTGCAACAGATGTTGAATATGTTTTTGATCCAGATTTAAAAACACAAGCGTTCCTGCAATATGAACAAGAATGTCCTCTGCCCACTGAAATTCTGCCTCTCGATCAGTACGAATTCATAATTTACACTGACGGATCCGCACAACCCGCAACAGGGGGTAAGCAAGCTTACAGTGCAGCATGTGCAATCGTTGAAGGTCGCATGCAAGATGGCATCTTCCGACCTATGGTCACAAAGACCCAGTCTTTAGAAGATTGTACAGCTCAGCGAGCTGAACTACAAGCATTCAAACTGGCACTTGAAAGTACAGATCGAGAATTCCCCACACTGATAGTGTGCGATTCCTTTTACTGTGTTCAGTCGTATAATGAATATATACAAAACTGGCTTGAAAATGGTTTCAAAGATGCAAAAGGTGGCACAATAAAGCACAAAACGCTTTGGGAACAAGTAGTTCAGTTGAAAAACGAACTACCAAAGGCTCACGTGATCCACACACTGAGTCATCAACGTGATGGCGTTCACGTTGCAGGGAATTCATTGGCTGACGAAGCCGCAAAGGGGGCTGTTCAGACGGCTTCCGTAGCTGCGATCACTCGTTCAAAAACAAAAATAGACAGTGAGATAATGTTGGCTGTCAATGCTACAAGCAAAGGCAGTGGTGCAGCGTTACCAAAAAAGTTTCCACTCAAGTACTCTTATGTAATTGATGCGAACAGCGTTCCTTTTGCTCGAATCCCTGGAGTGGGGGATAGGGTAATCCCAAACAAGGAACGTAGATTAGGACTAATCCTAGCAGCACACGAAGGGATAGCTTCTGCCCATGCAGGTGTTTCTGCAACAGTATCTTTGCTCAAGCAAAGATATTGGTGGCCTGGCATTCGGAAACAAACAAAGAACTATGTTTTAGAATGTGATATATGCCAACAGATGAAAGTCTCCACAGTGAAACGCCCTGCGCAGACACCCCTGTTAATTTCAGACAAACCATTAGCTTGTGTTTACCTGGACCACTGCGGTCCCTTGCAAAGGGACGGTAACTATAAATATATCATGGTTGCAGTGGATTCATGCTCTAGGTTCCTATGGATATGGCCTCAGCGCTCGGCTGACGCTCGAACTGTTATAAAAGATTTGCGAGTCTTTATCGGCACATACGCAATAGGCACGCTACATTCTGACCAGGGCCCTGCGTTTAGCTCTCGGGCTTACAAAGAAGCCATGGCCAGTCTGGGCGTTGCATTGCGGTACTCCTCTCCATTCCATCCTGAGGGAAATTCGGTTGTGGAAAGGAAAAACCGGGACATAAAGCAGTCTATAACAGCTAGGGTATTAGGTTCGGGTGATGGGTGGGTCAAACATCTTTATGGGGTCCAACGCTCATTAAATAACCTGCCAAGAAGTTCTCTAGGGGAGTCACTCCATATGAGGTCCTATTTGGGACAAGAATGTGGGTACCAGATCTCGATCACGTAGGCACAGTGGTGGAAAATAAACCGTTTGATATCAAAGAACGTTTGGCTGTTTTACAGGAACTCAATGAACTGAGATCAAAACAAAGCAACGTATTCCTGCAGCCAACCACTACTGGGGAAAAACCGGCGGTCCCAGCAAGGCCTGTCTGGATTCCAAAAGTTGGGGATCTAGTCAGAGAAAAGATTGCGGACAAGAAGGAATTTGGACCTTCTTACAGACAACCAGTACCTGTCCTAGCAGTTCAAGGAACAAGAACAGTACTTCTGCCGCCCCTTGCTGGAAGAAAGGAGAAAAGATTTGTGTCCATCGACCTCATCAAACCACAGTATGTGGCCAATACTAAATAGTAGGCCTCGTGGACTCCGACCTAGTAGCAGACGCACTCCTCTCGCTACTATCCAAGAGGTTCAGACTGAAAGACTGATAAACCATCGAGAATTCAGCTGTAACAGATGAAGGATTAGGCAACAATGCAATGGAACTCACCCCTCTTGAAAATCAAGTAACAGTTCGTCCAAATACACCTGTCTACACCAATGTAGCAAGTGATCAACTGGTTCCAGCGATTTCTACAAATCCTGATGCAATTCCAACAATTGACAGAACTGCTTCTGGCTATTTCATTAACTTTGATACGTTCTCAGAAGATCCGAGTGAACCTGAAATGACGCCAGCATCATTCAAACTCAAGCAGCAAGTACAAGACTTTTTTCACTTTCTGAAAAAGACTTATCTGGTTTCACCATGGATTGAACTCTGGATTATATCTGGACTATTTGTTTTCCTGCTCTGGCTAGCTTTGGTTACAACTATGAGCGTGCTTATAAGTGGCAGATACATCCATGTGAACACTGAAGGAAAAGATGTGAACGTACTTTTGAAACCACATAAATCTTCCCATCGTGAAGCAAGAGACTTGTCATCAGTGAACATCACAGCCGTTCCTATACAGGATGGTATAGTGTGGGACAAAACAGATTTTGATATCTTTGGCCCGACGGAAAAATTGAACATTCCACATTTATTTAAAATTTCACTAAGTGATCTAATTTCGTCCAGTACCTATTCTGATGATTGGGACTTTGAGACTGTTAACGACATAATGTTTGACCTAGAAAAATCTGCTGCATTTTCTAAAAATGAATATTTAGAGGGTTCATCAGACTATGAACAGCTGTATTGCTATAACCACTATGGTCATCATTATTTGCATAAATCTGCATACCCTAGAAATGTGTTTATGTTTAACCAATGGGAGCATTGTCCTACACCACCACAAGGTAGTTCAAAAACATTTGCTAGCAAGTTTCCATATTTTTCAGGTTACAATACATCTGATCCAGAAACGTTTTTCTATAAAAATGTAAACAAAACAGGTATGAAAATTATGTTAACTAATACGAAACAGATTTACTCTGCAACATTTATTGCCCAACTGTCTAGACAGGGTTTCGACTTATGGAAAGACACAATAGACACAAAAACTGTCTGGGGTACTAAAGATTGGCAAGTGCAGGGGATAGAAGCTTTATTTAGAGCCTGTATCATCCCTGAACAAATAATGTTTTTGAATGAAACCGTCCAACAAACATCTTGTCTTGGACTAGCCAAGATCAAAGAGATGAAAACACCTTCTGTACCAACACCTGCAAGTGATAACAATACACAGGCAGCGGTGACAGTTGACAAAATACTACAACTCAACAGATCTAATCCTGATTGGAAAAAATGGTTGATCTGGCCCACAGACACGAACAACTGTCAGGAAAGATTCCTGAATAAAACTCAGGGCTTTACTATTCATAGGCCAGACCCAAGATACGTCCAAAGACAGCATCCGGGGGTAGTAACAACATACAGTGTAGGAAAATTATGCCTCGATTGGCTGCAGAAATCTACACTACAGGATGTGAAACAACACTTATCCTTACTTAAAGAAGACGCAGACCTTAGGGAATTCTTGCTTGGACCAAGAAAACCGCGTCAAAAACGTTTCATATATGCCGGCATCTATGCTGCTTATAATGAAGCTTGGAAAGTGTCACAGATGGAGGCCGCAGAACGAATACGTGAACTTGATCGTATTAATTTAGAGAAAACACTCACTGTGGTCGACAATGGGTTAACAACTTTGTCCTCCAGAATATATTCATTGGACGGCATTGTATCCTCTGCTATCGACATACTAGAACAAGATTTGGCGATGTTACAGCAAGGCCAATCTCAATTACGTTCTATTGTGTTATTAAGCTGGACGCTGCAATCTTTGCGTGCGGGCTATGTGCCTTGGCGTTTTATCAACACGTCAGCTCTGTTTGCAGAATACAATCTAACTGAAAAACAGATCGAACTGGCACAAAGAGGAGCAAAGTATACAGTGCTGAGCATTGAAAAACTGGAAAAGTTACCATTCACAGTGGCAGAAAAACCAGCTACAGAATGGCTCATTCATGGCAAAATCACGCTACCTGTGACTACTTTTCAGTTTCAGTATTGCCTCAAACAGATGCAAGCAGGCAAATATGAAAGGTTGGGTAAGGAATACATTAAGACATCTTGGAATTTACCGTATACATATAGATGTTGGAGTGGGGATCGTGAAGTGTTTTTGAGCGGTACACACTGTAAAAGTGCACTGAGCGGTTCACTTATATGTCAGGACATTTCTTTACACGGGGCTTGCAATGGTTCTGTGGCAAATTTGTCTTGCCATCAGCAGGGTACACCAGCTGCTGTGATTAATCCAACGTTTGGACAACTTTCTAATGGGAGTTACCTCATGTTGAATGATCAGAGTTGCTGCGGCATGTTGCCAGGCATCCCATATCTAGTAACGGTCAACTCCAGGGTCACTTGCTGTATGCAAGTATTGTTTGCCCCAATAGACACAGTCAGGGAGTCGCCTTTGTGGCCTTCGCTGAACGTCTCTTTTATAAGATTTGATACTTTAAGCAGAATGAAAGCCATGCTTTTGCAACAAACAGTGCCTTTGACCTCGGCCAAAGAAACCTATGATCTACAAGTAGCAAGGACTTCGGCTGAGATACAGACTTTAATACGTACAAACTGCCCTATACATTTCGTGGAAATGATAGGACGTATCTTTAACATGTCTGATACAAGCGGAATTGTACATGTATTTAAGAGCATCTGTTCCGGTCTGTTAGCACCTTTCCAGGCAATACTCGGAATCATCCCGAACTTTGCACATTCGGTGTTTGGTGGCATACCATTAATTCTAGCACTTGTTGCCGGAATTCTATTTCTCTTCCTGCTATTACGCTATGGCCAGCCTATTCGCAGACATCACTCCGAGCGAAATGGAGAAAGCTCTCCTTGAACGAAAGTGCCGTGAGCGAATAGTACAGCTTTTGGGCATGACTCGTCTACGGGACCTGAATACCACGTGGTTCCTGTCATTCAGACCAATCTGGCAAGATTGCATCTTACCTGTCCTACGATGCCTGCTATGCGGTGAAGAATGCGTGTTAGACACCTGTCTAACATTTCCATCAGCAACGCCAACGGATGTCGATACTCTGCTGGACCCGATTACGGCCCATGCTATGTGTTGTCCCCAGAGGCTACCAATACTGATGACGGCATTCATTGAGATCTCACAGTCGCTTCCGGCTGCTGCTGAGGTACGAGATGGATCTACAGGCACACAGGTAACAACGGACGCGAACATTGCTGCGGCATCCTATGCTGAGAGCGATGCTTCACATCTCTGTGCAATTAATCTACTACACGAGGTGTTCCAACTGACACCAACTTCAGTGGACGATATTTTGTCTACAGAAATAGATGATCTCATGTTTACACCAGACCCGTACACTGACTCTGATTCAACCCACGGTGTACCAGAGACGCAGTAAAATTTGGCCTTCATATTTCAAAACTTGGAACTCTTCCCAAATTGAACTTTTTCCCATTTTTTCGAACTAAATGGCAATTCAATCTGCTTGAAGTAGAACTAGCCTTATAGTACAGACTTCGCGGTACTTCCTCAGACATTTTGTCATCTTATTTGTCTACAAGAATCATTAATGACATGAAATGACTTTGATTTTTGAACAAACTTATCGATCATTTTCTGTCAAATGTAAATATTACTGCTAATTTCATTCAAATTGCATTTAATTTCAAAATATATGCCTGAAATGAAAAGCAATGCTTAATATGTACAGTACCTTTTGCATTTTAATATGTTTTTAATGCTTTTAAGAAATATATTTTTTTAAATATGCGGTACTCCATTTAATGTTTAGCATTTTTAAATGTTTAGCATTTTAGTATTATCGTACACACGAAAGTGGAGTGGGTGTTGTATTCCTCTTAGGGTGTCCGTATATAGGTTTTCCTGTATCATGTCCTTATATAGGCACAATTCACCCTGCCCTTATATAGGCATGAAATCCCAGTCCTTATTTAGGCATTAAACCGTGCACTCCAAATACAGGCATGGTCTCAGACATCCGTCCACCCTAACGTCACAACGAGTTCTTGAAGAACAGACCCTTAGGCTTCGGGAGTTTCCCTAGCACAGGACTATTGATTTCTTCAAGGACTCATCTATTATGCATGAACCGTTATACCTTAGGGGTTCATTCATGACGTCTTCCGCTGTCCGATTCACGTCAATGCTAACACTCTGAGGTACCTCTCAGGTATAAATATACCTTCCCTAGCCCCTGTAAATCAGAGGAGACCTCGACTTCAGAGGAGCCCGTTTCCCGGCCTGACGCACTGAGAAGACGCTGTCATCCCTGCACGCAGAGAGTCCAGCTTCCAGTGATCTGACTTCCCTCGCGGGGTGTTGGAGTTCGAGTCTGGCAAGAGATTCCCACCTCTCTCATTCTCAAGGTATGGAGCTTGACTAGATACCTAGAGGGACTCTTGGCATACTAGGCATACTAAGCGTAACATACCCTTAGTATACCATAGTAAGGAATACTTCACCTACTTCATACCTCTCCCTACACCTAGGTTAGGTTAGGTACATTGGGGTAGAACTAGCTTAGAAACGCATCGTATGAGTACTCGCATTTTTAGTCTATGTTATTTATGTAAATGAATATCTACTAAAGATCATGCTAGCGCAGTATTATTTATTTCTACTGCTTACGCTGTACATTATTTATCTTGCATACTGTCTTGTGATCGTAACAGCACATTTTACTTACACGAGAAACAAGACTGTTCAATAAATCTTTTATTGAAACGCCCGTCTATTCTTTCTGTGTAACTTTGAGGAAAACTAAGTATGCACGAGTGAGCTGAGTGAAATAGTTATCTATTGTTTCCACGACTCTGGGACACGTTCTGATTCTAAAGGGAAACAAAGTGGTCATGTTTTGCAGCTGCCAGAAACTACTCCCTTCTTGTTTGTCAAGGAGTTTCTAGTGGCCTCTGAGCTAGCTGGCACAAGTAATTAAGTTTAATATACTCGATAGGGACATACCGACCTCAGTTCTATGTCAAACCTATAGGGTATATTATTCCAATGCGCAGAGCCTATTAGGGAAATAGGAGCTACACTACGGTACGCAGTGAAAATTGATGTATATAAATTTCTAAGGCTATTAAAACTTAAGAAGATTTTTGCAATAAACCCGCAGAAGGACTTACATTCTACTACAAGATCAGAAGTGAGTAATTTAACAATCCAAGATGTCCATGATACCCATACATTGTTAACACTTACAGATTGTGAGGAAGATCCAATGACCCTTAACAAACTTCTATCGGATTTAGAACTCAATATTGATTTAAGTGTGGACAGTGGACTTAGACTCAAGTCTAAATGGACACCACAACTTACAACAGGCAACAGTATTGACATTTTTCATAGGGCACTCATTCTTGATATTGACAAAAAGATTGACTTAGAAAGACGTAAGAAGAGAGGCTTCATGCATGATAACCTCACCCATTCAGAACAGAATGCATTGAAGTCTTTACAGGAGAACAGAGACCTTATTATATGGGTGGCTGATAAAGGGGGTAATATTGTTTTAATGAATAAAGTTGATTATGTCAATGAGGTGTTTTCACAGCTCAATAATCAGATTTATTATATGAAATTAGATATGAACACCCTTACTAAAATAATGATGATGATTAACAAAGGCCTCAAACAATGGTATGAACAAAGTCTACTCAATTATGATGAATATTTGTATCTCCGAATTGAGCACCCACGGTTTCCGTGTCTATACACACTACCCAAGATTCACAAAGATCCAGTGACAACCCCAGGTAGACCTATAGTGTCTGGTATAGGAGGACCGACAGAAAGACTCTCTCAATTCATCGATATTTATCTCAGGCCTTTTGTGATGCAATTACCATCCTTTATTCAGGACACAAAACAAATTTTAAATCTGCTAACGGATGTAGTTTGGGAACCGGGAATGATCCTATTGACCATGGACGTGGTCTCCCTTTACACCAATATACAACATGAGCTAGGAATACCAGCCTTGAAATATTTTTTGTGGAATAGACCAATAGAATATTTACAACATACTGAAATGCTATTGGGTATGACTAGACTCATACTTGAGAATAATGAGTTCCTGTTTAATGGAATTTGGTACAGACAACTACTTGGGACTGCCATGAGTTCTAGATTTGCTCCGTCTTATGCCAATCTCTTCATGGGATGGTTTGAGGTAGAGCGGATCTGGGGTACCAGGGGAGCAAAATGGAGGGAACACATACATTATTGCGGCAGATTCATAGACGACTGCCTTTTGATTTGGACAGGTACACAACAACATCTTGTGGAGTTTTTTACATACCTGAACAACGACTGGAATTTGTCATTTACTTACTGCTATAGTTTTGAAAGCATTGTTTTTCTTGAAGTGGAACTATACATTGTAGGAAACAGGATATGCAGTCGAATGTATAGAAAGAGTACATTTTGCAATGCTTTGTTACACGCATCTAGCTGTCATCCTACGTTTTAGATTAATTCAATGCCCTTTGGTGAAATGGTCAGAGCATGAAGAAATTGTAGTGAGGATGCTGAATTTGACAAAACCCTGACAGATATAGAATCAAGATTCCTCAAGAGGGGATATAATAGACTTATTGTCAATAAAGCAGCACAACGTGCATGGAATCTATCACGTGGAGACACATTGAAAACCAAACAGAAACATAGGAAAACAACTAGTTCCAGTGAAAAGGTCAGACTGGTGACTAACTTTTACCCAAACACAGGCGACGTGAACAATATTCTTCGTAACAACTGGCATATCCTGACTTCGGATAAGACACTTAATCCATTTTTGACAGAACATCGGAGTATGACATTTAGGAGAGGCTGCACACTTGCCAACATGATCAGTCCCAGCTACCCAACATCAATTAGACCAGGTAACTGGCTCAGTGACCACATTAAAGGTTTCCACAAATGTAGTCACTGTAACACATGCAGGTGGGCAGTAGACAAAGTAACTTGCTTCAACTACAACAATACAGGCAATTTTACAATTCCCATGTATATTAACTGCTCGACAAGATTTGTTGTATATGTGATTGTGTGCACATGTTATAAAATATATGTTGGAAGCACTATACGACCTTTAAGAGAACGCATTGCAGAACATTTTAGGGCACTTAAAAGCAATGATTACAAGTACCCAATTGTGATGCATACCATGGATGAGAGTTTACAGAGACATGCTCACAAGTTTAAGTTCCATGGTATTGATCATGTGAGAAACGATATTCGTGGTGGAAACAGAGAATTGAGATTCAGACGTTGTGAGGCATACTGGATAATGAAATTGCGTGCTGTAGAACTAGGACTTAATATTGACAAGGAAATGCAGTACTTCTTAGGGGATTAAATATCTTCCACTCTCCTCCCCTACCTGTGAAGGATTATGGTGTCTTATCAACTGACCTGTTGATTCTACATTTTGTGTTGTACTATATAATGTGTGAACTTATTTATTATGAGACGCAATTTGAATGCATAGAATGCACTGTTGTGTTAGCTTGCATATAGCACCCTCTGTTATTACAGATATATTCCAATTGTTTTAATGTATGAAGAGATTTGACTTGGATGGTGCTTTACACCGCTGACATGGTGTGCTTCTGGACCTCGATTGCTGGACCTGACACTATACTGTTATCTCTCTCTGGCATTCTTTTACTATACTTCAACCCTTTCCCTTCTTTTTTCTCGCCCCCCTCCTCCTCCCTCCCACCTACATTTACTTTACATCTCCAACACAACTGTTTGCCTTATTTATTACACTTTCGAGTTCCTGTAGTGCTCACTGGATTTCTTTTGCCTAAAGCGACATCCTTAAATATAGATATATTGATCAATAACACACTATTAGATTGTAAAGTGGATACCTGAGGCCACAAACAACACTCCATTATATATAGATACATGGAGTCTTGTATACAGGATAAGATGATTATATTTCATGCATTTTGTTTGGAAAATTATATTGGATTGTTTCTCCTTCAGAATGCGAACTGGCAGTGATATTCACCACACGCCGAGTGTGAAGATTTGGATTATACCTCTTGGGTCTGAACTGGAAATTGGATTAAAGTAGACTATCATTTCGAGATTACTGTATTTACTACTGTTTTCTTAGACATCTGAGCACTCGGATTTGCTTGCTGATACTTCTTGCCCTTCTTTTTGGATGGCATATTAGGGTTGTTTATGGTAACCGACCCTCTTTTCCTTGGAGCACCACCTATATAATACACTTGCTGTTTTAATTCCCCTAAATAGATTGCTGTGCGCCCTAATTCGTTTTGCCACCTGGTTACCATATTATCTTACAACTGCCAAAATGCCCTGACCCTTGGCCGCATCCAAATCTAAGCTACATTTCTCACTCTACATGCACGCCACATACATATACACAATTCCACTCATGCTGACCTCATTCCAACATTCTGCCACCTACACAGATCTACATGTCACTCGCATGCTACAGACCCATACACCATTCCAACATTCTCTCACCGACTCAGGTCCAACCTCACACCACCACAAGATATTATAAACTCCCCCACTAAAACAACAATAAACAAAATGAAAACGAACACACCCATACACTAAAAAGAGTCTAACCAGAAGTGCTACAAACCCTATTCTAGCACATAATCACAAAGTTTAAGAAGTTAATCTCTCCACCAAGTGAGCCATGGCAAGGAACGTCCCCTTTGACCACATTCTCCCTGACAGTTAACCCCTCACTGAACCTCTCTGATTCAAAAGTGGGACAACAGAATTTGACAACCTAGAACTCCCCACGAACGTAGCCCCCAGAGGAGCATTGTGAAACTCTTCCCTCTGATAACCACTATCATGAGTGCAATTTTCGGTGTTACCTTGGCATGCTGATACCCATGACACGTTCCACACTCTACCACCTTCAACTCTCAATACTTTCTTGAAACCCCACATGAGTTTCATGGGATCAGGCCAAAGTGAAGTTCCTTTACCCATTTCTATAGGCAACATTAGCTGTACCCAATCGCCAACATTCAACACTCTGACTGAACACTTACCTTTCCCTATTCATGTATTCTGCCATCTTTTCTTTGTAGACAATGCCCTCCTTCCTCACAGCTGCGAAATCAACCAGAAACTCATTCCCCAATTTCCTCCTTAACCACCACAGAACCAATCTTAAGCCTGGCCCGCTTCCCCTCAGTATCTCAAATAGAATCAGACCAGTGACCTTGTTGGGGTGTCCTATACAATAAAAAATTGCCTAGAGCACTTTCCTCCATTCTATACTATCTGTCAACCCCAACTGGAAACATTCCTTGACTGCCTTGTTAAGTCTCTCAATTGGTCATTGGACTCAGGGGGATACACAGCACTTTTCTCGTGCTTCACCTCACACTTCGACAAATAAGATTGCATGATGCCAGTTACAAACTGAAGCCCATTATCTGACACAATTTCATTTAGAATACCCTCCAAGCAAACTACATCATCCAAAAACTCAACAATTACCTCAGCTG
Organism: Calotriton arnoldi; assembly: GCA_963921515.1. Lineage (NCBI taxonomy): Eukaryota > Metazoa > Chordata > Amphibia > Caudata > Salamandridae > Calotriton > Calotriton arnoldi. The sequence continues at coordinate 1,426,887 of CAWUFW010004534.1, read as the reverse complement.
TTAGTCTGCTCACTATCCTTATTTTTGGCTATTTGGAAAATAGTCCACCAAGACTATGTCATAAGAGTCTTGTTTTGACAACACTGCAAAACGAATGATTGCATCAGTTCCTAATTTTTGCCATACCATATCAGGCAAGTCAATAGGCTGCACCTCAACAACTCCTGCTGTGCCAGTTGTATCACTCTGTGCACAAACCTGGCATCTGTGAACAAACAATCCAAAACAGAATGCTCTGTTGGCCACCCGCAATATTCTCATGAGTGGTGCTTGGTGGCTGGCTGACCCTCATGAATCACAGCAACCAGCTTCCTTCACACCCCAACAGGTGGTACAACATCATTCCCCATGACCAAAATGTTATTCTCAGAGGACAACTCATCACAAATTTTCCAAATGCCCCCCAAATCACCTGAAAGATTGCATTATATTCATCAGACCAACCATGACCAATATACTGCACTGCTACACCAATGGCAACCCTTTCTCCATCACATCCTTCTACTCCTCCTCAGACACTGTAACTATTCTAATACGATCACCACACCTTGGAGCATCACTCAAAATATAAGCCATTTCACACTTGTCCTCAAGATCCTGAAAAATATCATTCCCTACCAGTGACAATCTGGACATATAATCAGCATTTAAATTGTCCCGTCCTGGAATATATTCAAAATGTCCAACCATACAGATCTAATACATTTAGCACACTCAATTATCATGTTTAAGTTGTCATGTTCACCCAATCATCATGTTCAAGTTGTTTACTTCCAAAAACAGTATATCATCCAGGAAGGCTACTGTGCCCGGAACTCATTCCAAGGTTTCCTTCATTAACTGCTGAAATACTGAAGCCACAGTGACTAGCCCAAATGGCATCTACAGAACTGAAACATTCCCTAAGGTGTTATGAAAGGGGGTAAGTGTTTTGACTAAGCATCTAGCACAACCTGGTGGTGCGCATTCCCCAAATCTAGGGTCGAGAAAACGTTTGCACCAGCCAAAGTCGAGACTATCTTGTGTCGAAATGGTGGGGAGGAGTCAACCCATATGGAGTCATTCTAGCTAAAGAGTTCAGTACAAAGTCTCAACTCTCCAGTCCTTTCAAAAAGATGGCAACAGGAGAAACCCATTCTGGCAACTCTCACTTCTAAAATTCCTTTCTTGTAAAGGTCACTTAACATATATATGAGTTTGCACCCTGTAATTTCCTGGTCTGTCAGAGAAAACTAAATGAAATGTCAATGTAAGATTTGCAGCATACTCTGCGGAGACTATACCCTACATGCGAGGCATGCCTGCAGCGATCACAAGCGTCACTGTTATTATTTCTTTTTTGGTTCTTTGATCATCCCTCTGTTATCTTTTTTCCCAGAAATGTTTCTGATCTCATTGGTTGTGTTCAATACATTCACCTCTGATTTCTTGAACATAATGAGCACTATAGCTTATGCAATCTCAATAGCAGCGAGTAAAACTCTCATCCACCCAAAATCTTTCTTGGGCTTTATTCTAATTGGTACACATAAGAGTCTGATCATGGAAAACGTGACACCAATATATATGTTCGAAATTGCATTTTGCAGCTAGCGTTCTTAATGCCACCACATACCCTTTAATACTTTCTCCTTCACATTGTTTCATAGAATAAAACTTGAATCTTTCTATAACTGTAAGAATTCTTTTACCATGCCAAATCCACTATTACCTTACTGTACATACAAAAAACATCAATATCACCAGGGTTCACCAGTGGCTGCAATGTTTTGGAGGGCTTTAATCCCTTCCCACCTAAATAGTGCTTCTACAACGCTAGTTTGTACTGAGTCCTCCCCCTCCAGAACCTCCAAGTAAGCTAAGAATGCATTTAACTAAGTATCCCAATTCATGGGAGATTCTCCTGGGATGTGCAGGAAGCTCAGGGGAGGTAAAATGCTTGCCATACTGCCTGAGGGAACACGAAAACACCAGAGATAATTCCAAGCTGTTAATGATTTGGAAACTTGAAGTACTCTATATCTGAGACTTTAAAAAATGAAACAATACAGGCCGTGAATATGGGAGAACTTAAACACCCTTTAAGGTAATTAAAAACAATTATAAATGAAATTACTACACTAATGGCCATATAGAGTGCCCATGAATATATAATAGCAAATTTCCAACACTTAATATTTATGTAACAATTCAAAACATTGGATAATGACAGATAAAAATAGTGTACCTGTCACTGTGCTAAACTTCTATAGTGTGAGAGTATAGTGTACCAGTTACGAAGACTGAATGTCTCCAGATGTTAGTAACGTACAAACCTCAGTTAGGCACCAGTGTGCCTATCACTGTAGATGCAGTAGAATATACAGGTTGCATCAAAGAGAGGTGCATTTTTAAACAGTAATTATTGATCACATAAAACAAGATGTTTTCCTTAGACAAATATATTACTGACAACTAAATTTTCCAATAATTCTCCACTGGAGATAATGGTTTTATCAGCCAAATCAAGATGGCCACTGGTGACTCCATGCTATGTTGTTGTGCCCGATACCTATAGGCGATAGAGCTCGTTCCAGCATACACCCTTCTGACGCTTGACACATGTATCAGGCATGTTCCCACCAACATGATGTTAGCAACAGAGCTTGGGCCAACCAGAAAGAGATTCTTCCTTATCAAGAATCTAGTGAAATGGCAATCATCTCTGCATGGACCAGCAACATGCCCAAGCAGAAGATGGGACTTGGATCATGACTCAGCTGCACCCCTGGAGTTCCACAACTCACCGCCACTGCAGGGTAGACAGTAAGCATGGAGCCACTTGTGGTAGAAGGCATAAAAGGTGATTTATTCAGGCAAGTTAACAGAAAAGCAAAGAGGCACAGCGAACCCCTTGGAGAACCCCTCCCAATTGCCACAAAGTCCTTTGAACCTTAGCTGCAACCGAATCGTAGCTGCATTCCACACCCTACACATAGACATACAAATCAACTCACTCTCACACCATTCCAGCAATCCCTAGCCCATTCAGATCCAACCTCACAACTAACCCTGGGCGTAGTTCGCGTAGTCGCGCTACGCGTAGCTACGCAAAGTGCAGTTCGCACTACGCGAGCTACGCGTAGCACTACGCGAACTGCGTAGTTTGCTGTTCGCACTGTGCAATGCGAGAGAACGGCATCTCGCACAGTGCGAGCAGTTCTTTTCTGCTGCTCGAGTAGATTTTTACTCGAGCAGCAGTTTTCTCAACGCGGACTGGTAGTTTCTCATCGCGAGCGGTCGCGAGCATACGCGACCACTCGCAATGAGAAACCTGACCTCCCCGCGTTGAGATCCTCGCCGGGAGGTTTATTTTCCTCGCTCGCGATCGTCAACTTGATGTTGCTGATCGCGAACGAGGAAAAAGTCTCGCCGGGATGTCATTTTGCTTGCTCGCGGTCGCCAACTTGACGTTGAGGACCGCGAGCAAGCAAAAAATGACCGCTGCACTACGCTTCGCTACGCGTGTTCGCAATGTGCTACGTGCAAATCGCGTAGTGCGAAGTTGCGCAAACTACGCAAACTTCGCGAGCGTAGCGTAGTGTTTTGCCCAGGCCTACTCACAACACCACATAAGCAACAAGAAATTGGGGATTACTTAGCATAGGATAGTTAGCCTGCAATAAAGACAACATTTACCTGGGTTGTTTGAGCTAGGGGATCGGAAGCCTGGGCTGGGTTTAATCATTATTCATCTGGATAAAAATTATCTGATCCAGAGTTCTGGATTGGAACTGATAAAGATGATGAAACAGGATCTGAAGGTGGTGTCGGACAGGGGAGCGAAGGTAGAGATTTGCTCCAAACAAGGGTCAAGTAAGCCATCGGCCATCAATACGGCAAGGAAAGAGGTGAACAAGATATGCAGATCCATAAACATTTGGCTGGTATGGCATGTGAACATTGGGTCATATTTATGAGAGGCTTGAGCCAGCATTGTGCCATTATTTCTGACACAATGGCAGAGCAAGTAGTACTCCATATTGAAAAGATGACGCATTTGTCCAAATGCCTCAGTTTCTGGACTCCTGTGTTAGAAAAAAGTTGTGCTGAGGTCAGCTGCATCACGCACAAATTAAAATATGCAAGGTTGGCGTTCCAACGCAAATACTAACGTAAATTCAAAGCAGTGATATTTATGGGAATGTCAATGTTTGACGCATTGTCGGCAAGCAGCGCGCAAAGGCTGGAATGAGTCACACTTACTGCGCATCGGCAACCCAGGCATAGGAAATGATGCAGTGACTGTGGTAGAAAAACAAAAACCACACAGCAGAATTTGGCAAGGTCAACTATACCATGGAAGTGGTCATTCTGCAGCTGGGAGTCACAAGGGGACCACCACTACCACCACCACGTAGGCAGCGAAGGAGAAGGGAGCGTGTGTTCCGGCACCGCAAATCCCTCAGTGACCTCAGGGAGGATAAGGTCATCACATTCCTCTGACTCAGGAGGGAGTCTATCATTCAACTGCTCCACAAGATTGGGCCAAGTCTCCAGCCACCAACTGCCAGGCCCAGTAACATCCCTCCAAAGGTCAAACTGATGGCAGTGCTCTACATGCTGTCCTGGATGCCGTATTCAGGCTCACACTCCAGTACCTCCTGTTCCCCAAGACCCAACAACAGATGGGCACCAAGCAAAACTTCTATGCCATTGTGGGATTTACCCATGTCTTAGGTGCCATTGATTGCACACATGCAACTGGGTCCCCCTGCTGAAACATTCCACCTGTACCGCAACCGGAAGTACACTTACTCCATCAACATCTAAGCCATCATGGACCATCTAGGGATGTTCACCAATGTGCTGGCCAAATAACCTGGAAGTACGCATGAGGCCTAAATCTTCCAGCACAGTATCATCAATGGCACTACCAGAAAGGTTGATAGGCTACTTATTGGTGAGGCAATATGAAGTATACAACATACCAACTACAATTGTGAAAGGTATGACATAATAGCCATCTCTGTGCCATTTGAGGGAGCTAGGAGCATATGTATGAGAGGTGTGCCTCATACTTACACCATGCATCGTAGTACATGTGTGATGCAACACCTAAGTCAGATATGTGAAGACACGTAAAGCTACTTTGCTTGGCTATGAATGGTGTTCATAATCTGGAGTAATGTAACACAGCGCAAAATGCTGTGTTGCATTACTGTGTGCAAGGGAGGTGGTCAATGAGCATTGTGCGGTTTTATCCATGCAACTCCCATGCTTTATGATGCACGTCATGTATACCAAATCACTTAAACCAGGGAATGTGTCAAATACATATGCCTCCCTAGGTGACTTGTAACAAGGATAGACAACTTAAGTCATCCAAGTCACTTCCGCTTCCTATGTGTGCTGCATTCTGTGGCACACACAGATAGAGGAATATGCCTGTCAGCATTGCTAATGTGGAGGAAGGGGCCCCTTCCTGCACTAAAACAATACTGCATGCAACACAGGCGCCCTTGCACCATGGTGCAAGGGCGCCTGTGTTTGTGCTAGGCACCCTGCTGGTTGACAGTGCAGGGTGAAAGGACAGGAATGTGCTATATGACCTAAATACTGTGCACTTCTGCCCTTTCCCATTGACTCAGTGCAGCACAGCAAGGGGACTTGCTGCGCTACATTGTGCCACTTAGCAAAATATCTGGCCCTTAGTGTCATGTGCACGTAGTGGGAACAATATCCTGCAATGTGTACACAATTATATTTCTTTCTTTCATTCCCTCACTAATCCTGCAATGGGAGTAGCAAAAGAATATCTGTGTGTAGTATTGTGTCTTCACACACTCTGTGAGTAGACAGAACCACATCACCTGCACTGGTTAACCAATCAAAACACAAATCATGTGCTACACAAGACAAGTCAATATGAGTACAAAGGGTACAGAATAGATAAGTGTGAGACGAGTGTCTCCTCAATGGCGTACCAAGTTTCGGGATCAGCTAAAGTTCTCCAAAATCAAGGGTGTGTGATCAAACCCTGTGTTCATTAATATGATTGCCACACATGGCAGTATGCTTGTATGTTGACCAAAGTTTCTGGAACAACACTGGAAGAAGTAGTTGCAAAGTCTAATTGTAGCATGCAATGTAAGTGTAGGCCCCATTCATGTCTAAATGTCTATTGGGTAACAATGCAATACCAACTATACAAAACACACATATGTCTTAGTAATACTGACAGTCTAGGTACACACATATGTATCAAGCCACATTGACATATGTAACTAATGTGATAGATCACCAGGTTTATGGTGTCAAAGGCCACATTTCCTGCATATGAATCCATCAATGTGAAACTCACAAAGTCAAACACAATGCAGCCAAACATGGCAGACAGCAGTAATTAAATTAGAATAAAATACAGCCAGGACAAGGTATCACAGTGTAGTCAGGACTCCAATCTCAACATTCACTTGCCACATCAATGCTGACAGAATCAAGGCATAGAAGTACAGAATCCCCTACAAGTTACAATCAAACACATACTTGTGAAAACCTAAAGTATTATGTCCAGGTATTAGAAAAGGGGTTTCTGGTTGGTTAGGATGTGCACCTAAGCTAGGCTGAACCCACCAAACTAGTCAGGGCAAGGGAGTTATACACCGAAGTTAACCCCCTGCTCACCCCCTTTGGTAGCTTGGCAGAGCAGTCAGGCTTATCCCAGAGGCTATGTGTAAAGTGTTTGCGTAACACACTCACACAGCAGTGACACACTAGGCACACCACAAAAGAAACTCCACATGAGGTTATTTAAAAATATCCTTTTGTATTATCCATAAAAACACATTAGACCACAATCACATATATTACTGTGGCACTAGGCACTTGTCATGACTTCACAGGGATTACATAAATCACGGGCCACTGTCATAAACATTACAGTTAGGGTCACCAGTAACTACTGGCAGGATTGCACTTAGCGTAAAACCCTATGCATAAACCACATCTGCAGGATACTATGATACACATGTGTAAGTTGCATACATTATAGTAACATTATGCCAACAGTAGGCATACCACCATTACTGCACTGTACATAGGGTGCAACACATACGAATTGCCAGATGTCCACCACCCATATGGGAACAACAGTCAGCGCAGCACCTGCGATCTTATGAGGGTACCGTGTGTCTTCTCGTATTCTGGGCCACGTGCCCGCCTACTCCCGGGAATGCAGTAATCCTAGTCAGGGGCCTCCGTGGAGGTCTCACCCTGGGCTTCCCAAGACACAACAGTGCCTCTCCCCAAAAGCAAGGGCTCAGAGGATATGTGACACTCCGGCAGCTGCCCGCAACCATGCGGCGCAGATGCTGGCACTGCCTTCGCATGTTCCCGGCACGAGCAAGGACGGCTCAAGGCCAATCAGGCCTAATGTAGGGGCAATCCCCCCTAGCAGGAGATCTTCCCCTAACTCCTGGTGTCACTGACCTGGCGACCCACCAGTTGGCCCACGGGCTTCCTCTTGGGGCAGAGCCTTCTGCTTTGGCATCCCCGGGCTCCTTGAACGCCGGTTGCCTGTAACCATGTGGTACTGCCCTGGCGGGTCGGAAAAGGGGAATGTTGGCCGGCCGCACATGGAGCAAAGTCTCCATCGACTCCGCTCTCTTCAGCCCTTTACGGCTGGGGCAACTGATGACGCCAACGTGTCTCCAGCCGTTTGTGCTCACATTGATTGCCGGGCAACGCCTTCTGGGCAGTTCCCTCCTGCCGTACCCCAGACCTGAGACTTCTCCTCCTGGCGTGATTGCACTCCCCTGCACCCGCCGCATTTGGAGAGTGAGCCCACGTCCCGGGCTCGGAGAACAAAGTCAAAGCGATCACCAGTGCTCTAGTTCGTGGTGCTCCCTCTTGGAAAGGGAAGAGCGCTCCACGTACTGCAGGCATACATTTGGGCCCCCAGCAAAGCGCTTCCTACACGCTCTGATCTAGGACTTTACAGCACTCTGCTTGCCTGTCTCCACCAGGGAGAAAAGTAAAACGGGAATATTAAGCGCTCACCAGCGCTATATTTTCTCCAGCACAGAGCAGCCCCCAGGAGCAGTCCTACAGCGTTCCTTTCATGCTGGGCTCCCTTGAGAGCACTGGAACAGAGAACAGGGCACAGCCAGGCCACCCTGCAGGGTCCATTATCAGTGTGGCAGTTGCTTCAGCCACCCAGCAGGCAGCAGGTAGTCCCAGATGGCGGTTCCTCCTGGCACACAGCAGTCCTCTGGGATTCCACGCAGTATCTTCTTTTTTTACATGGGGTCACAGCCCCTTTTCTTATAGTCCTAGTGTCATTGTTCTGGGGGCACTTTAAAACACATTTACAAGTGCACAACACCCCTCATTCACATTGTAGGCCCTGGCCCCAGACACAGCACAGGGGGTGAAGCCAGCATTGTAGAAGGTAGGCACAGCCCTATTCAGGTGCAGGTGCTACTCCTCCCACCACTCCAAATGTAGACCAGGTCTATTCAGGTGCAAGGGAAAACTCCTCCCGCTACTCTAAATTCAGCCAAGGTCTATTCAGCCTAGCGTTGAGTCACCCAGGAAGGCAGGACACACCTCAACCCCCCCAGGGACTGGATGGAGTGAATGCACATCCCCTCTCCCATGTCAGTCAGAACCAGACGGTCAATCCAGGCAGGGCACAAAGACATACAACACACAGAAATGCCCACTTCTAAAAGGGGCATTTCTAAAATAGTAATAATAAATCTGCTTTCACCAATAAGCAGAACTTATCACTACTATTCCAAACATACCAAACATGGTCACGCTAGCCCTCTCATGTCAGGAATTACCACTGAAGCACATATCAGGGAATCCCCAATGCAACCCCATGAGAAGGCAACCTCACAGCAGTGAGAAACCAAATAGGCTGTTTGTCACTACCAGGACAAGCCACACAGTTAAGGCACTTGTCCTACCTTTTATCTACACCGCACTCTGCCCATAGGGCTAGTTAGGGCCTACCTTAGGGGTGACTTATATGTAGTAAAGAGGGAGTTGCAGACGTGGCAACCACTTTACGTGCCATGTCACGGCGGCAGTAAACTGCGCACGCAGGCACTGCAGTGGCAGAGGCCTGAGACAGATTTGAAAGGCTACTTAGGTGGGTGGTGCAAGCAGCGCTGCAAGCCCACCAGTAGCATTTAATTTACAGTCCTTGGGTATATGGGATACCACTGTACAAGCGACGTATAGGTAAATTAAATATGCCAAACAGGTGTAGACCAATCTTACCAAGTTTACAAGATAGAGCACATGCACTTTGGCACTGATCAGCAGTGATAAAGTGCCCAGAGCCATAAAACCACCAACAACAGACCAGAAAAAGTACAGGAGGAAGGCAAAACGTTCTGGGATGACCCTGCAAAAAGGGCCAAGTCCAACACCAGGTCTGTAGTAGAAAGCTACTTGTAGCAACATCAGTGTGTCATACATAAAGATAGCTCACATTGTAAGACATATGTGTCAATCCAAGTGCACCATGCATACTTGTCTCACAAAAAAACCTTTGCTGAAGGGTGACAAAATTTGTATGACTAACCAAGTTAGATGTTGGAAAAGCACCATATGTACACAGCAAATTGCCATGATAAAGTAAGTGAACAATGCAGAGGCTGTTTCAATGTCATGCATGCAAGCAACAACATCAGAGGTTTCACAAGGACATTTGTATGTGAGAGTGTCAAACATGTTGGCAATATAATAACCTACCTAGGTATGAACATATGGCGGAAAATCAGATCACTAATTTGTCACTATGCACATGTAGTGAGTGGATAAAAGGTAGAGAGCTCAGGAACATTTAAAAACACCTATCACAGTAATCTACTGCCTAAACATGAAAGTCAGCATGTAGAAGTATCCAAAGTAGCAGAGCATGGTCAACATCTGCAATGATATACAACACCAAGGGAGAAAAAGAGGCTGAGATGGGTCCAAATCTGCCTCTGAAGTAACTATAACACACATCAAAGGTGTGGTGTCCTTGTGTTTGGAGCGTCTGGGGAAAATACCAGAAGTTACTCAGATGATCCTTTTTAAAAAAAATATGCTGGAGTGTCCCTACTGAAACTGGCAATTCCAAAAATTGGGCGAGGTGGTTTCACTCCCGTAATGTGACATGCTTCATCATAGGCCACTTCGTCCCACCCTGGTAAGGTGATACTAACAGAGCAGACTTGAACTCGGGTTGGGCTATCTCAACAGATTTCTTAGATATTCTTATTTTTTTCTGGTTAGCATGGGTCCAGTTACTAAACAAAAAAATACCTCAGGGTATACCACAAAAGTATCCTTTTATTAAGGTGGTACCCTGAGTATGGTTAAAAAGTACTGTTAGGTAATAGCAGGATATAGGTGTGGATACTATGATCTATGCATACCCCTAGATTCAACCAACATGTTTCTGCCCTTTTCTAAAAGCCTAAAAGGTCTTGGGCATTTATCAGGGTTAAGATCTATCTCCCTGACCCTAACTTCAACTGAGAGTAAGAGGTTTGTTAATAAAAGCAGAGGGGACTTACCTCTCTGAAGGTAAGCATCTGTATTTGATACCTTTAATCAAGGAGACAAAAAAGGATATATTGCAATAGCGTATAAAATATAAGTCATATTTCTGGTGTAAATTTCCTGAACATCTTGACCAAACTCCCAGCATGTAGTGCGGTAATCTGGCTGTAGCGGCTTTCATTAAAACAAGACAAATATATACAATTATGTCTACAAACATACAACCACAGTGGTACACGGGGGCAAAAGCAAACTCACACAAGTGACAAAGACACATGAAAAGCAGGAAGGAACACATGCTTATTTATAGAATCCTTGTGCTACTTTACCTAGTCACTGGGGGTATTTTGCCTCATGGTCTGTTGAGGGGGGGCACCTCCTATAGTCACACCCTGAAATAATGTTGCAAAATAACATAGAAATAGGTTCAAAAGTAAATCAGGTGTGTCAAGGTACCTGTTCCCAAGAAGGATGGTTGCTATGATCTTGCCAAATGCAGAAGACAATACGGCCCCAATGTCGTGCGGGATTTTAAAAACACAAAACGTACTTCACCAAGGAGAAATGCCTGCTTAGATACTACCAGTCCCCTACCAACAGCCGTCTGGTAGGATAGGAAGCATGTGTCATGCCCGAGAGCTGAACCTAATCACTGCCAGCTGATTTCATGTGTCACTTCTGCTGGTAATTTTGGAATGGGAAACCCAGTACCCCCCATTCAAATTGGCATAAGCGCTATAGCCTATACCTGACAGCCAATAGAGCTGTGACAACGGGGCGTGCCAAAGGAGGCTGACTATTCATTGTTCAAGGTGGGTTGTTTCACGGGAAAACCAGGGTTTGCGGTCACACTGTGGTGAGGGATATTATCACGACAGGAGAGATGGGACATGTAGTTTTCCACTGTCTCTCCCTCCCGATGCGTGTGCGCTCAGTGTGTATGTCTCAAGGAGACAAGCCTCCGTAAGTGAAGCTGTCTCAAATAAGATGGGATATATTTTAAGGTGGAGCCTATGTAAAGGTCGCGCAAAAGGGAGACTGTATAACCTCATCAAGGGTATTGCCCCATGACAGTGGAGGTTTAAAGACAAAGAGGTTTAAAAAGATAAACAGATAAAAAGGCACACAGATCCAAATACCCAATAGGGACATCAGGAGACGTTGTGATGAATCACAGGCGCCCACAACACTCTATTTTTGAAACAAGTGTTAATTTTAAACATAGAGAAGTCATTTATATGTCCTCTTGTCCTATCCCCAGAGATGTATTCTGAGATATGTGATAAAGCCTAACCTACCCTTGGATGGGCTTATCTCGTACCTTTTCTATATACAGTGGTGGTAACATAAAAATGGGATTTATGATAGTTGTAACATTGTGATGTGTATGGGGGTGTATCAATCACATGTAACTAATTCACACTCACTGTACAAACACAACTGAACTTGTACACAGTATGAATTAAGACGGACAAGGAAGTATGTCAATGTGAATGTAGGGTCGATGTATGCAGGCCCATATGAATCATGCATCTTTACATGCTGTGGTGATGTTTGCTCACCTACTGCTTGGATGCTTATGACACATGTACCATCATCTGGCAATAAATCTACAGATGGTCCAAAGTTTTATTGTTTTACACCCAAAACATGGCACAAACATTACAACCTAAGGTTCAGCAAATGTTGTAGCAAAGGGGAATGAGCTAGGCTGAACTTGGCTGGACATGGTATGCTTTCCTATGTCCATATTTGAGCATGAGACTAGTGCTGGTGTGGTGAACACACTGTCCAGACAGCGTTACCAATAGTCAACATTACAGGTTTATGTAATCAGAATTACAGTAAGTGTGTGTCCAAATGCAACATATACTATTGTTGTGTTTCACCGTACTATGCTCATACATGCTGCATATCTTTAACTTTGCCTGCAACATGAGATAAGTGTGAAAGACTATAGGTGTGATAGGCATTCATGCTGATCGACAACTAAAATGTTTTGTGACCCATACCTGTTCCAGTAGCTATGTGTGAAATCGAGGGCCAGATGTACGAACAATTTTAGCATGCGCAAACGGGTTAGCGACCCGTTTGCGCATGCTAAAATTGTCATGGCCATGTACCAAGACCATTTTGCGAGTCGCAAATGAATTGCGACTCGCCAAAAAGTGTTTAGAGACTCGCTATTTGGAAGGGGCGTTCCCTTCTGTTGGAAGCCGGAGTCCCCGTCACGCGTCACTGTCACAAATGTGCGACCCGGGACTCCCCAGTCAACGTTAGGCCAAGTAAGGACACCGTTTGAGATAGCCCTGCTCACCCCCTTAGTAGCTTTGCACGAGCAGCCAGGCCTATCTCCAAGGCACGAGTGTACAGTATGTGCAACCACGCCCACAGCAACCCCAATGTGAGCCGAAGCAAAGGCTCATGTCGTCAGGAGGACGGAGAGGCCGAGAGAGTGTCCCTCTGAGCCCGCCCAGGCAGTGATCCACGTTACCTGGGGGGCGCGACCCCACTCTCCTCTCTTCTCCTCCTTCAATGAACTAGGCCTTTCGTGCAGAACTTTCTCAATGGGCCTCAGCGGCTTCGCCTGGCAGCTCAGCTCCTCCGGGGCTGCCGGTCCGGGCCGCGAATGTTAGGAAGGTCTCATGCGGCTGCAGGGCACACGTACCCCACGCCCCTGAGATTACGTTACTCCGGGTGCACGTTCACCACCGCACCCTCCGGGTCTCTTCTGGCACACAGCCACACACACAACGCTGATGGGACTTCACGTCGACTCCGAGTGCACGTTCAACCGGCACTCCTTCCTGTGGTCTCAGTTCGCACCAAGACACGCACACCACGCTGCAGAGACTCACTTTCTTCCGGTGCACACGATGATCAGCCGATCACCTCCACAGTCCCAGGTTGCACCAAAGCACGCACACTGCTTCACTGAGACTTACTCCAACTCTGGTGCCCCGATATCCAGGCGCTCTTCACCAACGGCTCCGGCCGCACCTCGACACGCTCACCGTGTCCGAGCCTCGCTTCTCCTCCGGTGCACACGATCACCAGGCGCTCTTCACCAACGCCTCGGTGCACCCCGACACGTACCCTGCGTGGCCGAGACTCACTCCACTACCGATGCACGCATTGACCAGGCACTCCTTGCCAACGCCTCCAGTGCACTGTGACACGCACCCAGCGCGTCCGAGACTCTCTTCACCTCCGATGCACCCGCTCACCAGGCACTCTTCACCGACGCCTCCTGTGCACCACGACGCGCACCCTGCGCGTCCGAGACTCACTCCTCCGTCGATGCACACGTTCACCAGGCACTCTTCACCAACGCCTCCTGTGCACCACGACACGCACCCAGCGCGTCTGAGTCTCGCTTCTCCTCCGTGTGTCCAAGATCACAGGGCACACCTTCTGAGGGTCTCAAGCTGCCACAACACGCGACCACCGCGCTGCTTGAAACTTCTCCGGAAACTTTTATGGGTCCAAGCCTTTTCAGTCTCAATCCATTTCTGTTTCATTCCCACGTTCAGGGGTTTCAGCTCTCATAGATATACCCCTAAATGTCTTTGAAGTTCGTTGTGCTCAGGGGTCCCTGACCCCTGCCTAAATCAGTTCTGGGTGGCTCACTCCCAGTGTCACCTTTCTCCCTTTGATACTGGGGGTCTGGATCCTTAATCACTCAGCAGGAGATGGGTCAATTGTTTTATAGCCGCAACCCAGGCCTCTTCACCTCCCGAGGCTTCTCCTCGCATACTCTCCAGCTGCAAGTCAGCCTGGTGCCATCTCACCCCCTCCCCTCTCAGATCCAGACAGTCAATCCACATTCAACAGAGACACACAGAAATGCCTAAAGCACAAAACTCAGCCACTTTCTAAAGAGCGGCTTCTGAACACACAGTGACAAAACCACTTTCATAGAAAGATGGGTTATGACGCTGTGAGTTCATACATACCAAACTTCACCTCTCCATTTTAAACTTATGGGAAACTAGGCTAACAAACACAATACCCAGCCTCCCCCATTCTGTCCTATGGGCAGAATGGCCTTTCACCAGTGAAAAACGAAATGGAGTGTTTTTCACTGTCTGGACATAACACACACCTCAGTATATGTCCTGCCTTTTACTTACACTGCACCCTGCCCAGGGGTTACCTGGGACCTACCACAGGGGTGCCCACTGTGTACGCAAAAGGAAAAGTAAGGCCTGACAAGTGGTTGCACTTGTCAGGACAACATGCTAACTTAGCAAACTGCGCGCAGGCCCTACACTGCAGGCCTGAGTTCCCTTCTCCGCGCACCCTTTGCATTACTAGCCCTGGCACACACAGTGCACATCACTAGGGACTCTACTAGTAAGGCAAACATACCAATCATGGCCAACCAATTACCATTACACTTTACACAGGGAACTACTGTACTTAGACACTGATCAGCAGTGGCAAAGTACCCAAAGCATCTAAATTGGCACTCTATGTCAGGAAAATTGTCTAGGGGAAAGCAAAAGGTTTTAGGGAACTTTAGCCAAAAAGGCCAAGTCCTACACCTTCCAAATAGCGAGTCTCTAACCCATGTACTAATGTTTTGCGACCGCAATTGCAGTTGCAAAACACTCGCAATTACCACCTACTTCAAGTAGGTAGTATGCATCGCAGAATGGGAAGGGGTCCCCAGGGGACCCCTTCCCTTTGCAAATGCATGCGAAATAATTTTAAGGGCAGGCACTGGTCCCAGAGACCACTACCTGCCCTTAAAAATGAAACGAAAACGTTTCATTTTCTTTTTTTTAAATGCATCCCGTTTTCCTTTAAGGAAAACGGGCTGCATTTTTTTTTTTTTTAAACAGCTTTATTTAAAAGCAGTAGTCTGCTGAGCCCAGCAGGCCACCATACCTGGGAGGGCCTGTCATTCCCAATGGGCTCGCAAATTGCGAGAGGCTCATTAATATTAATGAGCCTCGCAATTTGCGACCCCATTGGGAATCGCAAACAGTGTTAAACACACTGTTGTACATGGCAAATTGCACCTCGCAAATTGCGACTCGCAAATGAGTCGCAATTTGCGAGGCGCAATTTTGCTGGTCGTACATCTGGCCCTTAATGTCCAACTTGGAAAATTTGTGTGACCGTGTCAGCAGGCTAGCCATAACAAACTAACAATTCTTCCTATGATAGATGCTGCAAATGTTGTTGTGCTAGGGCAAAGTTATCCCTAATCATTGATTAGAGTCATGATAGAGGCCATATGACATCTCAACATGTGTTATTGTCGAGGTGTTAGTACATTGTTAGTAGGAGTTATTTTCTTTTTTCACCTCTTTTTTAACCCTTAACCTGAGGTATGGCTGCTGTAATCCATCCTCAGGGGTACTTGAGCATTCCTCAGAGTAGTCTATATCATATATATGTGAGATGGAGTAACGGAAGAACGATTACACAGAGGCTGTAAGTATGTAGGCCTTAAACTCTTTTTAACCACGGTGTTGGACAAATCATCATTAGACTGACTGACTGAAGCACATTGTGAGCATAGATGTCCACATGGCAGAGTCTAGACATATGGCTTGGCAGGTCATTACAGGATTTCAGGATTCCTACCTGAGTGTAAACAGATTTTTTTGAGTACATTGGGCACATGTCTGCACCTTGAAATGCAGCAAAATGCCTAACTCATGGCCTCATATACCCTATGTCCAATTTCAGGGAAGCATCCTTACAATGCCAGGGAGTTAATTTTGATGCAATGTGGAAAGGATCACATGCAGGCATGCACTGTGTCACCAGCATACAGCCCATTACACTGCTCACGTACTGGTGGCATTACTTCTACTGGCCAGCACCAACGCTGTCACCCTTGACTCATGGTGCAAGGTTCCCTGCAAAATAGGATATGTTAAGATCACCATGGTATTGCTACAACTGTTTACCGGAAGCTATATGTTAGGTTTCTTGGTCTTTTCCAGAGTCTATATTGGTGAAGTGTACAACAGTTATGTTTTACGGGCGGTAGCTACCCACCCTCCATCTATGTTTTGACTACCTGGCACAGAGTCAGTCAACATAGCAATGTGTGTTGCCTTTTGTATTTCCAGATGTGTAAGCCAATGTAGAGGCACACTAACTGTACTTGCTTGACTTAACTAATTTCACATATGTTATTGAGCAAAACCAAACCCAGTTGCATGCTGCTATGCTAGCACCAAAGTGTCCATATGTGGGCCATGTGCCCAATTCCATGTGGACACAACATCATGCTTGTGAATGAGTCTCAGGAATGATGGGCCCGATTCACAGAACTAACTTAAGACATAATACTAAACTTACTACCATTTTGGTATTCACAGAAGGCACTTACTCATTTTGGTATTCACAGAAGGCACTTACTTACTCATTTTGAGTAACTTACTCATTTTGAGTAACTTACTCATTTTGGTATTCACAGATGGCACTTACTCATCAATGAGTAAGTGCCTTCTGTGAATACCAAAATGAGTAAGTTACTTAAAATGAGTAAGTTACTCAAAATGAGTAAGTTACTCATTTTGATATTCACAGAAGGCACTTACTCATCAATGAGTAAGTGCCTTCTGTGAATACCAAAATGAGTAAGTTACTCAAAATGAGTAAGTTACTCAAAATGAGTAAGTAAGTGCCTTCTGTGAATACCAAAATGAGTAAGTGCCTTCTGTGAATACCAAAATGGTAGTAAGTTTAGGATTTTGTCTTAAGTTAGTTCTGTGAATCGGGCCCGAAATGGTTACAAGAAAATTTGTGTCGACATTGCCATATCATATACATACACTGCCAGCACTTGAGTACGTTCGCCTTGTTTGATTAGGAAAAGTACATGTACAGAAGGTATATTGTTCATATCTCTCAATATTTGGTTTTGGACTGTCCTGCCACATGAAATAGTTGGAAAATGTAAGCCTATTATTGCAGGCATCATGTACATTTTCAACTATAGATGAAACAGATTTCCTTTACCTCCACAGACAACATGACAGCTGAAGTGTCTAAGCAATATTGCATAGGTTTGGAATGCTACCACCACATCCTTCATGTCACAAAGGCCTACAAGAAGATGGGGATCTTGTATGATCAAGCAAGGCTGCTGGAACCTGGAATACAGGCAGGCGGGAACACCAAGGACAGTCAATTGCCAAATTACCACAGGAGGGTTCACAACAGCAGACACATGTACCTCAGGCCATCCCAGTCCCATCTTCTGCCCATCAGGTGCCAGCCACACAGGCCATACAACCAACCCCTGCCACAGGGTCCTTATTTGAGGCCCAATCCCTGAAAGACCTCCAGGAACTTAAAATTGAATTGTCAGGCATTGAGGGTGAGCTGGCAATCCTCTGTGCCATCATGCTAACATTACAGAAGGCCATGGAGCACATCGGTGCACAAATCTAACTCTCCTTCTATCAATTCCTTTTCCCCATTATTTTACATATTGTTTATTAGTTATAGTAATTTAGGCATAGTGTAGGTTAGGATTTAGGATGTTTTAGATGGATAGGTTTTTAAGCAGGTGGGGGGTTGATGTTTAGTGTGTGCTTTAGGAAAAAATATATATATTTGTTTAGATTTAAATGTATAGGAAGTGTATATTTAGGATGTGTTTGTTTTCTGTATTGTGCTGATGTATGTGCATTAAGGCGGGTGGGGCTAGATGTTTAACTTGTCATTTGCAGATAGTACTTAAGCTAGTTTAGGATAAGTTAAGATAGCGTAGGCTAGAGTAAATGTTAGTTAGGTAGACAAGGTAGGTGTAGGTAGTTTTAGATAAGCTAGGATAGTGTAAGGTAGTGTTTAGTTAGTTTAGGCAAGATAGGTGTAGTTGGATTTTATTTTTGTTTATATATAAAACTTTTTTCTACTTTCACTACTTTGTCATCATTTCTAAATTATAATTTGCTAGAATGGAGTAAGTTGAGTTGAGTACATGATGTGGCTATTGACCTGAAGGCTTTGTAGGTAAGTGTTGTTTTGTTAGAGGCCTATTGGGAATTGATAGTCTACATGACAATTGAGTCAAGTGTGGTGGCTTTTAGAACATTAGCCACTGTCAATGGGCCTCTTTTCCAACTTTTACTCACAGCACAACACAGGCAGCATGTTACCGTTGCACTCTGTGTGAAAGTGATAGAGCCAGTATAGTTGGTATAGTGCTAGCGATACAGATTCCAGGCTGCCCTGGGATACACTAGTGCCTGCCAGTAGCACACACACCCTTGCACCATTGTGCAAGTGGGTCATTGTTGTTGGCTGGTTACAAATCATGAATGTATCCACACCTGCCTCAGAACCTCCATCATCATTGTCGTTGACTACTTGGTAAGCGTTGCACTACATGCAGTTCACTTTGGGTAACTACTTTCATTGATTCATGGCCATAAGTGTCCCATGTCATCTTCCCCCGGGGAAGTGTTGCTTTGTGCCTGCGTCTGTGCTTTGTCTCCCATGCATCAATATGTGTTTGCAATGTACCATAGATGTGATAAGTGGTTACATTTGCACTCAAAACTTATGAAGCCTCTCAGGGGCAGAGGAACACATTTACCCTACTGACCCCCACTGTAGCATTATTCAGCATTTACCAGTTGACACTAGGGCCCAACAGTAAGCGTTTGCATTTCTTGCACAGTGACATCCAAGGATATGGATTGGCCTTGTGCATCTTCTGTAGCACAGGTATGATGCTAATTCAGAAGGAATATGGGCATGACTATTAGTCTATCATTAGTGCAAGCATGATAAATTACGTACTTTAGGATCTCTTCAGTGTGAGCATTGAGGCTATCATACGTGTTTAATAATGCTGTCATGTTCACTGAGCCAGAAATATGTGGATGAGTGGAACAGTGTAATTGGCTCACAGACCTCATTTTTAATAGGTAGGAACTTATGTGTTTAGTTTGAGCTTTTCACTGTGTGTCTGTCAAGTACCTGAAGCTTATTGTCACACCCTGACGTTGCTGTGGGACACAACACATTCCTCATTATGCCATTGCAGTGGATGTACTTGTTGTAACTGCAATTCCAAAGTGAGCAGGAGCTAGTGACTTTAGCTCACTTTCCTTGAGATGCTATGAAGTGAGTTATGTACAAACACATCTACCATGGTATAAGTATCCCTCTCATCAACAAACATACAACACTCTAGTTTATAGTAGGGAATTTATTAATAAAAGTGTATGGGTCAGCATGAGCATTTTAGAAGTGTTTGGGGCAACAACACCTACAATGACTGTGAGCAAAAGGAGTCCAGACGGAGTCCATTTGGGAGAAATGGCATGCAACATGTAGAGGTGAGGAGAATTTCATTGAGGATGTACAAATTGAGATTAGACAAGGTAGTCTTCTTCAAAAGTCCACAAGCAGATAAGATTAACAGGTGCACAATCAAAAAGGTACAGCACTGGGTGACAAAGGAGGTGCGTGATGACAGACACAGGACCACTGGGAAACTGGCCAGTGGGCACAGACAAATATGCACCAATAGAAACTGGTAAAGTCCACATCTTCCTCCCCTGATGGGTGTTGTGTCCCCCTGCAGTAGGTTGTGTTTGCGTAGGAGCCATCTGCTGCACACACACATCAGGGGCAGATGATGTGGCTCCCCTATCCCTGCCAGCATTTGTGTGTGCCAGCAAGGTAGGAAGCACAGCGCTGACAAGGGACTGTTGGCTTTTCAACAAAGCAACAACACCGCTATGGAGGACAGCTATTGTTGTTATGTAGGAGTCCAACCTGTGCTTCATAGATGCCATGAAGTTAATGATAATCACCAGCTTGGTGGTAACCTCACTGGTGTCAGATGTTGAGACCTGTTGTTCTTGCCTCTCCCTCATGACACCAGCAATGTCAGGTAGGAACTCATCCATCCTATGGACCCACGGATAAGTGCCTTTAATTGCCTCAGATGTATCCTTATTAGGACTGAGGCACCTATGGACTCCTTCTAGGCTGCCCACTATGGTCTCCATCCCTGCCCACATCACATCAACCATCCACTGCTGGTTTCCTACCACTCATAGTTGGAAGACAACTTGGGGGTCCTTGAAGTCCGCAGCTGGGCTTGGACTGGCAGATGGGGTATTTTCTGTGGGTGGCAGCTCCTCTGGAAACCCTGCAGCACTGTCATCTATTGCCATGTCTGGAGAAGGAGATTCTATGGAGTTCAGGAGTTGCTGGAAGGTGTCATCACCCATGAGGGGAAAGATGTCATCACCAACAGGTTGGTCATCCAGGACAGGCTGCTGGACAAGAGGTGCTGTTTGTCCCTCTGCAATAAAATTGTAATATGTTTATGATGATTTATGATAGATGTTGACATTTGTAATTATGGTGACAGTTTATTTTCATTCACTTTATGTTTCACATAGATGGGTTGAACATGTGTTACTCAGTAAATGAGGGCAAGTTGCACTGTTGTTACGTTGCACATGGCAAATCTGTACATTGTTCACACAACCACTGGGTAACAAGGGGGCATTTTTGTGTCATACCACACATTGCAACATAGTTACAAAGCTTGCTGGCCTGCCTTGGCTGAAAGGGTGAGTGCAGGTAAGGGGCGCATTTACCATGTTGCTTGGCTTATTTTTATATTGTGGTTATTTTGATGTAAGGTTACATTCTTGACACTACTACTGAGAACATTACACCATGTCACCAGGGTGCCTGCCTTCCCTCTAGCTGTTAGTTAGCCCACAACTCCTGACAAAGTGATGTTAGTTGGTCATCTATTAGATTTGGGCAAACACTCTGACTTTCATACAGTACACCACACCAATCTGCCTTGCAGTGCTGCATTGCATGCAATTTGTGCAGTCATGTGGCCAAGGGCTCATATTTGACACACATCCACACAACTTTACACAGCAAGCAGCCTTGGTACACTGCAGAAATGGTTATGGGCATGTACTTACCATGATTTACGTATGTGTGTGTGTAATACTGCAATTCCCTAGCACACTTAGTCATCTCCAGTGTCCAGATTAATAGGTACTGTGAATCATCTCTAAAGGGGATAAGCACTGTGACACTTGGAAATATGCAACCACTAAAGCTCACACCATTTTGTCATTATCCAAGTTGGTCATCTTCAGATTATCACACATTTTTTCACTCAACCCCACTCCTTGTACCTGTACATGACTCCTCTGCCAATCATCATTTAGGCCCAGGGCCTGAACTTACTCTCACACAGTGATGACACCCAAATCATACATTGGCTCTCAGAAGACACCTACACCATCCAACATTTGTTACAATATGCAATTGACCAACATGCCTACCTGTATGTGAGAGCTGTGGCTCATGCTGAGCATCACCAGCTAGTAGTGATTATATTCTGTAACATGTACCTATCGTGGTTGCCCCCCGACGAGGCCCAGACACCTTATCCTCCAACCATCCCCAAAACCTGCCCATCATCCTGGACACCTAGCTCATCCCGTCAATGCACATTTCCCTGTTTCACATCCTCCTGCTTTGACATATGTAGCATAGTCAGACTTTTGAATTTACGCCTCCCTCCTGACACACGCTACACCTTCACCCAGGCTCACTTCACACGTCGAATGTAGTGCACAAATTCCCTCTACTACGCATCCCATCACAGCTGCTGCACGAATGTGACACTATCAAACACAACAGTGTGTGACTATCAGGCTAACTTGCGACACACACATCACACATCATCTCTGCGAGATAGAATGGCTCCCCATTCAGACACTCTGTCAGTTCAATGTGCTTAGCCACACCTACAAGGCACTACACTACCAGGCGTCGACCAAGCTCACACACCATCTCTGCTTCCAACAAACACTCATGGACCTCTTGTGCGCATCACTTGCATTCACCCCAAACCCAATATTAATTTGTATAAACAGGAGGTAGTGTGGTCTCTAACATGACAGAAAACACCTGTAAGATCTCACCCAGCATATAAGGACTGCTATGTGCAATGTGGTTTCATGCTCGTGACTGTACACATGGCTCTTCATATGATCCTACTTGGAGACGCTTCACATACTCAACAGCTGGATCACCTCTCTGTTGAGAAGTAAATCCTCTGGCAACCCCATTCCATTCCATTACTGTACACTCCACTTTTGGCTGCATAGCTCCAAGACAAGCACACTTGCCTCATGGTGCAAGGGTGCCGGCATTGTCACAGTCAGGTTAGGCAGGCTTCAAAGGTCCGTGCATGATCTGCTGCTCCAGTGCATGTTTTTTGCTCTGTATTGTAGGGCTTGTAGACGTGGTCGCTCATGTTTTACCTTACACTACAAGTCACAGTATTCAATGGACAACCTAAACTCGGTCAGCACATAATTCATAGACCTGAAAAACTGGGCAGGGCTGGACTGGGCAGCGCAAATTGTCACTGGGCAAAATAACGTACATATATGTGATGTATGAATTAACATGTGAGCGATTCCTGCCCTTTTCCTTGCACACAGCTCAGTGCAGCACAGCAAAGTGTCTTGCTGCACTGCATGACAGTTTTAACTGTGTTGTAACTTACCCTGTAAATCGTCCTGCTCCTTGACCTAAGCACTGTCCTGTCTGCCACCAACTCTGATGAGATGACTGATGTCACCTGCTCCTACTGGTCCTCAGGTCTTCCTCCTCCAGTCGGCATGGCTGCCCTCGGGTTCTTGGACAGTTTCTCCTTGGTCATAATCATGCCAGCGCTTCTTGCACTCTGGCACTGTTCTTTTTGTTGCTAATCTTATCCTCTATGGACTGCCAAATGGCTTCTTTCTTCCCTAATGGCAATTTGGAGGTGACAAAGAGAAGGTGTTCATTTTTGGTCACCTCAGTTATTAATATTTGGTTCTCCTCCTCAGTGAAATTATTCTTACTCTTCCTCTGGGATTCTGTCTGGACAAATTGGCTGGTGTTGGGGTTGTTGCCCTCACTGCTATTGCTTGCAGCTCCCTCTATTTCTTCCTTGTGATGTATTGGAAAAGTTCTTTTTTTGCAAAATGTCACTTTTTGAGCGTTTCTGACGCACACAGACTCTAATGAGATGCAAAGCTGATTGGCGGTGCGTAGAGATTGCTTTTTGACCTGCAAATCAGCTTAGCATCACTTTGCAGCGGATGCAGTACATTCATTTGCGCCATCTGTCCCACAGATGCGTCAACATTTTTTATGCCCCTTGAGACCTTATGACATAGTGGGCCATGCCATAAATACTACACATTCTTGCTGCGTGAAAGTGTCGTACCACAGCACAACTTTTTCTGGAGCATCACTGCATTACCGCAGCGATGCGTCCATTTTCATAAATAAATCCCTTTTTCTTTAAAACACAAGTCCTATTTCGGCATGACAGGGTACATTGATCACCGTTAGGGAACAGAGTACATTTGGGGAGGCAGTTGTGGAGGAATTGTGCAAGGGGAAGAGAAAGGGATGGACAAAGAGAGCACCTGTGTTAGAATGTTTCAGGTGGTGGAGAGCGAGAGCTCTGACTAGTCAGAGGGTAGCAGGTAAGAGCTTAGGAGCAGGAGAATAGGGTAGAAAATACTGCAAATGGAGGAATAAGAGGCAGTCCTTGCCCTAGTGCATGCAGACTGAATGCGCAATGTTGTGCGGCTATGGAAATTAAGGAGTTAGCATTAGGAGCCAGTAATATTAAGAATAATATTGTTGAGATAAAAGAGTTTCAAGTAAGGGGAAGGAGCTCAGGATGTTTAGGAATAGAATGTATTAGGCGAGAGGGAAGGGATCGTTATTTATGTTAGAAAGTTGGAAGGGACATTCGAATTGTGTGGCTGAAGCTGGATGATGTTTCGGTACCTGACCTCTAATTGCGTCCAATACAATAGAAGATAAGAAAAACTATAAATGTAGGAATGAGAGGCAGTCCTGGTCCTAGCGCAAGCAGGCTAGACTCAAATGTTGAGAGGGTTTTGAAATTAAGTCTTTAGTGTTAGGAGCCTATAAGCTTAAGGGCCTGATTATTAGTTGCTTGCTATATTCCTACCCGTGTGTAAGCCCTTGTTTACACACGGGTCGGAATTACGAGTTAAAAGGTATTTAACACATTCAATAATTATCGGATGCGTTAAATACATCAATCTTCATTAAATTTCGGGAGGTCAAACCTGACAAAATTTAATATGGGGGAAATGTGTACAGTATTTACCGTACCGTGAGGATTTTGGTGTGTTAAATACCAAAATCCACATGTTATTTCCCAATAACTCATGCTATGTATCGTACCTGTTAAATAACAAACACCAATATCATCCTTTACAAGGTACGATAAATAGCACCTTTACTTATAATCAAGCCCTAAGAATAAGATCACTGAGTCAACAGAGTTGAAGTTAGAGAAAGGAGTTCATAGGGGTGGAATATACTATAGAAGGGGGAAGAGTTAGTTCTATATGTAGGGACATTTAGGGCCTGATTTAGATGTTGGCAGATCTGGTCCCCCTGTTGCTTTTCTGATGGTTTTCCTGCCTACTGCCTTGGTGGTCCACTCGCTGTATTTTGATTTTGGAGGGTCTATGGAGGAAAGACCTTCGGAGTCCCGCTGTCTCTGCCAGAATCTTCCTCCCACTTTGAAGGCGTCACAGGCAAAAGCAGCTGTTGGAGGGAGTCCCACTACGATGTGCCTTTCCGTCGAAGCAACTGCGGCGGGGAGACCTTCTAATTTGAGTTGGCAGAATCGAAGAAAAAGGGTTGAAAATATTCCTTTTTTTGGTTTCCCACTTCTGTTTCCATTTTGTACCCCACTGTCAAGGTCCTTCCTGTGCTGCTGCTACTTAAACACAACACTAAGCAACCCCGTTGTCACCAGAATCTAAGGTAGGCTTCTGTGTCACTTGCCTCACTATGAATAGTGGATTAACATTTGCTTTAGCCTCGTTTTATATTGCTCTCACATGCAATTTCTTATGTGTCAAGCATAAGTGTTCATCTTACAACTCATCGTGGTAAAAAGTACACAACTGTATTGACACTTAAAAAATATTTATCTGGTGGTAGTGTTTATGGGTATTGCTTGTGATGCCTGTGGGTGCACATTCAATAGTGCGTGTATGTTGTTGGTGAATTATGCAATTTGTTTTAAAAAAAAAGGCAGTACAAACTACCAACATATACATTTTGACCCATTCACAGCATATTTGTGCAGTGAGGCAATAATGAGTAGTACTTACCTGTCTCCACACCAGCAGCGACTCACTCCATCAGGAATCTGCCGCCAGGAGACTGCCAGCACAATGGCAAACCCGCTGGCCTGATGGTGGTGGAGTACTGTTACCCAGCAGAGAAGACCACTGATGTGGTGGGAAGCAGTCTGTTGATGCCACATCTAAATACAGTGGACGGAACGCAGTCAGCTCGATGGAGTACTTGGAGCCGCCGCCGCAGGGCGATGGTAGTCCCTCCAAGATCTAAATCAGGCCCTAAGATTGTGCAGCCGAAGTTGAAGGATGTTTTAGGTATGTTAGCTGTACTTGCTTCCAATAAAACTGCCTTTTACACCTTACAAATGAGTGGTGGTGTTATGTGCTTCCCCAAATGTGTTATTTGGTGCAAAATAGTGCTAGCAAGAAACATTGGCGATTTACTGGGTGACAAATTAAAACACCTACTGACAACTTTTACTGCAAGCAAATTCTGACACCCTTGCCACAAACCTCTTTACATCATACAGCCGATTCCACCAACAAATTCAAATACCACCGACGCAAAACATTTTTTTAAACGGTCATCGGAGGATCAAATTGACTCCTCAGCAAGAAATCCATCTATCTTTGCATCAAAAGTCTCTTCTTGACATTACGCGGAGGGATGTTTATTCGGATCATGCTAATAAAGAGTCGAATGTTTTATTCACTTTTGACAAACACCACGCTGCTCTATTTTGTCTCGCACGACACAGAAGTTTTTGCTAAACTTCAGGTAGCTCAGTGGGGGTGTTCCTTTCCGGAAGGGAGCTGTACCATTCTATATTCAGCCAGCCGTACGATTGACGTCGCCTGCTGTGAGCTTCACCTCTCTAAAAGCCCTTGCTCTACCAATCTCCCCCGCAATATATAATTAGCAATTAAACTACCAATTAAAGCAGCTGCAATTCTATGCATCCTGGAATAAATAAGCACTGTACTGTGATTTAAAAAGACAAGTTGTATTCTCATGCTTTCTCCAGAGTGCAAAACACAGCTTTGTTACATATGACGCAGCGTTTTATTTTGCAGTGAACCGGGCAGAGGGGGGCTGTGCTTGAGGCAGCAGATTTGGTGCGCATTTCTTTGGGCTTGGCTGCCAATGAGACTGCACAGTGACAAATGACACACAGTTCAGAGAGCCCAATACAATATTTTCTTCTACCAAGTATTTCCCTTTGGGGCAACCAGATAGGAAGCTGAGAGAATGGCCTGAAAGGAAATCATTGTGGTCTGTGGCCTCTGCTAAGCAAATGTCATAATTAATAACAGTTTTTACTTAAACATGAATTATTTGACAAGAAACAACATTTATCATATTTTAAGATGTATTTTTGGAAACTAGATACACATTCTCAAAATGTAAATATAACTGCTAACATAACATACTCTGCACAACTGTGCAATATTATTTTGCATACAGTGAAGGACCATTTTATTAAAATATACTAATAATCTAAATAAATATGGGATAAAGTACCCTCTGCCATACATTATAAGGCTATTGTAAGTCGCCTAGGCGTTCCAAGGCCACATAGAGGAATGCAGCAGAAGCCTGAGCTCCTTTAGAAGTTTATGGAACTCCCAGGTGACTTCCAATCTGCTCATCAGGTACAGCAGTGGGTACTTTATTCCTTGTAATACATGGTCACACCATCACCTTTCCCACAAGTCACTTAAATTCTTGGTGCTTATCAATTCCATATGAAAGAGAGATCATGTTTGCAAACATGAAGAATAAAAATAGAATCTCTATTGCAAAATGAAACACATGGAAAATGTGTTAAATATTTGTTGCAAAAATATATTCGAATCAGTTTAATACAAGTCATTTCTGTAAACAAATGTCACAGTAGCTCAGAATGTGTAGAAACATGCAGAACGACTCTAACTTTTCTATAACTACCAAAGGAGTGCAAAAAATAACCATGTTGTCATAAACATCTAATTTCTGCTTGTCACTGTAAGACCGGAAAAACAGGGCAGAATAAAGAAAAGCAATGTCTCCCTTTAGTTCTTTAAACAGCTAGTTTAATTATGCTCTTTGGCCTGACCTGCCTTTCTCCTCAGCTGCTTTTTCTGGCAGCAGGCATTTTGACCTCAGAACTCAACTGTAATAAGTTATTTCAGTTGAGTGGATATGTCATTACTTTATAATCTGTGACTGGGTGCATCAGAAATCGCTGGTTATAAAGAAATTAGAGACAGGTTTTTAATATAGGGTTTGCAGAAGCCCAATTATTATATATGTATTTTTATTGAAGTGGACACATAGATTTCTGTTTAAATGTGTAACAATTGATCATGCTGTATTTTAAGCTTACCCTTAAGTCAAGTAGCAGTGAAGCAACTAAAACATGGTCAAATCAAGCAAACCTTAATTGCCTGAAAATAAGAAGATTTGCCTAGTCATGAAATTATTTAGGGATTTGCACTAATGTAAAATCTGCCAAGTCCCAGAAGAAGTAGCAAATGCATAATCAGTAAGATCTCCACTGGCAGAATTCTGTCACTGTGTTATTACATCGAGAAAAACAAAACAAAATAAGATTGAATTAATAGGAACCCCTGGAAATTAACCAGGATGCTCTCCTGGACATCATTCCTATAATGCACAGTAGTTATCAACCTGCTTCTGGGCATACTTGACCTACTTAGGCTATTTTACTGAGAAAGAAAACAAGCATTGAAAATGCAATAGGTCTCGCCTTTGATTAAGTTAAAGCCATTTGCTTTGCTAATGGTATTGTATAGCAAAGCAAATGGCTTTAACTTAATGAAAGGCGAGACCTATTGCATTTTTAATGCTTGTTAATTTGGCTAAGAGCATTGAGAAGAAATCAGTTGTCCCTCTCTTGGAAGTCTATAGGAGGAACAACCTTCTGGCTCTTACTTATGGCACTGGGATTTGGGGTTATTCCAATACAAGTACACTCCAAGTGGAACATGATTGGGTGCTTGGACGATTGCTGGGTTTCCCACCATCATGCCCGCTTATATTTTACACTAAGAGCTTGGGATGGAGTTCGCCAAAGATACTCTCAAACTGGCCCCCTTGATTTTGTGGTGCTCCATCTGGGCAAACTTACATGCCTCGCTACATAGAGAGATTATTAAGGACTGTCATGTGTGAGAAAGGCAAGAAAATGCCTTGGTTTGACTACATTAACAAAACTAAATTCACAAAATTAGGCAGGCTGTCCCTTTTTACTAACCCTTTGTCAATGCGTAAAACGGATATATGCTGGGTTAAATCTGCATTTAAGGAAAGGATGAAGGCCCTCAGGGAGGACATTGAATAAAAAAAAAGGTCCAACAATGAGTATTTGGAGATTCAAATTTCTCCCCTCCTGGAGCCATACTTTGAGTGGATTAATGGCTCCTGGGACAGGCTACTACTCACCAGGTTTAGGATAGGTTTTGTGAGGTAGCACCTTGGTTTCCCCTTGGTCAATTCGAGCCCTCTAAAGTCCTGATATGCCCATGTGATGAGTACTCTCCGCAAAGTTTGCTGCATTTGAATTTTTTTGTAAATTTTATAATGATCTACTAAAAGGTTTTTAATTATGATTTTACATAAGCAAGGAATCATATCAAGATCAGCCCTTGTGTACGTGCAACAACTTGATTCCCCTTCCAACTGTCTGCATCTACTCTTTCGTCACTTGTGTACTTAGCAGAAGAATAGCACAGATGTTTTTATCAATGGACCAAATTATTAGTCAACAGTTATTTACTCTTTATTAAACTCAAACGGCACGTTGTTAAATTGCTTTGCACTTCATGTTTT
Organism: Calotriton arnoldi; assembly: GCA_963921515.1. Lineage (NCBI taxonomy): Eukaryota > Metazoa > Chordata > Amphibia > Caudata > Salamandridae > Calotriton > Calotriton arnoldi. Next base: position 1,397,340 of record CAWUFW010004534.1, on the reverse strand, counting down.
ATTATGTCATGCAATGTATTAGCGTGTGCGATATTTATGGATCTTGTCTCTCAATCTTATGCATGTTATTGTTATTATGGAGACCTGCCTGCTGTTTTATTCCAGCTATTTATAATGTGTGCTTTTATGGTCACATTTGTGTCCGAAATAAAGCTATTTGATTGACTGGCAGCTATGTGTCAAAGATCAACAAGAAAACAAAACTAGGACTACATAATTCAATGTCAATGGCTTGATGAGAATCAAGCTCACTATCCAAAACCAACATTGTCAGGTCGACTCTTGATAGGCAGAGAACAGATCGAAGGAGATCGCACGTATATTAAAAGTTCTGTTTTATTTGGGCGCCCACTCGTCCCCGTCCTAACAGCCCACCATGTACGCGTCACTGTTTTCAGTTAAGTGACGTTCCTGTTCTCAATTTGGATAACGTTTCAAAGAGCAAATGTTTCCTTGATAAGAGCAGAAAATGTCACTAAACACAACCTTTTTTATTGTGATAAATCCAGGGCAGAGTTGAAAAACAATGCCAGTATTTGCCACCGCTGATTTGCAGCGCTGTAAACATCCGGTGTCACTATTGTCCTGCTCAATGGTAATCACGTTATCGACCACAGAAGGTAGAAGGGCGGAATCGCCGGTCCCGGAAACTTCTCAGCAGCGGGCACTCAACCCGCAGAGTTATCTCGCCGGATGCCAGCATGGCAGCAGCAGGAGCCAGGTAGCCTGCTCTTGCTGACATTAAACTCCACCGCTGAGCTGCAGGGAGGAGAGGGCGAGCTCAGTGTAAAGGTATAGGGGTTCCACTGAGAAGTGCTGGTACTATCCCATTGAAAGGTGAAGCACTCTTGTCATGAAAGCTCTCTCCTACCAACTGCAGATATAGCAGCCTGCATAAAAGCGCCTGCACTGTCCTAATAATAGAACAGCAGCCATGAAGTGAAACCTCGGTAATGTCCAGCTGAATGTACAGTTGCCCTGATAAGAAGTACTGGTGCTGTGCAATGAAAGTACCGCAGACTCATGAGTAGCGTCGGTACTGTCCCACTAAACGTCTGGCAGCCCAGTAGAGGGTAGGTGCCCTTGTAAGTATAGCACTTTTGCTGAGAAGTGCGAACCCTTTCCACTAACAGTGTAACAGGCCTCGTGAGAAGTGCGGATGCCATAAGCTTCCTTGCTCTGAGTGCTGGTGAAACAAGAAGTGTTAGTGCTCAGACCCGGACAGTATCGACCCCTGTAAAGCACAGGACGCTCCAGACACCTCATCCACTTAGTATGTTGTCGCTTACGCGGCCTTATATATCGCCTCGTGGTGAACATGTCTCCATCATTCCAATGAGCCTAGTCGGTAACAGGCTTCCACCCTGCCTGCCCTACCACAGTATTTGCCACCGCTCATTTGCAGCACTGTAAACATCCGGTGTCACTATTGTCCTGCTCAATGGTAATCACGTTATCGACCACAGAAGGTAGAAGGGCGGAATCGCCGGTCCCGGAAACTTCTCAGCAGCGGGCACTCAACCCGCAGAGTTATCTCGCCGGATGCCAGCATGGCAGCAGCAGGAGCCAGGTAGCCTGCTCTTGCTGACATTAAACTCCACCGCTGAGCTGCAGGGAGGAGAGGGCGAGCTCAGTGTAAAGGTATAGGGGTTCCACTGAGAAGTGCTGGTACTATCCCATTGAAAGGTGAAGCACTCTTGTCATGAAAGCTCTCTCCTACCAACTGCAGATATAGCAGCCTGCATAAAAAGCGCCTGCACTGTCCTAATAATAGAACAGCAGCCATGAAGTGAAACCTCGGTAATGTCCAGCTGAATGTACAGTTGCCCTGATAAGAAGTACTGGTGCTGTGCAATGAAAGTACCGCAGACTCATGAGTAGCGTCGGTACTGTCCCACTAAACGTCTGGCAGCCCAGTAGAGGGTAGGTGCCCTTGTAAGTATAGCACTTTTGCTGAGAAGTGCGAACCCTTTCCACTAACAGTGTAACAGGCCTCGTGAGAAGTGCGGATGCCATAAGCTTCCTTGCTCTGAGTGCTGGTGAAACAAGAAGTGTTAGTGCTCAGACCCGGACAGTATCGACCCCTGTAAAGCACAGGACGCTCCAGACACCTCATCCACTTAGTATGTTGTCGCTTTACGCGGCCTTATATATCGCCTCGTGGTGAACATGTCTCCATCATTCCAATGAGCCTAGTCGGTAACAGGCTTCCACCCCTGCCTGCCCTACCACAGTATTTGCCACCGCTCATTTGCAGCACTGTAAACATCCAGTGTCACTATTGTCCTGCTCAATGGTAATCACGTTATCGACCACAGAAGGTAGAAGGGCGGATTCGCCGGTCCCGGAAACTTCTCAGCAGCGGGCACTCAACCCGCCGAGTTATCTCGCTGGATGCCAACATGGCGGCAGCAGGAGCCAGCTAGCCTGCTCTCGCTGACATTAAACTCCACCGCTGAGCTGCAGGGAGGAGAGCGCGAGCTCCAGCCCTCTAATCCCCGGGCTGATAATGTGGATTAGGCGTCTATTAAAAAATACAATATCCACGCTGACATGGCGCCCGGGCTTCAATCACTTCAGGGCAGAGGCCGGCTTATACGGGACTGGCCATTCATGTAGCACACGCCACCGACTGAACGGCTTCCAAGCACTTTAACAACAGATGTTTCTGTTAGCCAAATCAAAGATGCTCACGTTATCAACCATTCAAGAATAAAAGGATGAGGTGGCCCCTCTGTTACTCCAAAGCAGGTGACACAGAGCTCTATGCAGGGGCGCATTACCCACCTAGGCTATCTCTCCATCTTGTCCGGGAGCGGAAGGCCATGGAAATGCAAATGTCAGTGATTGCTGAAAATATGCAGCAGAATCAAGACAAGCAACTTGTCCTCAGTTTCGACTAAAAATAGGTTCATTTCCAAAACAAACCTGGAATTCGTCTGCGACTCACCGATGATAAGCAGTACATTCCGCTTTCTCGCAGCCACAGACACCCCCGCAATGAGCAGTAAAGTCGCCCAGCAGTGACCCTCGCCCATGGATGGAGCAGGGAAGGCTGCATGATTCCTTCAAAGCTGAGGGGGGGGGGGGATCTGTAGGTCGGCGGTTCCTGAAGCGCTCGGTAAAGAAACTTGGAAAAAGTAAGGCACGATGCTTGGGGACAAAGCTGCTTCAGTGCTCCGGGGCTTGTTGACTTTCTGTCTGTTTCCTGCTGTCTTGGCCCCGCCTCCGCGATCACATGACCTAAACTGTGGCTAAGGCGAGCGGAGAGCGTAAAAAAGTGAAGAACACGCAGGGACCTCTGCCATCGGACGTGCTTTCTGTCTCATTAGCAGCGTGCTTCTCTTCCGGCTCTGCTGGTAAACACCTTCCTCTTCATGCGCAGGAGCCTCTGTTTAGCAGCGGCTGCTGGACGACGCATGCGCAACATAGCCGTCTGGACAGGTCAGGCAAAAGAAAGTGCGAATGCTGGCAACCAATGATATGAAAAAAAAGCATTTACAAATGCAATAGGACTCGCATTTACACGAGTCCTATTGCATTGTAAACAAAATGCGGGCGCCGAAGAAGGCAGGAACGGGAGTGGGTGGGTGGGTGGTGGTGGCCAGAGAAGTCACAGACTGCGGGAGGGAACAGGGGGAGGCAGGGGAACAAAAGAGTTGCTGAAGTAAAGGGGCTGATAGCCATGGAAGGATAAACATGACGTCATGGCAGTAAGGAGGCGGGACTAATACGACAGCAACCAATCAGAATGCAGCATTTCAGTTTTGAGCCAATCAAAAGCATGGGCAGAAAGTGGGCGGAGCTTCCCCCACAATACTGTATACAGCATCTCTTGACGAGACAGCGCATGCGCTGCCTAGCCGAGACCTAAAAAGGTGATGGAGAGATTAAAATGTATTTGTGGTTGCTTGCATTCCTGTTTAGAGAGTATGTGGTTGTGTATGTATACAGTTATATCTAAGAAAGTGTTAAATATCTACCAGTCTATCTATTTTAGAAGCCTATTTGCATATATATGTAATAATACTTAATCTAGACTTGCTTTACTTAGCATGACTAGGTCTCATTTGTCTGCATTGTAAGAGTGCATGTTTATTTTCTTGCGCACAAGTCTTTCACTTTCATGTTTCATTCTCTTTCAGAAAATCATTTAAGTTCAGAAGCAAGGCATGGTCTGTGCTTGCTGAATATGTTAAATAACAGTTTTCGAGCTTCCTAGCTAACGGAAGAAATGAAAACAGTAAAAGGCTATGTCCATTGTTATTAATGTGAAGGCGCAGCTTATTGTACAATGTTTCATTTCATGTTTGTTTTCTCGCTGTAGATAAATCATGAAGACTTTGAACCAATCATAATCAAGTGGAAGTAGGTGATGGCTAGGGTGTTCTACAAACTAATAGTCTGATCGATTGCTATGTTATGTAACATATCAGCACAGCCCATTTATGTAATACCATGCTATGAATTTGTGAGTTTCCATTGTTTCGAAACATACAAAGAAGTGCTATTTGAGAGAGAGACATATTTCTATTTTTGTTTTTGGTAGTCTTAGGAGGGATGATGTTTGTCTCTTTAATTTGATTATGCTAATTGCCTTTCCTGCAATATCTTTTTGCATTTAAATTTCAGAATAAAATTCTGGTTTGACACAAATCCCACAGAGGAGTATACTGAGAGTCCTTCAATCTTCTCTCAAGTGCTTAAAAAAGATTAGGAATCTTTGAAAATGCCTTGTGAATCAATTCTGGTACTATACATTGATGATTTTATGATTACAGCAAAAAGAAATGAAGGTTGTAAGTTGGACGCCATAGCATTATTGAATGTTTTGACTGATAATGGGCATACAGTTTCTCCTATGAAGCTCCAGTATTGTAAGGTAGAAATGATTTATATGGGATATCAAATTCAGAAAGGAGTGAGAAGACTGTCCAAAGATTCCATCTCTGTAATCACGAGAATGAATCAACCAACAACACAGAGAGAAGTGAGGATGTTTTTAAGAATGCTTAGCTACTCTCATTTGTGGATTCCCAACTTTTTCCTGATTGCAAAGCCATTACAGAGATTGACTTAGAGTGATATCAAAGATCTGGTACCATGGAATGAAAAATGTATGAATGCCTTCCTGGAGCTAAGACATGTTTTATGTTCTGCATCCACTTTAGGAATGCCTCATTGTGAAAAGGTTTTATTTATTTTGCCATGCAAATGAAGGGTGCTTATTTTCTTTACTTGCACCACAGCACAGTGCTGGGAAACATATATCCTATCCACTACAGAAAGAAATTCAGAACAGAATTACACTAACCTTGGAATTAAACTAGAATTCTGCTGAAGGAAGTGCCTTTGCTTGATTTGGTGTAGATCCATTCAATAGTTTTTGAGATGCGGGTTTTAAAGGTTTAAAAAGTTAATGATATCTAGACTGTTAGTCTGCAAGCTACTTGGAAAGTTGAGTTTGATACTAAGAACCACATTTTAAAAATAGAATTCATTTGATGAGGGATTGTTTTCCCATTATGGTTTTCAGGTCTGTGAATTCAAATTCGAGTTTGCAGTCCCTAGCTCCGTGATTGGCTGTCCGCAAGAGAAACTTTTCTCTTGCAGTCAGCATTAGTGGAAGCAATGCACGGTTACTGCATCTTGAAAAAGTAATCAAAGGCAACATAAGAAATATAATAGGTTTACCGTCACCCCCAGTCCTAGGTAGGGAGTTTGGCAATTTCCTTGTTCTATTCAGGATGGCTTATCATCAGATTTAGGGCCAGATTCACAAAGGTAAGCTTGGTCCTGAAGTCCATGTTTAGACTTAAAGGATAAGTTTAGACCTGAAGTCTAACTGTAGATCTGAAGTCTAAGGGCCTGATTCACAAAGGTAAAGTGAGAAGAAAGTCTAACTTTACTACTTTCGGTATTCACAAAGAGCATTTGCTACTCGTAAATGCCCTGTGTGAATACCAAAAGTTGTAAAGTTCAACTTTTGGTATTCACAAAGGGCATTTTGTCTCATTTTACCTTTGTAAATCAGACCCTAAGTTTAGAACTAAAGTCTAACTTTAGACCTTAAGTCTAACTTTAAACCTAAAGTCTAAGTTTAAATCTGAAGTCTAACTTTAGAGCTGAAGTCTAAGTTTAGACCTGAAGTCTAAGTTTAGACTTCAGGTCTAAAGTTAGAATTTAGGTCTATACTTAGATTTAAGGTCTAAAGTTAGACTTCATGTCTAAACTTAAACTTTAGGTGTAAACGTAGACTTCAGGTCTAAGTTTACCTTTGTGAATTGGGCCCTTAGTGTTTATCTGAAGCAGGATGGTGTCCCAATCTGCTAGTGCCTCTCCGTGGTACTTCTTAAAGTTATATTTCTGTTGATCACATAAGGTCTTGCAAAAGCTGCTCTGTAACCCCAAGCCTAAAAACATTCTCAACCCTCATTGCTAAATGGAGTCTCATTTGCTGTTGGGCCTCTTTCAGGAAATCTCCTGCACTGTACTCATTTGGAAGTTATCTGCTGAGGTTCAAATATATGTTTGAATTTTAAAGATGAAGTATATAATATTGCAATAAGAACATGGTGCAGGTGACAGATAAGCCCTGGTGTGAGTGTGTATATATAATAATGTAATTGCATGTTACTAGTATTCATGTGGTGCACATTTGCCTCTGCTAGAGCCTTTTATTGCATTTGGCATGTTAGAGTTATGCACTGCCTCCTCCATTAATTTCCCCTGAAATCCCTAAAGAGGGCCAGTTCCCAAGGGAACCAACCAGCCAGAGTATAATGTGCTTCACATTTTTGAGTTGTGCCTCAAGCAAAGGCATCGGTGGTCAGACCCAGAGTCCATAGGGAGTTCATGGGATTGCCAGTGGTGGTCAGAGAGGGAGAAGGCTCACCCAGGGGGAAGAGCTCTAGTACTTTGCTCTCTCGCCCTGCAACTCTCAGAAATGAGGAGAGGGGAGACTGGAGAGGAAACAGAAGTCGGTTCCCCCACTGACACAAGAAAGTATGCAGACTGGGCAGGGAACAACTGAGGGACACTAGAGCTCCTGTGCAGTCCTTGCACAATGTTTCAGGTGGCCCATGCGGTGAAGGTGCACCCAGTGAGAAAAGAAAGAACGCATCTGCAAGTGCTCAATGGTAAAAAAACAAAAAGGAAAATCACCATAAAGCTGGTGCAATGAAGACCACGGTGCTATTGCACACTCCATAAGGAACTGGGGCCACCTTATACAAATTTACATGTTCTGTTTGAAGTGCCGAAGAAGGACAAGGGCACCACAGAGAGAGTTAATTTGTTTCTGAGGATCGAATATGAGCATTGGTGGGTTCCCCAACTCCACCTGAGCCCTATATTTGGGTGTTCCTAGGTCACCCTAAAACTCCCAGGTGAAAGAAAGAATTACCTGGACGTCTTTTTCTGAACTTCACAAGGTTTACTGAAGCTAGGACTTTTCTTTTAAGGTTCTGATGAGTTTGATTGTTTGTTTTTAGGCACCTGATTTATAGTTTGACGGACGGCGTTTACCCCATTTGAATGCCCTGAGTGATCTCTACCCACCAAATTTAGAGTTGTCAGCCGTCCCTGCAGAAAACTCTCTACATTGACAGGAACTGCCATCATGGCTGTTCCTGTTAATGTACGAAACGTTTGACAGGCGGTACTGCCAGCTATGATGGCCAGCCTTAACAGTTTTCAAAAGTATTTTTGTTTTTTAAAAACAAACTCCCAAAGTGACAGTTTGAAAAGCAAGAAATACTAATGTCCCCTACACCTTGGGAGTTTTCTGCCAGAGTGTGGATCATTATTGTTTTTTTTATTGTCCCTTACTGCTAGCTTTTTCCTGATGATGATTGTGAGAAGCTGGCCTGGTATATGATGTCCACTAATGTAAGTGGGCACCTTGCCCCAGCCCAGACAACCCTTATAGTGATTTAAGTGGTCTCTAACTACCTTAGAAATCTATCCAAGTGGTAGCTGTGGAGAGCAGACTTCAGGCTTAGTCTTGAAGGAGTGTAAAGCAGCTTGCTTTACCAGGATGCAATTCTATAGTATAGATTCAATGAAAAGGAACCACACAAAGTATGTATAAAAATATGTATTTATATTATAACACTCTCTTGTACAGTACAGTATCTCCCACTCAGAGATAGACACAAAGCACACAATACTTTAGCAAAGAAATCACAGTATATAGCACTAATACACAGTGGGCCCCAGGGGGGGACCAAACCATATACTAAGAAAGTGGTATAAGAACCACGACTCGAGTCAGGATAATGTCATGAGGACGCAGAGTTGCTTGGGAACCACAGAACTACCCGAGGTAAGTTGATAGGAACCCCACGGAAAGCGCGTGCAGTGTGTGAACATGACTGCGTGCTCTGTACAAGTCTATGTGCAAGTCGCGGTTGGAATTTTAAAGATTAGGGACCCTTCACCTTGGACCCTGAAGAAACCCTGTGGAAGACAGAAGGTTGGAGAGCCACCCCACCCGTGGATACCATGGTCCCCAAGTTACCTATCCCAGGGAAGCCGGGTGCATAGGTGTGAAGTGGCGTCGGAAACCGCAGTCAAACCCAATGGAGGACCTCAGGAAAGTGCCATTGCTGGAAGAGGAGAAAGTGTGCGGAGGAATCCAAACGTGGATTCTTGATGAGGGGTACCTGAAAGCAGAGGAGACAGAGTCTATGTCACTCAGGGGTGAGCAGGGGACTTGAAAGACAAATGCCCTCCAATGCCGGGTGCTTCAGGAAGGATGACGGTGACCTTGACTCTGCAGCTGCTAGGACCAGGCGACGTTGAGGACAACCAGGACTTGGATGCGAGCTGTCTTACGATGGATATCGAGTGCTGAGGGGTCGGTGTCCGGTGGGAGCACCAACAAGCCTTGGAAAATGCAACCCACGCAGAAAATCAAGAAGGTGCATGCTTGGGACCAGCAAGGTCCAGGAGACTCACCACAAGCAGGGGAGTCATGGCAGGCCCCGCGCAATCAGGGGAGCCCAAGGAAAACAAAGGTGACCCTCAAATGGATCCACAGGACGGAGGCACAGGAGTTGCGAGAGGACCTCGAGCAGCTCACCAACAGGAGCCGGCCACGGTGCCCACAAGGCAGTGTGGCTAAAGATCTTGGTGGAAGAAGTTGCCGGAGGTTGGTGCTACTTAGGATACGAGGGATTCTGACCTCATACCCGGTGTGAGGGCAGCTTGGGCCTCGAGAGACGTAGATAACTACCACCTGTGTTGTTGAACCCTTTGGAGTCCGCAGGAGCTCTGGATCAGCAGACCAGTCAGCAGTGTTGAGGTGCCTGCAAATGCAGGGAAGTGACTCCTTCACTTCAAGGGAGATTATCTTCAAGTGTCTTGGATGCTCCACCGGTCCTGCATGGATCCTTTATGGTGCACAGGCACAGACAATGCAGCAGGCTGAAAGGGAGACAAAGTCAGGCCCAAACGAAGTCCAGCAAAGTCCAGAGTGCCCAGACGGTAGAAGTGCAGTGGTTTCAGTTCTGAATCTTGTCCACGACGAATCTAGGGACCTACACCCAGGTAAGCCCTTAAGTACCCTAAGGAAAGGGTTGGAAAGATTCAGGGGACCCTCCCAGGGAAGGATCTGAACAGGCGGGAGGTTACTCCCATGTCCTTTGCCCAGTTTCACGCCCGAGCGGGAGCCAACTGCTCCCGGAACTGGTTTGAACTGGACTATGCACAGGGACACCAAATGTGCCCCTCATGCAGACTTGCAGGCACTGGCAAGTGCGCCCAGCCGGTCCTAATACACTAAATCCTGTCTGGGAGGTGGTCACACCTCCCTGTGACAGGATGCCTATTGTTCTGCCTTCCCCTGCTCGAGCTTGGCTCAGCATCAGGAGGGCAGAAATGTGTCTCTGGTCGACAGCAACCATTTTGTGCTGTCCGGGACTAGAAGGCTGGTACCGGTAACACTGAGAGCCTAACAGAGGGCTCTACCGGTGCTTGGAATCATACCTCCCACACCGATTACGGTGTGGGGGTATGATTCCAACATGTTTGATACCAAACATGATAGGATTCGATGCAGCAATTTTCGAGATCATCATCGTGCGGTCACGCGATGCCCCTCTATATAGTATATGGCTGCTTCACTGACAACCCGGGAGAATGGACTCCGTAGGCTGCAGGGGTGTCCTGCTCATGCAGGGTCACCCTCTCACTTAGAACCAAGCACCCTGCCCTCAGGATTGTAAAGACCTTCTAGAAGGGTGACTTATAGGTTTTAAGTGCAGTGACCCTTAGATGCAGTAAACCTATATCTTTCATAGGTGGTGCATGCACCAGCTTACACAGGCTGCAATGGCAGGCCTGTAGTTCCATTTTTAATGGTCTCTTATGGTTGGCGTAATGCATGCTTCAGCCCATGGGAGACCTCTGGGGTATCTATGCCCTGGGTACATGGGTACCATATACTAGGGACTAACAAGGGTACCCCAGTATCCAATCTGGGTTGTACCTAGGTACTGAACACAACAGTTTAGGGAGAAAGTAGATAGACTGAGGTCCTGATTAGCAGGATCCCAGTCAGACTAGTCAAAAACAGCATCACATCAGCAAAAAGTGGGGGTAACCATAAGAAGCAGATCCTACTTTCCTACAATGATGGAGAGGAAAAACAACACTTTACGCCGTCCATCCTCAGTAGGATGGACAATGTGAAGTCCTTCCTCCGATAGCCCTTACTTTTTCGGGCAAAAGGAGGAGGTATTCCATTGACGGAACCAATGGGGGCTCTATCGACAGAATACCTATGGTCCACCAAACTCTAATTGAGGCGGGCAGACCAAGGGTTTGGCAGACATGTTACTCCATGTTGATGACGGAGTACCCTGTTCATCAAACTCTAAATCAGGCCCTAAGTACTGTTGCTGTTTTGCTGCCAGGTTAATGGTTGAAGACAGAATTTCACATTAAAAATTGAACATTTTCTTGATGGCAATATGGTTGACAATAAATCACTGTGGGCCTCATTCACATAGATAAACGTACACTTTTGTTTACAAGTGTTTGGTATTCACAAAGGGATTGACGAGTAGTATCTTTACGAGATAGAACTGTCCTGCTTTTTTTTATGTGTGGAGACTTGGCACTCTTGAAGATACTGTTCGTAAATCCCTTTGTGAATACCAAACAATAGTAAACTTACACAAAAGTGTAAGTTTACCTCTGTGAATTAGGCCTATAATATATGGTTTTATGTTATTAAAAGATGGTTTTATCCTGAAGTTTTTAAATGTTCATTTGCTTTATGATTGACTCTATATATGTTATTAATTATTGTGACAACACTCTAACAAGGCCAGTAGTTCTGATTTTTGATAAATGTACCCCTGATGCTGTGTGAGGCATATCAGGATATTGTGTTTTTAGGAGTACAGGGCTTGCTGTTATGCAGATTGTTAAAGGTGCCTCCAGTAGAAGGGAAGGGTGGGGGTTCACTTGACCTGTGGGACCTTTCTTGAGTGTGCGCCACTTGTTGGTTGTAAGGCTCTTTAGAGGGTGAAATCATATACATTTCTACCAACCTTCTGCATATGTTTGTTTTTTGTGTAAAGTATTTAGTAGTGTGTGTAGAAAAGTAATTCTCATTTTTAGAAAGCAAAGGACTGACTAAACAGTGAATTATTAAGCTTTGTTTGTTGCATTGCTAAGTTCTGAATCTCTAGTCCACAGCACCTCCCCTAAGGTAGTACTGGACTGCTCTGTCTCGCTCCCCTGAAAATCAGGTGCTAAAATGGGGCACTTGGTTCCCAGTGAAAGGGTCCACAGTACAGGGGCCAATGGACAGCAGCGCTCAAAGACACCAGTGGTTACAATAGGTGTTAGTAGCCCCTGTTTACCCTGGGCCTCTCTGACCAGGATACAATCAATCAATCAAATTCACTTTATTTTGGTCACAAGTGTGGCCATAAAAGCACACATAAAAAACATCACAATTCATCACATTTGAAAAAATATATAAAAAGGAGTTAAAATACAGTTGAGCTATAAACCAGCAGCAAGCAATCTCTGCAATTAAATTAACTGTTCACGTGGCAAAAACAATAAATACACACTAACTGTTATCTTGCATAAAAGGTTGATACAGATAAAGTGCAGAACATAGCGCCAAAATCACAAAATTGGTTCAATAAAGTGTGCATAACTTCCATCATAAAATAAAACATTCCAGTTAAAACATTAATGATTTCCTTCTACTGATTGCACATTTTAGGGAAAAAACTAAAGTGAGAACATTTAGAAGGGGAATCTAGTTGTTGCAGATACACAAGGGCTAATCAAGAGGTTCAAATCCCCCACTTTCGTATAATCGGAATTAAGAACCTTTTTGTAAGATCAGTAAAAAATGTATAAAAGAAAGTAAAATGCAACAGGCTTTGTGGGAAGAATTTATCACATGGACATAGCAAAACCTTTGAAGGCTCAAATTGGCCATGGGGGAAACCAAGGTGCCACCGCACAAATTCTAGCCTAAACCTAGTGAGCAGTAGCCTATCCCAAGAGCCATCAATCCACTCTAGATATGGCTCCAAGGATGGAGAAATGTGAATCTCCACATACTCTTTGATGGACCATTTACTAATTTAGTGGTCCTACCTCAGGGCTCTCGACCTGTCCTGAAATGCAGATTGGACCCACAATATATCTGTTTTTGTATGGTGGAAGGGTTGGTGAAAAAGGTCAGCCTACTCAGCTTTGTTAATTCAGTTTTGATGTAATCAAACCAGGGAATTTTCATGCCTCTCTCACACGTAAGGCAATCACCAATGATCCCTCTATTCAACAAAGCATCCGGATTAGCCCAGGTAGAACACCAAAAAGCAAGGAATACAACTTAATGGTATCCTTGGCATACTCCATCCCAAGATCCTGATGTATAATATAGGTAGAGCATGCAGGTGTAATGCCAACAAGTCACCTAAGCACCCTATACTGCTCCACTTGGAGGGGTCTTGTGTTTGAATATCCCCAAATTCCTGCAGCATGAGTATGGACCAGAAGACACTTCCTCTTGCAGACTTCCAATAGAGGGGCTACAGGTTTTTTTCACAATACGTTTGGCCAAATTGAAAATGTGGCTCATCAAGCTTAAAACTTTCTGCCTGACCGTGGCTATACATGGTCATCAATTACTCCTAGCATCCATACATACTCCCAAGTATTAAAACTCCTCAGTCTGGGCAACAGGATTACTGTGCAGCTAGATGCCCCACATCTTAAGGTTTCTGGGCTTGCAAACCATAATAAAAGTCTTTGGTTAGTAACCAGGCCCGGTGTCCCCATAAAAGATACAATTCTTGGAATAAAACAATAAGACCATTGGTTGTTCTAGATAATAAAACTGCATCATCTGTGTATAATAAAACTGGGACCTTTTTCCTGCCAATTGAGGAGCGTCTGATACTGTATTTGAAAGGGCTACGCCAAGGCCATTGATGTACAGAAGAACAATATTGGAGCCAGGACGCAGCCCTGTCACCACCCCCCCGTCTCCCTAGCTTAAAGCTATCTGTCGGTTCACCTGATGGGCCAAACCTCACTGACAGGTTATAATGAAGGGCTCTCAAGAACTGCACCAGATCATCCTCCACCACCAAGTCAGATAAGATCTCCCATAATTTTGACTTGACCATGCTCTTGAAGGAGCAAGAAAGATCCATGATGGCTAAGCAAACAGTGTACGGCTTTAGATTTAGGCATTGCTCCATCATGCCGAACCGCTCACAGAACCCATACTGCACCTCCAACAGCATGTATGTCTCCTTAACCCATATGAGGAGGCACTCTAGAACAGCTCTCTGAGCCAACTTCACTGCTGAATCCAGCAGGAATATTGGCCGATAGCACCCAAGGAATTGCGGGTTTCCCTTCTTAAAAATTGGCACTGTTACAGCAGTGTGCCATGTCTGCAGGAGGCCCACTTTACAGGCAGCTTTGAAAGACTTACAAAGGAGAGGAGCCCAGAGATCCGGTCCCAATTTATATAGGTCCATAGGGACACCATCCGGGCCGGGTGCTTTATTGGGTGGGTTCTTATTAATTGACGCCAAGATTACATTGTGCATAATTTCCAAGGCTAATGGGAAGACCACCTCCTCATCTTCATAGCGGTGGGTGGCCCTCAAACTGTAAACCTCTTTAAAATAGTTTTCCTAAGCTTCCAGGCTGATGGTAGTGACAACAGAGGTGGGCCTAATACACACATATCTGATCTTATTTGTCTCCATCCAGAAAGCCCTGGTGTCTTTCAGACTACATGTCATTATCAATTTACCCCAATATTTGTTTTGCAGTTCCTTATTCCTGTTCTGTAATACTGCCTTATACTCCACTCTACATCTTTGTATTTTACATGGATCCCTGAGTAATTCCTTCAGGACCTCATGGAGGAATTCCGATGCCTTCCTACAGGGCTGATTAAACAACTTGGATTCCAGGAGCCTGGGTCTGCTTGGCTTCAGTAGCATTCTATTAACCAAAACCAAAGGGGATGATGGACGGAGTGTTGAACATTGCAAACTTTTGTTTCCTTCTGTATATCAGCACGGCACGTCGTGCTGTATCGTAGTTCCTTGTTGTTTATATGGCAAGTACAGATGTTGTGGACGGCTCCTTGAAGATTCAACATTAAAAGTGTTCTCGCTAAATGCTCAGCAGAAATGTTACCACGATCATCAACAACAGAAGATTTACATGCTTTCATCTTCTGCCACCTGCTGGCTTGATCCTGGAATTGGACATCAGTCGAAAGAAGGTTGAAATTATATTAGAAAACAGAGAACAGGTGCTGTGTTGCTAAAAGAAGTCACTTCTAATAGGAGCCACTCACAAATTTAATTTAATGTATGCTCTTTGGGGTTCACCGTTGCGCTTCTATGTAAAGGAGCTTAAGTGTTTGTTGTATGCTTACCATCTCAACCTGTATTTCTCTGCATCTTCTATGTTTTTACTCTCCTTTTGTCATTTCATTTGGCCTTTCTGAATGGTTTATTTCTCTCTCTGTCAGCCTTTCTTTTGCCTCGAAGTCACACTTAAGTGTGTCTATTTATCTTATGCTGTATCACTTTTCATAGCAAAACCAAAGGGGATGATGGACGGAGTGTTGAACATTGCAAGCACTCACCCCCAGTCAACTGATCTGGGTTTAATCCATCATCATTCTTTAGCTCACTCCGCCACCCCAGTTCAGACATGGCCATATGCAAATCAGTCTGACCCTGTGCCTCATGGGAACAGTCCAGCCCGAACTGCCAAGCCATGTCTTCCCTGGACCGGAAACAAGTATCCTGGGACCGGTTTCTGGCTTACAGCCGTCATCAGCCAGGTTATCTTGAATCCAGTGGCAAAGTGAGCAAGGGACCCACGTCTGGAACCGGTCCTAGGATGCTTGATTCTGGTCCAGGGAGGACATGGCTTGGCAGTTCGGTCTGGACTGTTCCCATGAGGCACAGGGTCAAGACTGATTTGCATATGGCTGTGTCTGAACTGGGGTGGCGTGGTGAAGCAAAATAACGATGGATTAAACCCAGATCTGTGACTGGGGGTGAATGTTTGCCAATGTGCAGCATTCCGTCCATCATCTTGTGTGTTTTGCATTTCGCCCTAAGTGGGAAGGGTATGCCCAGACGTGGGTCCCGTGCTCACTGCGCCACTGGAGTCAAGCTGTCCTGGCTGATGAAGGCTGATGGCCTGGAACCGGTCCTAGGATGCTTGATTCTGGTCCAGGGAGGACATGGCTTGGCAGTTCGGTCTGGACTGTTCCCATGAGGCACAGGGTCAAGACTGATTTGCATATGGCTGTGTCTGAACTGGGGTGGCGTGGTGAAGCAAAATAACGATGGATTAAACCCAGATCTGTGACTGGGGGTGAATGTTTGCCAATGTGCAGCATTCCGTCCATCATCTTGTGTGTTTTGCATTTCGCCCTAAGTGGGAAGGGTATGCCCAGACGTGGGTCCCATGCTCACTGCGCCACTGGAGTCAAGCTGTCCTGGCTGATGAAGGCTGATGGCCTGGAACCGGTCCTAGGATGCTTGATTCTGGTCCAGGGAGGACATGGCTTGGCAGTTCGGTCTGGACTGTTCCCATGAGGCACAGGGTCAAGACTGATTTGCATATGGCTGTGTCTGAACTGGGGTGGCGTGGTGAAGCAAAATAACGATGGACTAAACCCAGATCTGTGACTGGGGGTGAATGTTTGCCAATGTGCAGCATTCCGTCCATCATCTTGTGTGTTTTGCATTCTATTAACCACCAGATTCAATTGGACAAATGAGCTGGCCCTCTCATTGTATGTGGATGAGGCAGTAAGGCAGTTGGTCACCAGGGGCAAATGGTTTGAAAACAATGTAATCAAGAGTGTGTTCATATCAACATTTCTTCAGGCCAGACGCAGACCCTGGGACTTAGCTTTTGAATCTGATGCCACACTCTTGACTCCCCCCACCCACCTAAATAAACAAAGATCTATACTTAGGGGGATTGTTGTCACTATAAGCACTGGAGGCAATTGATGCCCCTGCAACCCTGTCCAGCAATTCCAGAAGAACAAAAATATAATCAATAACAGAAGAATACACACCCCTCTCAAAGGTGTATTTGGCTGAATATTTAGGGTATCAGGCTTCGTTCACATTGACTAGGTCATATAACTTAATCAAATGGACGGAGTGCTAGGCCTCTCTGGTCCCTTTGAAGGGGGTTGTGCCCTAAGCCACTGTTAGCACCCAAGTTATGGTTATCTTCCATCTGTGTAAATCACAATTTATTATTAAAATCCACACATAAAATAGGTTGTATGATGGTACAACACATGCTACAACAACGCATGCCTGAACCACGCGGTCTCAACCATGAGCACGTCTTTACCACGCATGCCTTTACCACGCATGCCTTAACCATGCAATTTAGTGGTTAAGACATGATTGGTAAAGGACATGTGTGGTAAAGATCACAGCCCTGCGCCCAGCCCTGAAAACTGTCCCTTTTCCCCAACCCCGCCCTGAGCCCAAAAAATTGACCCCACACCCTAAAAATGACCCAGACCCCAACCCAGCGCCCCCCACCCTGAGCCCTAAAAACTGGCCCCTACACCTGTAAACTACCCCGCCCTGAGGTCTAAAACAGCCCTCAGCCCTGAAAACTATCCCTTTGCTCCGCCCTGAGCCCTAAAAACTGACCCCACACCCTAAAACCTACCCCGACCCTAACCCCTCAGCCCTGAGTTCTAAAAACTGACACCTACCCCTGAAAATGACTCCAAATCCCCCAGGCCTGAGCCCTAAAACACGGCCCCCTGCCCTATAAACAACCCGATTCCCACTAGCCCTAAAAACGTCCCCACCCCGAATACTACCACCCACGCACCAAAAACCGTCCCAAGCCCCACTTACCTGACTGCGTCCTCTCCCGATCCTTTCTCTTCCTGCCCATCCATTCCAGCATCTAGACCGTGCAATGCCTTAATCACGCATATGTGTGGTTAAGGCATATGCATGGTTAAGGCAAGCGTGGTTTGGCTTGAGGGGAAACGACACATGTGGCTCAGCCTTCGTTGTTAAGGCTGTTACTCCCTAAAATAATGTCATACCCTTTGTGCAAATACACAAGTTTAACTTTCAAGTCAACAATAAAATGATATACCTTGTTAAAATTAGTTCAGTTATCACACTCAAGGAACCCGTTGTAAAAATGAATAAAAACAATACTTATATTATTAGGCCACATAAAAAAGAGTGCTGGGAATAAAGTACAGGCAGAGGGAACCAAACTGATTCTGCAGTCCAGGGTTACTTTAATCCATGCCTTTAGCCCTGCCCTAGCTCTGCCCGATGGTGATGGGACCGCAGGGACAGAGTAAGGGCTATACCCATCTAGGCAGAGAATTTGGTCATGCAAGTCTCCTGAAGAAATATGTTATCATAGCTGTGAATAAAATATATTCACCCCTCACTACCAATTTTGCTGGCTAGCCAAGCCATGCTCCAAAAGAAAGCCTTAATCACATGGGCATGTATAACTGGCATCACAGAATTTCCCTTTTTTACTTGAGGAAGTTGTGTAGAGTTATTCACTATCTGGCTCCCATTATCCAGCAACTCTTGCAGTGGACTGGTTCTTTGTCCTGGTGAGGTCTCTTTTCTACTAAATTCCTCAACAGACCACTTCTTAGCCACATAATGGTTACTCAGTCAATCGTTTTCTGGCAAATAACCTAAGAGGGAGAATCAAATTTGGTCCGTATACTTGAACGGTTGCACAGACTTGGTTAAGGGAGGCCTCTCCCTCCCACTGGGGCGCATAACCAGATCTCTGTAGAAGTAGCCCAGAGTAAGTGTTTTAACTTTGCTAGGGTTAGCATACCCTTGTCTAGATGCCCGAATGAGGTCATCGGCAACCCTGGGATCCCTGAAAGTGACGATAGCACCCTTCAAATTCTTTGCACATCTTCCCCACCCATCCCACTCTTCTTGCGTAAGAATTTCTAGGGAAACGCTGCCTCTGCACCTAACTTTCTCCTGAAGCCAATGTGCAATCTTGTAAATTATTTGCCCTGTAGACTCATTGGCTTCCGGGTGCAACATCGGAGCATTAGCTACAACGATTACATAAGGACAAGCTGTATGCGGTAAATCACAAAGGGATTCATTTTTGTGGGAAGAGTCCACTTTGATGTAGGGTTGATGGGGGATACTCAAAGAGTTATGACTTCAAGTGTGTTGGTCCTTTTTCACAGGTGCAGGTACGGATGTACAGTGATCGACCTCGGCATGTGGAACAGTGACTCCAGTGGCAACATGATTGTGTACTAACCAACCCGCCTTCACCCTCCTCAATTAGGGGCACTCCAGTTGGTTGGTGGGCAACATGAAGGGTGTCAGACAGCTTAATTTGGATTCAATGGCCCCCAAGCGGGTGTAAATGGGTTCAAGCTTGCTTAAAATTGAGTCCTTAGGATCCCAATAGAGGGTGTTTATTTTCCAGAGGAGAGTGTCCACTTTGGTTGGCCTTTAGTAAGCTTTGGAGTAAGATTAGATACACAGGACCTCTTTGATTGCAACTTACAAACGCTCTCTCCATTTTGACTGTCTGGCCTCTGGTAGCTATGCCACCTTTTTGTTTTTTAGACACGTCCCCTGGTGCCCGTGCTAATGAGGAGGCATCAGCGGTTACTGACTCTGCTGCCTCAGGACTTGACTCCAAATCTAAGACAGTAATTTTGCCACTAAAACAACAATTTAGGATGCCCGTCTGAGCTGGTGCAGGGCTCAAAGCAACGCTGAGAGGTGAGGAGAGCCACAAGCGGCGCTCCGAGAGTTCAGTCTCCTTCAAGATAGCCCCAACCACCTGCTTTAAAAAAAATCCATCCAGGGTTGTTCCTGTTGCTGCAGAGGGGGCCACCATAGTTTTACGCTTTCTCATGTTGCACAGATATCATCGCCAGGAGTAAAAAGAGAATAATTTTAAAAAGACAGTACCTGTAGAGACACAGAAGAAAGAGAAGTGACCTAGCCCAGCATTGTCCGTCGTGGGCGGGCACAGACAGGCCAGCACTTGGCCCCATCTTCCCCTGGGCATGCGCCGGGGTGTGTCCCGCATGCATCCAGGCTGCAGGGTGTTTTATGGTGCCCACAGGCACTATGACGCTCCCCCGCCTCCTCCAAGGTCAGCAGCACTTTGGGGCTTATGATTCCTGGGAGCCCCATTCAAAACAAGATGCGTCTCCAACCAGGATACCTTACAGTTGTGTTCACCCTGGGGAGGGGCATCAAAGCCCACTCAAGACTTTGCCTCTCTTGAACCCAGCCCCACACTCAACAGAAAAGGAAAGTATTGTTATGAATTAAAACCAGAAAAATCCTGAAATTGGCTGGTAACAATTAACACCATCACACATGCACCCGACATAAAAAACATTATCTTACCCACCAAATGCGCTGCATATGATATTATAGTAATAAGTAGAACAACCTGGTCTCATTAAATCATTACATCATTAGCATCATTGCATTATACATATCCAAACACAGAAATTATCCTGTATCCTAGTCATCCTTGATGTTGTAATGTCACCAGAAAGGCCATCAGTGATGTGTAAGGTTATTGAAAAGTGGGTTTGCCCACTTAATCCCCCTGGATTTTACCTTTTGCTGTGAGCGAACATCACTACCTGAGTCTCAGTCACTGTAAATTCACAGTAAATGGGCTGAGAGTGCTACTCGTCAGTGTCCGCCTTTTAAGATAAGGCTGCTGATGCATAGCTAGGTGTAAAAATCAAGTTTAAAATAAATGAGGTTGTTCCAGTATTGAATAAAAAGGAAAAAGTTTATTGGAGTACATTTGGTCCCATCCATCCAGTAAGCTGTGTCAGGTACAACTGACTCTCTCAACCACCAGCTTGCTTGCACCAGGTTCTATCACCATGGTGCTGCTTAAACATATACACAACAGGTGAAGCTTACAATTATATGAAAGGGCAAATAAACTATAATACAATACTACACTAGGGTATAAGGCTCTGGCTGGTTACACATGCACACGTAAACACACATATATGTGAATGTCTGTGGGCTGCATGTGTGAGACTACCGTCTTGCACAGCCAGGTATCTCTGCACAGGTAACCTGTCAAAGAAGGGATTGATTTGGAATAGGCCTTGTAATGTGAATGGTCATTCATAGTCTAGGTCTGTAGTGCATGCGGAAGCTCTACGTTACTTACACGGTATTACACACTATTGACAAAATCTGTACTAATATACAACTTCACCTCATTTAGGTCTACAGAGTCCAACGAGGTATCAATGTAGGGGCAAACATGCACCCGAGTACAGAATTACAGTTCCTAACGTCATACATACACTCCTTATGGCATACTCAAATTTCGGGGGGGGGGGTGCCACAGAGCCGGTGCACAAGATGGTCACACTGCCATGAATATCTTTTCGTTGGGGACCTAACTCCGACATCATCTGCCCTGAAATGCATGGCTTTCAGCCAAATCCCATAGGACATGGCATACTCCTAGCCCTCTAATGGATTGGCTCCATTAATCTCTCCCCAAGAAGATTCTGACTGATACCAGCACTGCTGCAATGGCCCAGTGTACAGAGGGGGCAGTGTCCTGACTGGACTGCAGGCACCTGGACATGCCCCCTCTGTGGTGTTCCACGTTGAGACATTAGGACTGCCCGGGAGAGGTTGCTGCGCCAACCAGGAGAGATCACAGGAGGAGGTGAGGACTCTATGCAGTAGTGTCTGCATCCCCTTGGGGTGCATTCTCACCCGTGGGCTTGCATGGCCTCCCAAGGCCTGGGGGAGCTCTCAATTGTGTGGAGGCAGGCTTGCGACCCAGGTGTCGGTCGGCCTAGCACATATAATCAGCTGTATAGCTACAGAGATTAGTCCGGTCTGCTCGTGCCACCTTAGTATTGGAGTCTATATCCAGGGGTGAGGCGGGACTCATCCCCTGGGTGCTACAGAGCTTCATAACAGTGTACATATATGGTGCACTGCTGAAGATTAGGACTGGCTGATCCAGCCTTGACATTGGAATTCCACTTCATGCACACCAGCGACATTCCTGGACCCATACCAGCGCACCATGGGCGAGGCAGGCAAACAGGCTAAATTGCACTGTGAAGCATGAAGAGTGTAAAATCAACTACTGCGGACGGCCGGTGGGCAGAGGCCATGGAAGCATCCCCAAAATAGGAGAGCAGGATGTGTTGTGTGTTTTTCACATGGCCCATTGTCGTTTACCCTATGTTAGCCTGATGGTGCACGTTGTAGGCCGCATTTCTTTTTCACATGTTACCACATAACATGCTTGCCTTTGTGCCACATTGCATTTACACACATAACCTGCAAATGTTTTCGTATTTTGTTCCTTTCCTGGAATTTGGTCAAAACACACTAGACAAGGTCAAACAGCAATGCCCCTTGTTATTCTCTCTGGTCAGACACTAGCACTTAGACATAACAAGAAAATGTAGTTACTGTTTGTGACCTCACATATCTTGTCATATAACTGAGGACAGTTTTTCTGAAAACACACACTGAGCGAAGGTCTTGAGGCAAGAGTGCTGCGTCATCCGAGATGTAGAGCATCCATCTATGTATGCGAAGGTACAGGGTCGGCCACTAATCCCAGAGATCTATATAATAATATAATATAATGTAATACAGTATAATATAATATAATATTATTTAGCTTCAGTAGGAAGGGGGGGTAGGATAACCTGCCAAAACACACTAGACAAGGTCAAACTGCAATGCCCCTTGTTATTCTCTCTGGTCAGACACTAGCACTTAGACATAACAAGAAAACGTAGTTGCTGTTTGTGACCACACATATCTTATCATATAACTGAGGACAGTTTTTCTGAAAACACACACTGAGCGAAGGTCTTGAGGCAAGAGTGCTGCGTCAGCCGAGATGTAGAGCATCCATCTATGTTCATAGTTCTGTTCCTGAGCAGAATCCCTGCAACAGATGTAGATTTTAAGTATGTACTTAAGGCCATGCAAGGAATTCTGGAGTCAATAGATGCTAAACTCGATGCCCTCGCGGTCAGACTGACACTGTCTCCCGCAAGCTCGAGAATCACGATGATCAACTGAATTAGAAGCAAATGATCATTGCAGTAATATTTGCATTATGGGTGTGCCCGAATCCCCAACACTGAGAGGATGGAGGACTATGTGGAGCATCCACTGCTATCCCTTTTTGGAGTAGGTACCATCTCTCGCCTCCACGACGTGGAGAGATCTCACAGGGCTCTAGTGAGCAGTCCCTCCTAGGCCCCCTGCACGTCCTATCATAGCATGCCTGTTGAATTTCCACGACAGAGCCCTTCACTTGACTTGAGAGACAGGTGCACTCACCTTTGAGGGCAACAGCATCTCACTATTTCCCAATTTTACATTTGCAGTACAGGAGGCACAGCTCAAATTCATCCCCATGAAACAGAAGCTTATTCAAGGCAAGATTCAATATGCCCTGCTGTACCCTGCATGCCTACAGATTTCACACCAGGGGAAGCAGCACATTTTCCAAACACTGCAAAATCTATCTCCGGAAGTCCCAGAGGAGTCCCAGTAAAGGGGGGCACAAATCTCTCTCCTCCTACACATCCGTGGGGACACAACAGTATGTGTTGCCCCCCCGCCCCTCCCCCCCAATCCCCTGACGCTCACAAAGACACTAAGGGTAAATTATTGTGTTAATGCTGACAACGGCTCCTCTATGTTGTTTGATTTACACGTTTATGATTGTAAAATGCCCAACTCTATGTTTAGATTATATTAATATAATGAGGGCGTCTCTTTTAGTGTAGTTTTTACTATTTTTATTCATGTTTTTATATATGGAAGTGTTATCTCAAGAGAATGGTTTGCGATTTGCAATGCATTGCAATCTGAAATCTTCTAGTTAGTTTCGAATTAATACTATATATGAGCTTTATATTAAGAGTTCTATTGTCTTAACTTTGAGTTTTTATAATGTGGCAGATGGAAATCTTCTTAAATGCACTTCGTATTATTGGGATCATTTTATGGTTATAGTTATTTTAGAACAAAGAGAACTGATTGATTGACTATGGCATTATCAAATGATGATCCAGGCGGATTGACAGTCCTAAGATGTTTATGATAGCTCTGTTTTATTCCTGTTAACATAGCGGACCCCTTTGAGGTTTTTCTTGTCAGGGTTATATGAGAGGACATCTTTGTCTGTATATAGCTACCTTTTGCACTTTTTGATAATCAATTTTATTGACATTTAAGAAAAACCACAACAACAATACAACGACAGCCAGTGTCAGCACAATAACTTGTGGAAGCATAGCAGGAGGAAAAAGCCACAAACCCACTTCCCCACTCGCTGTCCCAGGGGCCCCTATAAGTCTGTCTCCACACCCAAGACCACCGTACTGATTATGGTAAGAGATTAAACCATTTACCCCAAATTTTTCGAAATAAATCAGGACAGCCTCGGGCCTCAAAGAGAGGTTCCTCTTGAGATCCGCACCAGTCCACCCCCGTCTCCATCTCTGCATTGTAGGGGGTTTGTTCTGAGACCACAACGCTGCAATGTCCCTCTTGGCCACAGCCACCGCAGTGCCAAGGAGACGCTTATCGGCTCGTGAACCACCCAGGCCATCAAACACCCCCAAAAGCAGGGGCACCGGGTCGTGGGGGATCTCCCACCCCAGGGCCAATGTGAGCTCCCGTTCCACCCCCGCCCAGAATGCTGCAAGGGCGGGGCATTGCCAGGTCATGTGGTAAAAATCAGCGGGTGAGTGGTCGCAGCGTGCGCAGTTCGGGGTAGGCCGCAGTCGCGCCCTGTGTAGCCGCTCAGGGGTGAGGTATGCCGTGTGTAGGTAATATATTTGCACCAGACGCAGTTTAGAGGAGGTCGTGAGGGTCCTTGGGGCCATCAGTGCATCGCGCCAGTCTTCATCTTCTAAGGGGCCCAGCCAACCCTCCCAGCGGGTGCGCAGTGAGTCCAGGGATGCAGGGCCGTTATTCACAAGGGAGCGATAAATCCTTGATACCCCCCCACTGCCTAGGTTGCCCATCATCACTTGTGCCTCAAGCGGACTAAATTCGGGAAGGGAGGTGGGGGACGGGATGTGCACCGTGAGGGCGTGTCGCAGCTGTAGGTATCGATAAAACTGGGAGGGGAGAAGGGAGTAGCGTTGCTGCAGGTCTGTGAAGGTCCTGATATGGTCCCCTGTCCAGACATCCCCCAGAAGTGAGATCCCCAGACGATCCCAGTGGTCAAAGTCCCGTAGGGAAGAGGTCTCCCGCAGCCAAGCTCCATGCCATAAGGGCGTATGTTGGGTAAGTTTCCGGTTCCATTTCGTGTGACGCAGGGCAGTGCGCCAGGCCAGGAAGACGGCCTTGGTAAGGGGGAAGGGTTTGGGGTATCGGGGCCCCATACAAGTACGCCTGAAGTTGTGGAAAATCCATCCCTCGGAGCTCAACTCGGTATGTCGGGTCGGACCAGCCGCCGTTAAACCAGTCGTGGACCACTATGAGCCTGGTGGCCAAGTAGTAGAGATGTAGATTAGTCACCCCCATACCGCCGTCATATGGAGGGATCCGGCAGTGAGCCAGCGCCATCCGTGGTCGTCTGCCCCCCACAAAAATCGGGTAAGTAGGCCATCGAGCTCTCGAAACCAACTCCCTGGAAGGTGAAGGGTTATATTCTGGAGAATGTAAAGAAAGCGGGGAAGGATCATCATTTTAAAGAGGGCGCTACGGCCTAGAGGATTAAGGGGAGAGACTGCCATCATTTAAGGTCCGTCTTGGTTTTGTTGACCAAGGGCGTAAGATTAAGGGCCCATTCGAGCTCTGGGAGCAGGGTCACCCAGATCCCCAGATACTTAAAGGACTGTCGCCGCAGGGGATGGTGGATTGCCAATCGAAACAGGATCGAGACGGGTGAAGAGGGACCAGCGTGGATTTTGCCGGGTTAAGGCGCAGGCCCGAGACCTGTTCGAAGGCAAGGAGAACCTCCAAGCTCCGTGGGCCGGAGACCTCTGGGTCCGCCAGGAAGAGAAGGACATCATCCGCGTAAAGGGTGATTTTGTCCACTCGAGAGGGGTCCCATTCCCACCCTCGGATGAGAGGGTCTCCCCGGACGAGCCGGGCCAGAGGCTCCATCGCCAAGGCAAACAGGAGCGGTGAGAGCGGGCAGCCTTGACGGGTGCCCCTACGGATGGGGAATGCCTCAGAGAGCGCTCCATTGACCAGGACCCGCGCCGTGGGGTTGGAATATAGGACATGGATGAAGCTCCTGAAGGGGGGACCAAATCCCATCAGCTCCAGGACCTCCTCCAAGTACCGCCAGTCAACGGTATCGAAGGCCTTCTCGAAATCTATGAGAAGCAGGGCCAGATACGGGGTAAGCGACTGGCGGTGGGCAAGAGCGAGGTGAAGGCGGCGTATGCAATGCCGAGTACTACGGGCGGGCATAAAACCGCATTGGTCTGGGTGGACCAAGTCATGCAGATGGGGACGGAGGCGTTGCGCCAGAACCGTGGCGAAAATCTTCACCTCTGTATTGATGAGGGAGATGGGGCGATAGTCCGCGCAGACGAGCGAAGGCGGCTGCGTCTTGGGGATCACCACTATGGTGGCCACATCTGTCTCTGCAGGGAAGGAGCCTGCGTCTACCACATGGCGAAACAGCTCCACCAAGGGCGGGACCAGCAACTCCCGATACGCCGCATAGTACTCCTGGGGATAACCATCCGGGCTGGGGGTCCTGCCAGAATGCAGGAGAGTGATGGCCTTGTGTACCTCCTCCGGGGTGAAGGGGAGATCGAGCGTCTCCGAGACCGCCCGGGGAAGACTGGGCAGCCTAACAGAAGCCCCGGAAAGCAGCTCGGCCACTGGGGCCGCCAGAGGCCGTGCCTCGTAGAGGCGGGCATAGTATTCCGCAAATGTCTGGGCTATGGCCCGGGAGGAGAGGTGATGGTTACCAGTTCCGTCCTGGATCTCGGGGATGATACGATTAGCTCTGGGGTAGGAAACAAGACTATGAAGGAGCTTCCCGTTCTTGTCCCCCCATCCGTAGACGCGCGCCACCGAGGATCGCCAAAGCGCTTTGGCGGATTCCAGGGATATGTGGCAGATCTCCTCACGGAGGAGAGCGAACTGTCGGGAGGAAGATGCATCATCGGGAGTAGGGTGGGTTGCCTCCAACTGAGCCGTCTGGGCCTCCAGCTGCATCAAGCGGCCATTCTGGGTCGCGCGTCGTGCATGGATCAGCCCCCGCACTACGCCGCGCATCGTGGCCTTACCGGCCTCCCAGACTGTGCCCGGGGAGGGGACCGAGCCCACATTAGTGGCCAGGTAGTGCTCGAGTTCTCGCCGAAGGCGTTCCACAAAGTCAGCGTCTTGCAAAAACCAGGCGTTCATCCGCCAGACCGTGCGGCCACCCCCAGTGGGTCGCCCGAGACGGAGGGAGACAGGAGAATGGTCGGAAATGCCGCGGGGAAGAATAGCCACTCCAGTCACACTTTGGCAGTCGAGGGCAGGCAGTAGTAGTAGGTCTATGCGGGAATGGGTATGGTGTGCCGCTGAGGTATGGGTGTATTGGTCCCGTCGAGGGTTCCATACCCTCCACACATCGCAGAGGCCCAGAGCAGCGGCCCAGTCGGAGAGACGCTTTGAGGAAGCAAGGCGAGTCACTGAGGGAGTACCCGTCGAATCGCGCAGTGGCTGCAAAACAGCGTTAAAGTCACCCCCGACGACCGTCAAACCCTGGGAGAAAGCCGAAATCAGCGTCGTGAGGCGCTTGAGGGTCGTGGGTTGTATCGTGGGAGGAATATATGTGCAGAGGAGATTCAGAGGGTACCCCTCGACCATGCCCGTAACGGCGATGGAGCATCCCTGGACATCAGTCTCCACCCCTGTCAATTGGAAGGGAAAACCCCTGCGCATCAGTATGGCCACTCCCCGAGATCCCCGTGCGTAGCCTGAGTGCCAGACCCTGCCAAACCCGTATCGGGCAAGGAAAGTGCAGTGGGTCCCCATAAGATGTCTCTTGCAGGAAGAGGATATCAGGCGTTTGGCGCTGGGCACTGCGGAGCACCGCTGTTCTTTTGATCCGGTCTAGGAGACCATTCACGTTCCACGATAGTACGTGGAGGGGTCTAGGGAGGATGGACATCAGAACATTGGTTAAGGGGCCAAGGGGCCAGTGCCTCGGGGGGAGTAATCCCCCAGCACGTGGATAGAGGGACTGGATCCGGGAACCAAGAGTGATCCGTAGGTTGACATAGCGGTGGACGTGTGCATTGCGCTGATGGGTAACATGGGGAGCATCGTCCCATCTCAGGAGAGGGTCGAGAGTGAGGCCCATGTATTCCGAGAGAGCGCGAAGCAGGGCCAGTGGCGTGTGTGCTGAAAAGGCTATATGAAACAAAAAACAGCGGCCCATAGGCGGCCAAAAACAAAAACCAACTGGGAGACAACGGTCTACCCACCCTCCCTCGCCCCCCAACTCCCCCCACCCTACACTTCCACAGGTGAAGCATCTGTCGCCCTAAAGGAAAAAACACCTTAAAACAACAATAATCGGTCCAGAGGCTAAACTAAAACGGTTAGCAGGACGTGAACATAACATAGATGGACCCCTCCATATAGTAGGATGTAAGATGCGTGACAATTGAAAATACATTTGAAACTGTTGTGTTGTTACTTAGAGCAGTTCGGAAAGACAAAGTGTGGACCCCCATTTTCCGGGTCCCTGCGCTCAAGCTCCCTCGCCATCCACAGATCCGTGAAGAGCTGGGCTCCTCGACAAGTCTGAGTCCGATATAGCAGGGCGTGGAGTTTTGGAGGGGTCTGAGATGCAGTTCAGGTCTTTCAGGGAGCCCCCCAGGCTGGAAGCACTCGATCTTGGGGACAGTGCCTGGGGGTGGGACCGATGGGATGTCGCGTCCGGCGATCTGGAGACTCCATCACGGCGGTCTCCCTGCCTGCGGGACCTGGTGCGGCGCCACTGAGGCTTGGGCATGTCTCGGCGGGGTCGTGCTTGTTCTCGCCGCGGTGGGGAGGAGACCCGTGGGCCCCGGAGGGGACGTTCTTCCGTGAGCCAGGTCCAGGCCGCCTGGGGGTTTCAAAGAAGAGTGTTTTGTCCTGGAACACCACTCTGAGTCGGGCCGGAAAAGGAGACCGTAGCGGAGGCCCAGGTTGCGGAGTTTCTGCTTCACCTCATCATAAGTTCGACGTTGGGCCTGCACCTCCCTAGTGTAGTCCGGGAAGACCATAATCTTACTATTTTGAAACGCCAATGGGCCTTGCGTTCTAGCCGCTCGGAGGATAGCGTCCCGATCTCGGAAGCTGAGGACCCTCAGGATGATGGGCCGGGCTGGAGCCCCGGGGGGAGGACGAGGGCCCAGGGAACGATGGGCGCGTTCAACTGCGAACCAAGGGGAGAGGGAGTCCTTGGGCATCCAGGAGCGGATCCAGGTCTCCACAAACGTGTCCGCGTGGCCCTGCTCCGTCCCCTCGGGAAATCCAATGAGGCGTAGGTTGTTTCTCCTCGACCTGTTTTCCGCGTCTTCGGCCCGGCGGTGGAGCTCCGAGGTCTGGGTCTGGAGGTGGGCCACCTGAGTCTTGAGTTGGCTAATGTCGTCCTCGGCCGTGGAGATGCGTGACTCAGTCTCTGTAATTCGTGCCGTTGCGTTGCGCAGGTCTTGGCGAATGAGGGCCACGTCCACCCTCACTTCGCCTATCTTCGCTTCGACTGAGGCCTGGGACGTGCCGATCGCCTGGAGGATGGTGGCGAGGTCTCCCCCCATGGGGGCAGGGGGACCAGGCGGTGCTCCCTCAGGGCCCCGATCGGTCGTGGTATATTGGTCCATTGTTGTTTGGGTTGGGGGACCAGGGGTCTGCATGGTGCGGGTCCTACCCATCGCCACCAGGGATGAGGTCCGGATTCCGTGCGGGCAGAGGGGGGATAGGGGGGGTCAACAATCTCCGCAGGGAGGGGGGGGAAAGAGGCCCCTCGCACCCAGACCGTCAATACTCAGGCCCGGGCGCCCAGGCAAGGCCCCCCTGCCGACCCCCGGGCAACCCAACGCCCCGCCGAAGCCCCAGTCCGAAAGAGGGGCCGAAGGGCCGGAAGGGAGGGGGTAAGGCGGCCCCCCCCAGAGGATGGACTACAGGGGTGCAGGTAGGTCCAGGACGAGAGCGGGGGCCGGAGAGGGCCCGGCCGGAGCCCGGTGGTGCGTTCCACACTGCGCCGCCACGGAGGTCGGCAGGGTGTCTGCGCCCACCAGGAGGGCCCTCGTCTGCCGAAGTGGGGCCCAGCAGGAGAAAGGGAGGGCGACCCGGAGCCCCCCAGCCAGTAGAGAGTCGGGTCCGGCAGGGACAGTATGTGTAGGCGGGTGCCTCACGCCGCCACCCGACAATGGTGGCCGGGGTCGATGGCGCAGCACGGCCCGGTGCAGGGCAGCAAGGCATGGGGAGGGGGGGAGGGGGCCTCCACTGCATCCACGCCGCCCCCCCGCCACCGCCAAGGATCACCCCACTCACCGCTGGTTCGCTAGGATGCACGTAGTCCCAGGCGTCGGATCAGGAGGAGGCCGGAGCAGCAGGCCACACAGCCAAGGGCAGGGATGCGGGCTCCTCCAGGGACTGCAGCGACCCGGTGGGTCAAGACACCGGGAGCCGGCGCCGCGGCCAGAGCAGGCCCCTCCCTCGATAAAGAGGTCGGCGGGGCTGGATCAGCGGGGGGAGAAGAAGGGGAGGCCGAGGGCACTCACGCCGCTGCCCGACACCGACAGCCGAGCCCGGCCGCACTCCGATCTCCACGAGACCCACACAGCAGCAGGCCGCAAGGAGGGCAGCCGGCAGGGGCAGGCAGTAGTAAGAGGCCACCCCTGTGGGTAGGTCGCGGCCGTCGCCGCCGATCTCCTCCGCACGGTCCCGGGGGGGCCGCTGCTCCACAGATGCCGTGCACAGCCCACCGGCGGGTCGACAGGTCTCACTGGGCCACCTTGTGCCCACAGGATCAGGCAGAGGGGGGACGCTGCCCTTGAGCCGCCACGCTGCCCGAAACGGCAGCCGAACCCTCAGCCCCGTCGCACTCGCCCGTCAGGCGCGTTCGCCGCAGGCCCAGACCGTTCCAGGAATCCGGTCGGCACGTCACTCCCCATCAGGGACTTGAGGCCCAGGGTCCAGGTCGCGCCCGTGCCAGCAACCTCCCCAGTGACAGTGGGGACTTCCAGGAGGCTTGTTCAAGCAGGCAGGGAGCCCAGGTTCAGGGTTGCAGTAACTACAGGCAGGGTTGTCCTCTGGCCTATGGGCCTCTAGGCCGCAGGACACAGTGGCTGTGATTATTCCCGGCCCGAGGGATGTGCTCAGGGCAGGCCTCTTCCTCCCCACACATCGCGGTTCCCTCACTCATCAGGCCGCAAGAGGCTTGGGCAGCGGATGCTCCTCTGTAAGCCGGCAGGACCTCAAAATCCCAGGGTGTCCGTGGTCCAGCACCCCACGCAGGCCCCGGTGGTTCAGGCCAGGGCTCGAGACCGCCCCAAGCCTCAGGATCTCAGCGTATGGGGTAGGGGACCCAGTCTGCAGGTCTCTCGCCGCCCGTTGCCCAAAATAGCTGCTGTTCCCTCACTCAAATCCGGCCCGGCAGCTCCTCCCACTCGGTCACGCGGAGTCGGGTCGTGCCGCCACTCCACAGCGGATATGTCACTCGGCGTTCAGCCCGTCATCTCGCCACACCGGAGGGCCCCGGCCCGCCGCAGAGGCACCTCCTCCACCAGTCCCAGCGTCCAGGCGTAGGTTACGGCTGCAAAGCATAGGGAGTGGGTGCCGCCATCTTAAGAGCGGCGCGGCTCGGAGATCTGGGTACAAGGCCGGCCACCGCTCCCAAGTTCACCGTTTTTTGCCTCCAATAACCGGCACAAGTTGTGGTAGGATGCAGGCGGCAGGTTAGCGGGGTGAATGATTGCTGATTGTGGCAGATTCTGGAGCGGATGACGGAGGGGTCCGGAGCACTCTTAGAGTGCGTCCACCATCTTGACGCTCCAAGCCACGCCCCCCACCTTTTGCACTTTATACCTTAAATTTGTATGTATGAATTTCCTTTTGTTGTTTTTATATGCGCTCTTATGGTCAACATTGACCGATAAAGATATTTTGATGATGGTGTGGTTTTTCCATTTCTCTTTACTTGCTGAATCTTTTCATACAGGTGTTGGTCAATTTATATGGGTATACTGAACCTCGTTCTATCTAGGTAATCCATACTGATGTGCATGCATATGTATTGATGCTCACACACACCCTTCTTAAGGTTGGGGAGACTTGCTGTCTGTCTGTCTTGGCATACCCCAGGGGTTACACCCTCCCAGGTGTCCATTTTACCTGTTCCTTTTGTATTTTTTTTCTTTTTATCCTTTCAATCAATCAATCAATCAGGGGGTTTATATAGCGCGCTACTCGCCCGTGAGGGTCTCAAGGCGCTTAAGGTTGCCAGTATCCCCGTTGGCTCTTGCTTTTTTCCGAGGGAGGCAGGGCTTCAATTCTCAATGCAAATGGACCATCAGAGTGGATTGGAACTATTTAGAGTCAATTGCTGGTTAACGACTGGTTAGCCAGAGCCAAGACACACTCCCTTAAGGCCCTCAGGCTTCAAGTGTAAACAGAGTAAATTGCTTCTAATCAAAATGAAACCAATAGGCCCAGATTCTTCAATTCCGTTACTTTATTGGCATCTTGGATATGTAAATGTTGAATATTCAATTGTGATGCCGCTCAAAATATGTCCAGTGCGCATTACAAATCCGGATCACTGCAAACAATAATATTCCGCTTTATCATGCACCCAATGCATGTCAGGTAAACACCCTTCGTCAGGGATAACTGTAATACAAGGTTTGGAAACGATTCATGGGGACCATTGAATAACACATGAATGTATGGTCAATGTCTGGGAAAAAAGTGCAAACTGCGCAACTGAACATGAGGTGCTTCTCCAAGAAAAAACAATTGAACAATGCCAAAAAGAAAATCAACTGTGCCAAGCTACTTCTTTTACTAAAAAGCATGACTTTAAACAAAAATATACGTGCGCGCTTCCAGTGAACCGACCTAGTCCAATGTGGCCATTGTTCCCAAATCATTAAAAAGTGCTTAACCGATGCGATATTGCAAACGAATTATCCAAGAAATTCACTTTGCTCAAATATTTAAAAACCAAGTGTTTTCAACAACAAGCATATCCAAATAATCTAACATGCAAGATTGTGACAGCAAAGACAAGCATGTCCAAATAAAATAACATTCAAGATTGTGTTGTTACAACAACAAAGTGGGCGTAGTGATTCACGCTGAACACTGAATGGTTAAGGGCATGTTTAAAGGCTGTATCGTGTAAATTCAAACAGGTGTGCCCTCAAAAAAATAAAATAATGATATAATGTGTAAAAAACACCACAATGTAACAATAACAACAGCGCTAAGTATGGACGTGAAAAAGAACCCTAATTACATTATAGGAATCAAAAAAGGCTCCCCCGACATGGTGACAGCAGACGTGTGCTTGTAAAAGTATGCCATCTGTGCCAGATGGTTTTAAAGCGACCTCGTGGTGGAAGAACTCGATCAACACCCAGAAGTGCAACAGTGAGGAGTAAAAGAAAATAGAAGAGATACTCCCGCCATGTGTAGAGGAATGTGCATGGCAGCAACGCTGATATTTATTGTTGGATTGGTCATAATGCAATCACAAGTTCTACTTGCAATCGATACTTACAAATAATAAACCAAAAGATCAAGTAAAGAAAACCTGTATATGGATAATAGCAACAATTATATTCATTGCAGAATTTGCCATATTACCATTATACGAATGATGTACATAAGGAAATGACAATCATTGCATACAAAATAAACAGTATAAACGTTAGGGTAAGCAAATGCTGTAATGATGCTCATATAATGACATTAGACAAAGTAATAAAATTGCAACTAAGATACTGTATGAATGAACAGAGATGAATAAATGCAGAAAAAAACGAAAAACATCTAAAAAGTACAAAGATTTTATCTCTCATCATGCTGTTTTGTCAATATGATAACCATTAACCATAATCATAAATCACAAAAAACAGAACATTTCTATGTTATCATTTAACCCTTTGAGTTGTAGAGTGTCTAATTTAATTTGATCCAGAAGATTTCTCTTTGACGGGCAGCGGCCAACCCAGGGGTTCGTCGCACGCTTTCCGCGGTGGCCACTAACCGCGGAACAATGCTTCTGTAGCGCAACTCCGCTACTGCTCATGGAGCATTAGCCCAATATTTCCAGCGGTCGGTTCAGTTAACGATTTCATCAAGGTATATGACATACTTTTATAAATTGGGGTATTGCACAACTTTAGATAACTCCTGACCGTCCTCCCCTTGAGTAGTTTAGTTTTTCACTTTTC
Organism: Calotriton arnoldi; assembly: GCA_963921515.1. Classification (NCBI taxonomy): domain Eukaryota; kingdom Metazoa; phylum Chordata; class Amphibia; order Caudata; family Salamandridae; genus Calotriton; species Calotriton arnoldi. Next base: position 1,363,337 of record CAWUFW010004534.1, on the reverse strand, counting down.
ACTTTTCACAGTCCTGACGAATTGCCTCAATCTTTGAAACATGTTGACCTACACCTGTATCTAGAGCCAACTTGGATCATTATATCCACTCTGGCCTATACCTGTTTTTAGAATAACCGAGGGTTCCATACATTAAATTTCTGTTAACACCTCAAGTTATATTTAAAACACCACTCTATTCACTTACAACACTTCAACACAGCACCTCACACTTCACTACAGCAGCTCAAAAGAACTCCGGCAAAGAGCCGCCCTGCAGGGCACGTTGGGCATTGCAGCACCGGTCCAACAAGGAGCTGCCCTATGATGAAGCATGACACCCCTTGGGGTGTGTGAGGGCCCTTGCTCCTGAAGGATCAGATCCCCTGACTTGCTCCTTCAGGCACCTCCGCCCTCTTTCCACAATAGGAACAGCATGTTTCTGTGTAGACAAATTCCTGGGGGTGTGTGTGCTGGATCTTAAACGGCCTTCATTCCCTCTTTTGGTAGATCGATTGTTATTTTATTTAGACACGCTTGTCTTTGATGTCACAATCTTGCATGTTAGAGTAATCGGATATGCTTGTTGTTTTTTTATAAATATTGGAGCAATGTGAATTTCTTGTATAATTTGTTCTCAATGTCCCAGCGGTTAAGCACTTTTTAATGATTTGGGCACACTTATTGTCTGCACAATGATCACATTGGACTTGGGCTAAGTCAGTTCATTGGGAGTGGGCACATATAATTTTGTTTAATGTCATTGTTAGAACTGGGAGTCTCTAGTTGGCAGAGGTATGCACCTTTTTCCAAGTAGGGACCCTTGCTTCTGGTCAGGGTAAGGGGGATACACACTTTAGATAACCCCTGCTCACCCCCTTGGTAGCTTGGCACGAGCAGACAGGCTTATCCCAAACGCAATGTGTAAAGTATTTGTACTCAAAACACACAGTAACACAGTGAAAATACCACAAATGGACACTACACCAGTTTAGAAAAATAAAGTATCTTTATCTAAACTCAACAAGACCAAAATGACAAAAATCCAACAAACATGTATCAAATTACGATTTTAGTGCAGCTATTGCAAAAATAGAAATTGTAGAAAACAAATAGCTCCACATGGGGCTATTACGACGTCGTTACTCGTGACAGAAATAAATCCAAAGTATGGCGCCGACCGCGAGATGCGCGGTGTCGGGCAGAGAGTCACACGGACCCCCAAACAAACAGTACCTTGGAAAACAAAGTCTATGATGATGCCTGGCGTCATGGAGATGAGGCTTTGGTGCCGAGGTCGAGGCCGGCTCCCTGGCTGCCACGAGGGAGGCCAGGCGTCGTGTCCACAAGGTGGTGACATATCTAATCCAGGAGAGCGGAAGTTGGTTATGTCGACTGTGCGGCATCGGTTCCGGTGAGGCAATGCAAAGTTGGAAAGTTCGTGGAGTCACCCTCTTCAGTTATCGGTGCCGCAATAATGGGATGCAGGCGGTGACAATGTCAGTGCTAGCGCTGCCGCGGGCAAGGCGGATAACTGCAGGCATCTGCAGGTGTCAAAGGGCGTCAGAGCTGCCCCTGGCTCAAGGGTGGGTCGCGGCATCACAACGGATGCGCTGATGGCCCCGGAGATTGGTTTTCTTCCTTCTCTTAGGTTTCTTCCAGGCCCCAACAGCAGCAACAACCTCTAGAGGCCAAAAACTGGAATAGGCATTTTCTAGCAGGTCAGAACTCTCATCTATAGAGTTTAGGGGAGCTGGAGGTGAAGTATTTGTGTCCCTAAGCCTCAAAAACAGGAGGCAAGCACACACAAGCCCTTAGAGATTCTTCTTCAAGCAGGTTTCTCAGCAAAGTTCCAGTCTTTGTCCTTTCCTTGGCTGAAGCAGCAACTGCAGGCCAACCCCAGACAGCTCACAGCAAAGGGGCAGTACTCCTCCTCACAGCTCTCCAGCTCTTCTCCTTGGCAAAGGTTTCTCTTGAGTCAAGAAGCGATCTAAAGTTCTGGGGTTTAAGGTCCACTACCTATATCCCATTTTGTCTTCGTTTTTCTTTGTGTCAGGGTCTTTGAGCCCAGTCCAAACCAGTTCTGTCCTCACTGGTGCAGTATGACCACAGGGGGTGGAGGCAGCATTGTCCAAGGGAGACAGGCCCTATTCAGATGCAAGGAAAACTCCTCCCACTACTCTAAATATAGCCACGGTCTATTCAGCTCAGCTCTGAGTCATCCAGGAAAGACCAGGCACACCTCACCTTCCCCCCATGTCTGTCTACAGTGAATCCACATCCCTAGCCCCTCTCGTTCCAAAACCAGACAGTAAATCCACAACCAGGCAGAGGCACACAGAATGGTTAAACAAGAAAATGCCTACTTTCTAAAAGTGCCATTTACAAACATACAATTTAAAAACCATTTTTACTAAAAGATGTGTTATTAAATTCTGAGTTCAGAGAGCCTAAACTTTATTCCTCTATCTTGTCCCAATGGGAAGTTATACTTGTAAGTTGTTACAAAGAATCTGCCTTGCCATCCTCTGGAACAGATAGCCTTTTCAATAGTGAAACACGACAATGGTAGTATTTCACTATCAGGACATGTCACACACACCAGTACATGTCATACTTTTCACATACACTGCACCCTGCCCATGGGGGTACCTTGGGCCTACCTGAGGGGTGTCTTATATGTAAGAAAAAGGAAGGTTGGAGCCTGGCAACTGGGTGCACTTGCCAGGTCTACATGGCAGTAAAAAGAACTGAACACCGACACTGCAGTGGAAGGTCTGAAATACATTTACAGGGCTACTTTCGGTGGGTGGCACAATTAGGGCTGCAGGCCCACTAGTAGCATTTGATTTACAGGCCCAGGCACACTCAGTGCACTTTACTAGGGACTTACCAGTAAATCCAATATGCCAATCCTGGACAACCAATCATAATAACAATTTACACAGGGAGCACTTGCACTTTGACACTGATTAGCAGTGGCAAAGTGCCCAAAGCATCTAAGCCAGCAAAAACAAAATCCAGGACAGCATCAAAAATACATGAGGTAGAAGCAAAAAGTCAAGGAAAACCACGCCAAGGATGGCAAGTCTAACAGTCATGCTTTGTAGTAAATGATGTCACTTGGCACAATTGATTTTCCTTCTAGGACTATTCGATTTGTTTTTCTTGGGAAAGCACCTGATTCGCGCACTTGAGTTCCATGTTCAGTTTCACTGTCAGCACTTATTGGCACAGACACCGGCCATACATTCACGTGTTATTCAATAGTCCCCAAGAATCATTCTGATAATGTTTCCAAACCTTGCATTACAGTTACCCCTGACAAAGGGTGTTTCCCAGACATGAATTGGGTCCATGATGAAGCAGTATTTTATTGTTTACCATGATCCTGAATTGTAATGCACTCTGGATATATTTTGTTCAGCATCATGATTCAATATATAAGATTTACATATTTAAGGTACCAATAACGGAACTTAATTGAAGGATCTGGACATATTGTGTTTTTTTCTTTTATTAAAGCAATTTACTCTGTTTACACTTCAAGCCTGAGGGTCTCAAGGGAGTGCGTCTTGGGTCTAGCTAAGCAGTTGGTCACCAGCAATTGACTCTAGGTTTTCACGCGTGTTGTGAACAGATCACACACCAAGGCCACACACCAGAAATTGTGAAGTGTTTTTTTTTTATAGGAGTGCATGCTGTTACTTACATTCTTTTGAATTGAAACTATTGCCAGATGCACCAGTTATTACATCACAGACATTGAACAGAACAACTGATTGCTTGAACGGGAGGGCGGCAACTGCTACCTTGGGCGGACACACCATGCAGTCATTTGTCTGGTGGGGTGGGACATCTTAGAAGCAGTCCCCTTAGGTGTTTTAGTTGGAATGTAGGAAGCTTCTACAATTCTCATAAGACTAGACAGGTCCTCACCTATCTCAATAGGGATGATGTGAATATTGTGCTCTTGCAGGAGATTAACCTAATGCCCCATGCACGCACGGCCTTTGCTAAGTGCTTGTCTTCTTACTGTCTAACCTCCTCATACTCATCCTATGCCTGCAGAGTGGCCTTTCTCATAAAAAGAGGTATGCAGTTTGTGGCGCATGGTTCCCTCTGTGACTCACAGGGTTGCTTTGCAATACTGTGGGGGATGATGGGGTATTCCAGGCTTACTCTTGTAAATTGTTATGGCTCAAATATAGATGAAGTCACAAACAAAGCCCCGGGTCCGTAGTTGTAGGGAGGTCTAACAAGTGACTCAATGTGCTCTAGTGCATAACAGGGGATTCCCTTTTAAGGACAGTTCCCCTAACACACCAGAGGTGTCATGCTTCATCATCGGGGTACCTCCTCGCGTGAGAGACCTAGTCCACATGCGGGCTACAACCCCCTCGCTGCGAGGGAGGAGCTCAGGGATGTTTTTATATGAGGAGGGCGGGTGTACTAAAACCCTATGAGAGCCTGGTGTGTTATAAAAAAAGTGCAGTGCTGTGATGTGAGTGGTTAAAACTGGCTACGGGGTTAGCTATACTGCAACTTTAATTCAGCTACCCGGTGTCAGGATTAAAAACAGAATATAGCTCGTAACACAGGTGCCAAAATTCAAGACCACTGTGTTGTTACAAGACCGACATGTTTCAGCCAACGACCTAGAACAGTGTCACAGCTTTCTTCAGGGTCAGTAATGTAGCTACTGCAATAAATAAGTGAATATAACATGAAAAAACATGAAAAACACGTAACAAACAAATGATATGATACTGTACCAGGGATTATAGCTGTTCAGTATGTTCAACGCATAACCTATGATGGAGACAAAGAACAACATATCACATTTCTATACAATTTCTGAAGGATGTAGCGTGAGTACAGAATTAGATCCTCCCATTAGCTAATGCATTTAGACACATTCCCATACTAGAACAATGTGTAACACACTATGATGCGTGACTCACCATCTGAGGTTTGCGAAGTTCACCACATCTGTCCCGGCTTCATAGCCATTAGGTACGTGCGCCACAACCTGTTGAAGAAGGTTCGTGGCATTTAAAAACAGAAAACCCCAGGGGGAGAGGAGAAACTAGAACGCTATGTCAATATTTATTGAGGTGACTGGAGAACGTATGCAGATTTTAAGAGTGTAATTGTCCTCTAGTTAATGTTTAGGCAACTCAAGGATCAAAGCAGAGACCGGCGCGCGTGATCAGGGCTGCAAACACAGGGCTGTAGAGAGGCCTCCCAAGGTGGCAGTAGGACCCCAAGAGCTGATTGATAAAAGCTGATTACTAAAAAAGGCTCAGGGTGTGATAGGAACCCGACCTTGAATGTCAAGATGCCGAGTGTCACTCCTGAACAGGGGGTGGCGATAGGCCATCAAGGAAGTGGGTGGGCGGCTAAGGGATGGCTCTGGAGAAACCGTTAACCCAGTGTGGTTGTTTCTCCTGTATGTCCTCGGAGTGGAGCGAGGGAGTAGTGACGCCTTGACTCTGGCGTTCGTGGTAGTCAATACCCCAGTGGGGGTTATGTGCCGGTAATGCGGGGTTGTTTCTCACGTGTGCCCTCAGAGTGGAGCGAGGGAGCAATAGGGCAATAAATATGGCGTAGCAATCAATACCTCAGTGGGGGTTATGTGCCTGTAACGTGGGATGACCAACCGTGCCACAAAGTCACAAGCGTGAAAGGGAGGCCGACGCTGTCAGCACTTACAGCCAAAAATGCAGTCCTCGCCGAAGTGGTGGCGCTCGTCCGGTGGGCAGGAGAGAGTCTCACGGGGCCGCTCGGCTTATGTAGGCTGACTGATAGGGAACAGCCACAAGTAAAACGGAAACACCTGCGGGCAATACCGGCGGCCGGATATCCGCCGGATGCCGGTGTATGCTGGGAACAGTAGTTCCCCGAGAGGTTGTCATGGCAGCGTGTGTTGAAAACGGTACGCAATTACCGGAGGATATTGCTGACAGTGATATATGCATATAAGGGAGCATATAGAGAGCAGAGAAAGTGAATAATGGCCCAACTAAATGTTAGGGAGTGGCATAATGGGACTGAGTGCCCAGAAACAGAAAAGTGCTGTGGGCTAAACTCCATTATGGGAGTGGCATACTGGTGGGGGTAGAACTAAGTGCCCAAAAACCGGAATGGGCTGATTGAAGACTGTATCAGGAGTGAGCCCCTCTACCGATAAATTACATACTTCGAAATTCCGAGAGGTGCTGCTGAAGAAAAAAGCAATGACAGATACTGTGTCATGGTAGGGAAGATGGCAAGCACTGTAATGCAAACTAAAATGAGTGCAGGGAGGAGGATAGTGATCATGCCAATGCCAGCCAGGGGATGTCATCGTTGAGCCCCACGTCCGCGGTGCCCAACCTATACACCCACCTCTGCTCTAACCTGAGAAGTTTGGTTGTCAAACCAGGTGTGGTTGCGTTTAAGTTGGGTTTGTCAAGGACAGTCCAGCTAAGTGCGTCTGCTCTATGCTGCATGTCAAAGAAGTGTTTGGTTAATTTCGTTATTTGTTTAGCACACCTGATCGTGCTCTTGTGTTCCAGAATTCTGGTGCGTACCTTTCTAGTGGTCATTCCCATGTACCTCAAACCGCAGGGGCAGGTGATAAGGTAAACAACTCGTTCACTGTTGCAATTCGTGTGTTGTTGTAGGACCCAAGGTCTAGATGTTCCTATGTCTATGCTTTTTGTCACTTTAGTTTGTGCACAAGCAGCACAGAATCCGCATGGTTAGTGGCCCTGGACATTGGGTAAGTTCCAGAGAGTATTGGGTCTGGGTATATTTGTCGGTGGAGGTCTTGTGTGAATCAAGGTATCCTTCAGATAGATGACCCAGGTTTTTTCAATATTCTATGGGATAAGGTACTATCCACAGAGTCACATGCATAATTTGGGGCAGAGACTTCAATTGTGTTCTCAATGATCACCTAGATAGGTCGCAGCTGGTGACTGATTCCAGGTCAGGAGCCTCCAGACATCTGGTGTCTATAATACAAGATCACAGCTTTGTTGACATTTAGGGACACAGGTTCCCCCAAGCTAGGGAGAGGATCTACTACTTGAAAAGACCGTCCAATGGTTATCGACCAACTTCCTCAAGCTAAACTCACAAAAAACTGAATTTCTTCTAATCTCCCCTCCTAACAACTCCACGGTGACAAAGGAATGGATCAAAATGATCACTGCTCTGAACTGCACGCCGACTCTGGTGGACTCCACCATATCACTTGGAATCACACTGGATAAGAACCTTAACATGCAAAGTCATATCAATGTGTTGGCTAAAAACGCCCGCTTTCACCTCAGTTATCTCAGAAAAATGAAGCCATTCGTCGAGAACTCGGACCTCAAAACTGCAGTTCAGGCCTTAGTTATCTCACGGCTGGAATACGGATGTACCACCCTCTCAGGACTTCCCAAAATCTCAACCGCCCGCTAAAAGTTTGTCTCAATGCTGCAGCAAGACTCATAACAGGATCCAGGAAAACGACCACATATCACCACACCTGAAGGCACTCAACTGGCTACCCTATGAAGCTCGAATCCACCTAAAGATGGCTTGCATCACTCACAAGGCGCTTCACCACAAAACCCCCCGGTACCTAGCACAAAAACTTACCTTATCGGGAGGAAACAGACACTCTAGGAGCGCAGACAATCTACTTCTGAAACCCTCACGTTTCAACAAGACCAAAACCTCCAACAGAGCATTCTCCGGAGCAGCGCCAAGAATATGGAACTCGCTTCCGCCATACATCAGAAAACTTTCCTCTACTCCTCGCTTCAAAAAGGAAGCTAAATTATTCTTGATGAGCAAATTCCTACCCTAATTCTGCACAAGCACGACCTCAGCTATACAACCTCCTTACTACCTCTACTTTCGAGTCACTGAGATCGCGAAGCTAAGACCTACACGAACTCGAACCTGTTTTTATTGCTCAGAACAATTCTCAATGCTGCTATCCATCCGTACCCTTTTCCTATATGCTGTTACTTTTATGCTATGTTATTGGATACAATGTTTTTCACTTTTGTCTTTCACTAATTGTTCTCACCTTGCTCTTTATGTAAAGCGCTCTGATACCCTACCTTGGGTCTGGTTCGTGCTATAGAAAACTCTAAAAAATAAATAAATATGCCCATAAATGTGGTCCTGTTTGACTACTGGCTACTATCCTGGGATATGGCACCTTGGGTGTGGGTGGTCACACACTTGGCCCACATCTTATCAGGCCATTCTCTGATGCTTCTAATCCTAATGGTCCCTGGTGCACCTAAAGCTAGCTTCACTTGGCTCTTAAACCCAGTGCCATCATTAGACAGTGTCTTTACAGATGAACTGGGCACAGAGATGTGGGATTTCTTCAAGGTCAATAGGGTACAGTGGACTCCCTGGGCACAGAGTGGGAAACTTTTAAAGTCACAATTAGGTGTAACTGTCTGTCCAAATATAATAACACATTCCGAAACCACCCAAAATGCCTGGAGGTGGATACCGGGGAGATCAAGCACACTTTATCACATGCAGGAATATCTGATACGTTAGAACAACTTCATGTTCAGGCCACAAAATATAATGAAGTGGCAGTCAGAGAATGCTAATATAGCGAAAAATATGCCAGGACATGGTTGTATTGGAAACATCCACAGAATGTTACAGAAACTGTCCAGGATGTAAGCAAGTGATGTTTGTGAACAAACAATGACTCAAGAACAAAGGGACTTTTTTCACCAATTTATCTACTGTCAAATTGAACGGTACATGAGAGTGCTGAGTTATATTTCATATGTTTTTATGTTTGTAGTCGAAGAACCAGGGGGAGGTCACCCTCGTTCTGGATCAGCAGAGATGCGGTGTTTGCCCTGCAAATGATGTGCCATGTGGCACTGTATGCAGAAGTGCCATGCCCTTTTTTCAGATGGGTGAATTGCTGGAGGATCAGTCAAGGCCACCAAGCCAGTGGTATGCTATTTTTGCTTGAATTGAATTCTTCTCTGTTTACATTTGTACTGCTCAATGGCTGAAAACCCATCCACTGAGCTTCCAGTTGTAAATATACATTATTTCCATAAACCCAATGCCCACCAAGAAGAGAATCAAAGTTCCATCCTGTCGAAATATGTGATGGTTTTCTGGTGCCACAGGGTTTGGTTTCAAGATCCATTGGCTATGGGCAATTTAGTACCTGGTACTCGTTTCCAAAAACAGTCTAGTTCAAGAAAGTTGAGGATGTTTCTGGTTTTAAATGTACCAAAAGGGGACAGATTTACCAACTGGAGGTTGGGTACCTATGAGATGAGAGACCTTATCTCTCAAACCACTGTTGTAGTGGACGTTTCTTCTTTCTTTCTTTATCATAAGCTGTTCTTTACTTAAATGTTTTTCTAGTTAAATAATTTCCCCTTCATTAAGTTTTGGTCATTTTGCCTGGTGTGGAAATTCACTTTTCCCTTCAGTGTTACTTCAAAAAATACTTGCTAACATATAAGTAGTCGGCAGTATCATTAGTTAATCATCCTTGTACTTGTTGTCGTCGGTATTGTGTCAATGCACTAATATCATAGAGTCACTGTATGCTTCTTATGCCTGCAAGTACTTTAACCCCTTGCCATCTTCTTTAGGGTCTTTAGCCATGTGTTTTGCTGCGCTGTCCTCTTTTTACCTTCAGTATTGCTATGGCCCAACATATTGCTAAGTTTCAGATTGTGTAGGCTCTGGAGGGAATTAAGTGCCTTCCCTAGCTTCCTCTTTCCTGTGGCTGGTTTCTCCTCCCCTTTTGCCTTTCAGAGTTTGCACTTGAGCAGACTCTTTATGATAGACTGATCTGGCTGCTGTTGTCTGCTTCCTTCTTACGGCTTCCCTATTGCCTCTTCATTTTAGTGAAGCCCACTGAATTGATGTCCCCAGCCAACCGTGCCACCGAAACAGGGAAGCAAAAAACAAGCAAAAGGGGCATAAGGTGGTGAAGGCAGAGGGGCTTTTGCTGCAACGTATTCACGGTACCTCAATAGACATCCGCGGAGCTGGCAACATCCTCTGCCTTTTATTTACCCTACAAAAAAATGGAAAGGTGGTCCTCTTTTGCTATAAAAAGGCAGGGAGGTGTTTGCAGAAAGGCGTTCGCAGTGCCTGTGTAGGTGTCCATAGTCCCTGCTGCCCATTTTCCTGCAACATGTATACATTTGCTGCCCCTTGAGCCTGGGAGCCATTGGATTAATTTGCTACACTGGGGGCAATATTGTTATAATGTTAAAGTGCTTTGCATAGTTTGGATTTTTTTGATAATACATTGCTTCATGTAAGAAATTGGGTTACTGGTTGACTGGGGTGTGAGCCCTGGTCAAGCAGCAACCACAGTCCTTGTCAGGGTAAGGCAGAAGCGAACACAGAGCAATCAGGCTTTACTTAGAGGTAATGTGTAAAGTATTTCTGCAACACAGTAAAACAGTGAAAACACCACACAAAATGATCCCACACCAGGTTAGAAAAATATAGATTAATTTAATAAATAAAATAAGACCAAAACAACAAAACTCCAATCAATAGAATCGGAGCTATGAGTTTTTAAATAATAAATTGTACAATAGCGAGTATAAGCAAAATCACCAACCGCGGCCATCTGGTCTTGCTGGACTGGGTCAAAGTAGAAAGTTCAGGCCAACCGGGATGGAGCCTGGGTCGGATACAGTCCCAGATTTTGTCCCACTGAAGGTTTACCTTCTCAAGTTTTGTACCAAGAGTCCCATTTGCGTTTGAGAGGGTAGCCGGGTGCAAGAAGAGGGTCACTGACAGTGTTTGGCATGGCACACAGAGCAGGCCGGGCGTCACAGACATGCGGGCTGGTGCTTCGCGTTTGCGGTCCCCCACGGGAGGTTGCTACTGCTGTGAAAACAGACTGGCCGTTGCTCTCGTTGGTTTTTGCTGTATCAGCAGTTCCAGCTTGGTATTAACTCATTGATATGGTTATTGAGGGGTGACAGGAAACTGATCCTCTTAGCCTCACCATGTCAGCTCTTTGTAATGTTTACTCTTCTGATCTCTATCAGTCTCCTATCACTGAGGACGTTATACCCACCAATGATATGGCCCGCCTTAAGTGGCACCAGGTAGCCCTTAAACCAGAACTCTTATCTGCAATTAAACATGATCTTCAATCAACATTAGTCCATGGTCTCTGATGCTACATATTTTCATTGTTGCCTCTTTCAATGTATCTTGTCTTACTTTACTGTCCCAGTGTCTTACAAAGGAAAATACAGTAATAAACCTACCACTTGTTTTAACAAGGACTGTAGACAGAGTGGTAATACTTTAGCACTGGCAATTAAATCTAAGAATAGCGACCAAATTTGTAGGGCAAGAAAAGTCTATAAATCAAGCTTGGTCTCAGCCAAGAGAGAATTGGATGAACAACGCTTGTAGGATCTCAAAGCAGCTTGCTCTGCTAATGACTCATCTAAACCATTTATTACCATCAGATTGGTTTCTCTATTTCTCTTCTTTGTATTCTGGTGGTAACTTAGTAGATCCTCCAACATCGCTTTTAATACAAGCTATATCTCCACCAGAGAGCCCAATGCTTGACTTACCAGATGCAACAATGGCTCTTGACGAAGTTGCCAGCAGTAGGGCTGAACGACCTGATGGCATACTAGCAGACTTATTTTTACTCGATAAACCAAGCTGGCCAAAATATATTTTTGTCCTCACCAATTCCACTGCCAAGGGTGCCCCAGTCCCCGATTCTTGGAAAAATGCCACGGTCATCCTGATGTATAAAAAAGGTGACAGGGGCTCCCTTGCAAACTACAGACCAATTAGTCTGATAGATTGCCTCCAAACGATTTTTCTAGAATGTTGCTGAATAATATCCAGATATGGATCAAGGAGGAAGGAATATTGACACCATGCCAAGCTGGGTTCTGTAAGAGGACTGCTACCATCGACCAGGTTTTTAGGTTCCTGGCCCTCTATTGGAAGACAGTTCTGATCGACAAGGGCAACTTGTGTGTTGCCTATTTTGATCTTAAATCAGCTTTTGATCTATTCCCTCAAACCAAGATTTGCCAGGTACTGAATGACATGGGCATGACCCCCGAGCTCTTGACTCTGCTTATTTGTTTTCATGATGCCAGCTATGCTAGAATTCGATGACCAGCCCACTGTTCGAATCCCAGTTGTAAATGGTGTTAGACAGGGTTGTATTCTCGCCCCGGCACTTTTCACAATTAATCTAAATGATATAACTGACTTCCTTATGCAGATTCCATCTGATGGTCCCTCCGTTGCCGGTGTTAAGACCCCAATTTTACTGTTCGCTGATGACACCCTGGTGATCTCCAAAACCCCCAGAGGACTGCAGTTACTGTTAAGTCATTTTGAAGAGTTCTGTTATTCCCGGGGGCTGGTGATCAATGCAGCGAAGACTAAATATATGCCTTTTAACAAGCATAAATCCTGCAAGATTAGGTTAGTATTGAGTGATACGTTCTTTGAGAAAGTGGATTCTTTTGATTATTTGGGAGCACGCTTATCGTCCACTATTTCATGGAAGACCACCATGACAAAATGATTACTGAGCATAAACAACTTGCAGGTGCTATACAGAGGGAGCATCGGGCATCCTATACCAAACCTGTTACTCCAGTTAAGCAAATTTATGAGACTAAAGCTGTGGGCTCCACCCTATATGGAGTGGAGCTCTGGGGCTTTTCAAATTGCTAAGGCCTTGGGAGGAGCGACAATAAGTTCTTGAGTATTGTAAATCTCCCACCTAGTACACGAGATCTCCCTCTAAATCTGGATATGCATGGGAAATCTATTAAAAGCAAAGCAAGATTGCGCCCTTTACTTTACTGTAGAAGGCTACGGACTACCCCTGAGCTTGTTCATTATGCATTAGCCCTACAAGATTTTGGTAAATCTGATAGATATGGTAAATTTCCATGGCTTACTAACATCAAAAAGCAACTGTCTGCATTGGGTTGGATTTATTTGTGGGCGACACCATCTAGCGCCATGTTTCCTTCAAAAGACACTTTTGGGCGTGGACATTTCAGAATATTGTGCATGAGGTAGCAAGCGCCATGCTGACTGGGGAATTTCTTGATTTTAAATGTGATAGTTTTCTAGAACAATACTGGGACATCATCACAGTCCCATTAGACAGGAAATTATATTTTCAATTAAGAATTTGCACTCTACCCCTTTATGCATGTTCTCATAAATGGATGACTAGTGACTCATTGCTATGCCCAGCCTGCAAAAGCATGGACAAAACATTACCCCATGTTTTATTTGTCTGTCCTGCTTATGCCTGACCATGACGATTATGGATCAAATCCTTATGTAAACGGATGGGTATATATAGCTATCTGGCCACGCTCAGAATATTTGGAACTGATTCCCGCCCCTTCTTTGCATCTTCTGTAGCTAAATTCTTGAGGCGTATGTGGTCTATCAAGAGAATGGCGATTCTAACAAAGCTTCATAAGAGTGGTCCTACCTTCTTCCCTAGGGGTAACATTTTAACAACAATTACTAATTGGTCAATTGTCATATGAATTTTACATATGTTTGATTGTAAGTTTTATCTTTTAACTCTTCTTATTTCTCAAATCGTATCCACACTGTTCAAAGATATAATGGTTTTTATTTTATGTACTGTTTTATTTAAACCGTTATGACATTACTGCTGAAATAAAGTTATATGAAAAATATGCCTATGTATTAGCAAAATGTAATTTTCTAGCTCAAATTGCTTTTTTTGTGCCATCATCATTTTTTAAGTGTGTGTGAAATTGCTTGAACTGACACTTTTAGGTTTTGGAACTTTAGTTCCTCTAAGAGATGAAGTTCTAATAAAATTGATGCGGAAGATAAGGAATGGGTGATGAAACTCAAATCAGAAATAACAGAATATTTTGCATAAAATGAGGAAACAGCTACTGTCGCTACAGTTTGGGATACCTTTAAGGCATCTATAACAGCACACATAATTGCCAGAGATATAGCACACCAGCATAAGTTACGTTTCTTAAAAAATAAAAATAAAAAATATGCTTATGATGAATAGTTAAAAAATACACCTGATTTAAATTGTTTCTCTACTTTTATTTTAAAAGGCTAAACAAGAACTCAGCAAATATTACTATAAAGAAGCTTATCTAAATAATGCAACATAGCTCTAGAAAAGCTATGAAGAAAAGTGAATACGCATGTAGAAATAGAAATGTAGTGTGGCCGGTTCATGAAAAAGTCGCCCAAAGAGACATGAAAGCACTTTATTGTCCAAAGTGAAAAATTTAAATTACTGAAAGAGGTAAAATGATGAGTTAGTGTTGAATGATTATAAATACATTTATAATAAACCTTGGGAAATCAAATTAATAGAATTGCAAAATTTTCTAAACATTTTCCCTATCCCTTCACTAACACTGGGAATGGTGCATGATCTTATAGAACCCTTTACAATGGAATTCAGTAATTCTCTCCATAGTGAATATAAAAGCTAGAGGAGAAGATGAGTTCCTGCTGATTTTTAAAAAGTATTTGCAGAAGTTTGAAATATTCATTTATTGAAATTAGTGAATTATATTTTAGCCGGTGATGAAATTTATTCTACATTTGATATTGGGATAGTGCTTAGTTTGTTAGGTCGAGCCTATACAGCGCTTGCGCTGTTAGGCGATCTGTTGTCTGTACTTTGTGGGGTCTGACTCCTCCCACACCTTGGATTGGCTTTTGTGTGTGTCCTTTAAAAATGGTAGCCTGCAAATGGCTAATGGTGGGTGCATGTCCCACCTTTTCTGGCAACTTCACTCCCATGGAGTATTGCTCGGGGAGCGAGCAGGGACGCGCATGCTGCATGCATGTCTTAATCTTTTTATTTTCTACTACTGGCCTTCCCTGATGTACAAGCCCACTTCGCATCTTCCCAGCCCCTGCTCGTCCCTACCCCATCTTTTTTCTTGGGCCACGTTCTGTACCTAGTCAACGCATAGCTTTCATTTTAAATATAGCGGCCGCCCACTTTTGTTTCCTTCTGTATATCAGCACGGCACGTCGTGCTGTATCTTAGTTCCTTGTTGTTTATATGGCAAGTACAGATGTTGTGGACGGCTCCTTGAAGATTCAACATTAAAAGTGTTCTCACTAAATGCTCAGCAGAAATGTTACCACGATCATCAACAACAGAAGATTCACATGCTTTCATCTTCTGCCACCTGCTGGCTTGATCCTGGAATTGGACATCAGTCGAACGAAGGTTGAAATTATATTAGAAAACAGAGAACAGGTGCTGTGTTGCTAAAAGAAGTCACTTCTAATAGGAGCCACTCACAAATTTAATTTAATGTATGCTCTTTGGGGTTCACCGTTGCGCTTCTACGTAAAGGAGCTTAAGTGTTTGTTGTATGCTTACCATCTCAACCTGTATTTCTCTGCATCTTCTATGTTTTTTACTCTCCTTTTTGTCATTTCATTTGGCCTTTCTGAATGGTTTATTTCTCTCTCTGTCAGCCTTTCTTTTGCCTCGAAGTCACACTTAAGTGTGTCTATTTATCTTATGCTGTATCTCTTTTCATAGCAAAACCAAAGGGGATGATGGACGGAGTGTTGAACATTGCAAGCACTCACCCCCAGTCAACTGATCTGGGTTTAATCTAAGCCCGGGCGTAGTTTGCGTAGTAGCACTTCACGTAGCTACGTGAAGTACAGCTTCAACTACACGTAGCTATGCAAATTGCGTAGTGCGTAGCTGTGTGCTTGACTGCACTGTACAATAATTACCAAAAGCAAACTTGTACAGTGCAAGTTAAGATAAAATAAATATCTCTGTCTTTATATGCTAAAAATGCATATAGTCATTTCACTAAAGTGAAAACAAAAAGTTAACAAGCAGTGAGAGAGGTGATGATTTTGGTATCCTCACTAACTTAGGGAGAGAACCAACAACCAAGCAGATGTCTTGAAAACAAAAAGCACATCTTATTGAACGATTCCTCCTAGGACCACCCCAAGCACAGTTATGGGCAAAAATACAATCCCAACCAAAGGCCCTGCAAAGCATTATGGGACGAGATTAGCAGTGGGCAGTGAATATTATAGTGTCCAATATCAAAATAATTCTACAAAGAGCTGCAGTTCAACTAGTCGTCACTGGGTGTCGTCCCTCAAGAGTGAAATGCAAAAGTATTGAAAACCTTTCATGAAGCTTTTGCATTTGACTCGTGAGGGACGACACCCAGTGACGACTAGTTGAACTGCAACTCTTTGTAGAATTATTTTGATATTGGACACTATAATATTCACTGCCCACTGCTAATCTCGTCCCATAATGCTTTGCAGGGCCTTTGGTTGGGATTGTATTTTTGCCCATAACTGTGCTTGGGGTGGTCCTAGGAGGAAGGGACCACCATTGAATCGTTCACATGATATGCTTTTTGTGTTCAAGGCATCTGCTTGGTCCTCCCCCTAGGTTAGGGGGACTCCAAAATCATCACCTCTCTCATTGCTTGATATGTCAAAATTCATTTTTGTGAATTGGTTATATGCTTTTTAGCATAAAAAATTGCTTTATCAAAGCATTTGAAGGAGTTTGTTATTATTATTAAGCCTGGGCGTAGTGCTAGCTGTGTGCTTGACTCACTGCACTGTACAATAATTACCAAAAGCAAACTTGTACAGTGCAAGTTAAGATAAAATAAATATCTCTGTCTTTATATGCTAAAATTGCATATAGTCATTTCACTAAAGTGAAAACAAAAAGCAGTGAGAGAGGTGATGATTTTGGTATCCTCGCTAACTTAGGGAGAGAACCAAGCAGATGTCTTGAAAACAAAAAGCACATCTTATTGAATGATTAGGTGGTGGTCCCATCCTCTTAGGACCACCCCAAGCACAGTTATGGGCAAAAATACAATCCCAACCAAAGGCCCTGCAAAGCATTATGGGACGAGATTAGCAGTGGGCAGTGAATATTATAGTGTCCAATATCAAAATAATTCTACAAAGAGCTGCAGTTCAACTAGTCGTCACTGGGTGTCGTCCCTCACGAGTCAAATGCAAAAGCTTCATGAAAGGTTTTCAATACTTTTGCATTTCACTCTTGAGGGACGACACCCAGTGACGACTAGTTGAACTGCAGCTCTTTGTAGAATTATTTTGATATTGGACACTATAATATTCACTGCCCACTGCTAATCTCGTCCCATAATGCTTTGCAGGGCCTTTGGTTGGGATTGTATTTTTGCCCATAACTGTGCTTGGGGTGGTCCTAGGAGGAAGGGACCACCATTGAATCGTTCACATGATATGCTTTTGTGTTCAAGGCATCTGCTTGGTCCTCCCCTAGGTTAGGGGGACTCCAAAATCATCACCTCTCTCATTGCTTGATATTTTATTGTCAACATTCATTTTTGTGAATTGGTTATATGCTTTTTAGCATAAAAAATTGCTTTATCAAAGCATTTGAAGGAGTTTATTATACTCCTGCTACGCTACGTTTATTAGTACAGTTATTCACTCTGCTACGTGCAATTTGCGTAGTGCGTAGTAGCACAAACTTTGCATGCTTCGTGAGCGTAGCAAAGTATTATGCCCAGGGTTAGTTTAATCCATCATCATTCTTTAGCTCACTCCGCCACCCCAGTTCAGACATGGCCATATGCAAATCATTCTGACCCTGTGCCTCATGGGAACAGTCCAGCACGAACTGCCAAGCCATGTCTTCCCTGGACCGGAAACAAGCATCCTGGGACCGGTTTCTGGCTTACAGCCGTCATCAGCCAGGCTATCTTGAATCCAGTGGCAAAGTGAGCAAGGGACCCACGTCTGGGCATACCCTGCCAACTTAGGGCGAACATAGCAGAACCAAAGGGGATGATGGATGGAGTGTTGAACATTGCAAGCACTCACCCCCCCGTCAACTGATCTGGGTTTAATCCATCATCATTCTTTAGCTCACTCCGCCACCCCAGTTCAGACATGGCCATATGCAAATCAGTCTGACCCTGTGCCTCATGGGAACAGTCCAGCACGAACTGCCATGCCATGTCTTCCCTGGACCGGAAACAAGCATCCTGGGACCGGTTTCTGGCTTACAGCCGTCATCAGCCAGGCTATCTTGAATCCGGTGGAAAAGTGAGCAAGGGACCCACGTCTGGGCATACCCTGCCAACTTAGGGCGAACATGGCAAAACCAAAGGGGATGATGGACGGAGTGTTGAACATTGCAAGCACTCACCCCCAGTCAACTGATCTGGGTTTAATCTATCATCATTCTTTAGCTCACTCCGCCACCCCAGTTCAGACATGGCCATATGCAAATCAGTCTGACTTTGTGCCTCATGGGAACAGACCAGCACGAACTGCCAAGCCATGTCTTCCCTGGACCGGAAACAAGCATCCTGGGACCGGTTTCTGGCTTACAGCCGTCATCAGCCAGGCTATCTTGAATCCAGTGGCAAAGTGAGCAAGGGACCCACGTCTGGGCATACCCTGCCAACTTAGGGCGAACATAGCAAAACCAAAGGGGATGATGGACGGAGTGTTGAACATTGGAAGCACTCACCCCCAGTCAACCTATCTGGGTTTATTCCATCATCATTCTTTAGCTCACTCCGCCACCCCAGTTCAGACATGGCCACATGCAAATCAGTCTGACCCTGTGCCTCATGGGAAGAGTCCAGCACGAACTGCCAAGCCATGTCTTCCCTGGACCGGAAACAAGCATCCTGGGACCGGTTTCTGGCTTACAGCCGTCATCAGCCAGGCTATCTTGAATCCAGTGGCAAAGTGAGCAAGGGACCCACGTCTGGGCATACCCTGCCAACTTAGGGCGAACATAGCAAAACCAAAGGGGATGATGGACGGAGTGTTGAACATTGCAAGCACTCACCCCCAGTCAACTGATCTGGGTTTAATCCATCATCATTCTTTAGCTCACTCCGCCACCCCAGTTTAGACATGGCCATATGCAAATCAGTCTGACCCTGTGCCTCATTGGAACAGTCCAGCACGAACTGCCAAGCCATGTCTTCCCTGGACTGGAAACAAGCATCCTGGGACCGGTTTCTGGCTTACAGCCGTCATCAGCCAGGCTATCTTGAATCCAGTGGCAAAGTGAGCAAGGGACCCACGTCTGGGCATACCCTGCCAACTTAGGGCGAACATAGCAGAACCAAAGGGGATGATGGACGGAGTGTTGAACATTGCAAGCACTCACCCCCCAGTCAACTGATCTGGGTTTAATCCATCATCATTCTTTAGCTCACTCCACCACCCCAGTTCAGACATGGCCATATGCAAATCAGTCTGACCCTGTGCCTCATGGGAACAGTCCAGCACGAACTGCCAAGCCATGTCTTCCCTGGACCGGAAACAAGCATCCTGGGACCGGTTTCTGGCTTACAGCCGTCATCAGCCAGGCTATCTTGAATCCAGTGGCAAAGTGAGCAAGGGACCCACGTCTGGGCATACCCTGCCAACTTAGGGCGAACATAGCAAAACCAAAGGGGATGATGGACGGAGTGTTGAACATTGGAAGCACTCACCCCCAGTCAACCTATCTGGGTTTATTCCATCATCATTCTTTAGCTCACTCCGCCACCCCAGTTCAGACATGGCCAAATGCAAATCAGTCTGACCCTGTGCCTCATGGGAAGAGTCCAGCACGAACTGCCAAGCCATGTCTTCCCTGGACCGGAAACAAGCATCCTGGGACCGGTTTCTGGCTTACAGCCCTCATCAGCCAGGCTATCTTGAATCCAGTGGCAAAGTGAGCAAGGGACCCACGTCTGGGCATACCCTGTCAACTTAGGGCGAACATAGCAAAACCAAAGGGGATGATGGACGGAGTGTTGAACATTGCAAGCACTCACCCCCAGTCAACTGATCTGGGTTTAATCCATCATCATTCTTTAGCTCACTCCGCCACCCCAGTTTAGACATGGCCATATGCAAATCAGTCTGACCCTGTGCCTCATTGGAACAGTCCAGCACGAACTGCCAAGCCATGTCTTCCCTGGACCGGTAACAAGCATCCTGGGACCGGTTTCTGGCTTACAGCCGTCATCAGCCAGGCTATCTTGAATCCAGTATCACTTTTCATTGCGCATCAAGGGCAGCTTTGAAGTGATTTGATTTATAGTTGCTCACATTCTCCCTCCAAAGACCTCAGAGCTGCTGCGCACCCGTATTGACATGCAGAGGCGAAGTAGCAATGCCTTTTATGGGCGATGGACTCTTAAGCCGTTCCTCCGCTCACGGCTTCAGAAGGGATTAAGCTACCCTCCTCAATGGTCAGGCATCAAGTTGGAGCACGCCGGTCACGGGCGACGGACCTTTAAGCCGTTCCTCCACTCGTGGCTTCAGGAGGGGTTAAGCTACCCTCCTCTATGGCGAGGCACTTAGTTGGAGCCCGCCGGATTGTGCACTGCCAGACCCGTCCGGTCCACTCGAACACACACGGAGACGACAGTAACGCGAAGCGTACTCGCTTTTAGTTTACCCACCCCTCCACACCACCGGGGCACTCACCTGCTAGGACCTCTCCAGCAGTAATACGAGGACTATCACACTGGAATCAAAGGAACGAAGCAACCTACAAACATAGACACCTTGGATCCGGGGGTCAAGCTAATTACAGCCGGGATGGAAGTAAAACCGGCGGGGAGAATTGGATATATTACATCCACCTGCTCAACAGCCCTGAAGAAGTCAGTTGGGAAATTTCCCATGACGAAACACGTGTTGGCTGGGCAATCTTACTGAATAAAGAAAGAAAGAATACTCTACAAAGTTGTCGTGATTCCAAGAACAAATACTTATCTACATGTATGATATGTAATTGAGGTGGTAGAACTACGCCATAACGTACCAAACAAATAGCGTGTGCTCAGGATCACATTTTGTTTACAGTGGACCTCGTCTAGGGTCCCCGATTGCGGGTTTAGGGTGTTAGTCTCCCTCACCTCTGCACCGCACAGATAATCCTCACATAGAATTGCGTATAATTGGGAGGCGCCAGGTCCACACTTAGAAAACGCCCCAAAGTTCCTGTGCACTGCCAGCCCCTAATCCGACTAGGAATCCTACTAGAAATATGGGATACTTATATTATTCCTCCAAGGCTTCAGAATAGCGGCCCCTAGCTGGTCAGGCTACACGGTTTTCTCTTTTCCTCCAACGTGCTCCTTCTTTCATTTGTCCTGAAGAGGCCTAAAAAGTTGAAGGCCGAAACACGTCGACACCCTTCTAAAGAAGTCACTTGAAGTATAACATCCATGTGTACCCTGTACACCTCATTAAATACCGAAGAAAGGAATTTTTACTTCGCATACATGTACAGACAAAAGAGACTATGGGTCACTGTGATTGTGCACAAAATTTCAAGCACAGCCTTTTTTCTAGATCTAGTGGATGAAGAAGAGTTTTTATGTCAAATTTTGTATGGCTTTTTTGTGATGTTTTGTATTGCTTTTGTATAAATGTTTGATTTGAATGTTTTATAAACGACACCATACAGTATTGTATTTCTAGTATGAAAGCGTTGGAGAATACTAATGGATGTGTTTAAATAAACAATGTATGAAGTTTAGCCCCTTAACTGCTGGGCCTTTTCCCCCCCAGTGCTGAGCCCTTTTTTGGCTATTTGTAGTAGTTCGCGATTAGGCCTCTGTAACTTTTTGACCACATAAGGTATCCACGCCAAATTTGCGTCCTTTTCTTCCAACATCATGGGGATTCTAAAGGTATCCAGGGTTTGTAGATTCCCCTGGAGGGGTCCCAGATTTTAGCCAAAATACAGCTATAATTTGTTTTTTTGGGGAAAAATGGGAAAAAAGTCCCGCATATGAAAGTGTCTGGGTTTTTCCCTGCAAATGCTATCAAAAAAGTGTTTGTGGGGCTGAAATCTCCATTTTCCCAGCTTTTAGGGAATGACAGACTTTTGTCAGAAAACCAAAAAATTTTACACAGTTTTGGCATTTTTCTGGGACATAGCCTATTTTTGCTATTTTTTGTGCTTTCAACCTCCTTTCAGTTAATGGTAGAAATGGGTATGAAAGAAATAATGTATCCTGGAAATCTATACATTTTAGAAAAGTAGACAAAATGTTGAATTCAGCAAGGGGTCATTTGTGTAAATCCATCAAGGTTTCTTTATAGAAACTAACAGTTAAATATAGGAAAAATGGAAAATTAGTTGAAAAAAACAGCCTTTTGTGTCAACGTTTTCACCTGTAACTTCTTCTAATTATGACTGCTCTTTGAAAGCAATATACCGTTACATCCACTGGACCTCACTGGTTGTGGGGATATATAGGACTTGTAGGTTCATCAAGAACCCGACGAACCCAGAGCCAAAAACTGAGCAGCGTCTTGCAATGGTTTTTTATTATGTACCGGGTATATAGCAATTATTCTGGGAAAATGTATACATGGAATATTCGGTATGAAAGACTCCATGTATTTCTGAAATGGGAACACAATATAGAGTTTAGAAACAGTAGATATTTGCACATTTCTGAAATTGGTAATACTCATACTAGCATGAGAATTATAGGTCATTTTTCAAAATAACTTCTTTTTACACATTGTCTTTCATTTGGAAGGCAGAAATGCATCGAAAGTCAATAGGTAATAACAGTTGCTTTACAAATCTGAATTACCGTAAGTGTCCCGATAAAAATGGTACCTCACTTGTGTGGGTAGGCATAGTGCCCACGACAGGAAACGGCTCAAAACGCAACGTGAACACAACACATTTTCACAATGAAAAATTACCCTTTTTTTGCAAAGTGCCTAGCTGTAGTTTTTGAACCCTTGCTCTGCCGGCACCCAGGAAAACCTAGCAAACCTATACATTTTTGAAAACTAGACACCCAGGGGAATCCAGGATGGGGTGACTTGACTGGCTTTCACCAGGTTCTGTTACCCAGAATCCCTTGCAAACCTAAACAATTGTCCAAAAAAACACATTTTCCTCACATTTCTGTGGTGGAAAGTTCTGGAATCTGCATGGATCCACAAATTTCCACCCACCCCGCGTTCCCCAAAGTCTTCCGAGTAAAATGGTACCTCACTTGTGTGGGTAGGCCTAGTGCCCACGACAGGAAATGGCACAAAACGCAACGTGGACACACCCCAATTTCACAGTGAAAAATGACAATTTTTTGGCAAAGTGCCTAGCTGTAGTTTTTTAACCCTAGCTCTGCCGGCATCTAGGGAAACCTAGCAAACCTATACGTTTTTGAAAACTAGACACCCAGGGGAATCCAGGATGGGGTGACTTTACTGCCTCTCACCAGGTTATTTTACCCAGAATCCCTTGCAAACCTAAACAATTGTCCAAAAAAACACATTTTCCTCACATTTCTGTGGTGGAAAGGTCTGTTATCTGCGCGGATCCACAAATTTCTACCCACCCCACGTTCCCCAAAGTCTTCCGAGAAAAATGGTACCTCACTTGTGTGGGTAGGCCTAGTGCCCGCGACAGG
Organism: Calotriton arnoldi; assembly: GCA_963921515.1. Classification (NCBI taxonomy): domain Eukaryota; kingdom Metazoa; phylum Chordata; class Amphibia; order Caudata; family Salamandridae; genus Calotriton; species Calotriton arnoldi. Next base: position 1,339,842 of record CAWUFW010004534.1, on the reverse strand, counting down.
AAACGGTGCAAAACGCAACGTGGACACACCACAATTTCACAGTGAAAAACGAACCTTTTTTGGCAAAGTGCCTAGCTGTAGTTTTTGAATGCTAGCTCTGCCTGCATCTAGGGAAACCTAGCAAACCTATACATTTTTGAAAACTAGACACCCAGGGGAATCCAGGATGGGGTGACTTTACTGCCTCTCACCAGGTTCTGTTACCCAGAATCCCTTGCAAACCTAAAAAATTGTCCAAAAAACCACATTTTCCTCACATTTCTGTGGTGGAAAGGTCTGTAATCTGCGTGGATCCACAAATTTCTACCCACCCCACGTTCCCCAAAGTCTTCCGAGAAAAATGGTACCTCACTTCTGTGGGTAGGCCTAGTGCCCGCGACAGGAAACGGTGCAAAACGCAACGTGGACACACCACAATTTCACAGTGAAAAACGACCCTTTTTTGGCAAAGTGCCTAGCTGTAGTTTTTGAATCCTAGCTCTGCCTGCATCTAGGGAAACCTAGCAAACCTATACATTTTTGAAAACTAGACACCCAGGGAATCCAGGATGGGGTGATTTTACTGCCTCTCACCAGGTTCTGTTACCCAGAATCCCTTGCAAACCTAACAAATTGTCAAAAAAAACACATTTTCCTCACATTTCTGTGGTGGAAAGTCCTGGAATCTGCGTGGATCCACAAATTTCTACCCACCCCGCGTTCCCCAAAGTCTTCCGAGAAAAATGGTACCTCACTTGTGTGGGTAGGCCTAGAGCCCGCGACAGGAAATCGCGCAAAACGCAACGTGGACACACCCCAATTTCACAGTGAAAAATGACCCTTTTTGGCAAAGTGCCTAGCTGTAGTTTTTGAATCCTAGCTCTGCCTGCATCTAGGGAAACCTAGCAAATCTATATATTTTTGAAAACTAGACACCCAGGGAATCCAGGATGGGGTGACTTTACTGCCTCTCACCAGGTTCTGTTACCCAGAATCCCTTGCAAACCTAAAAAGTGTCAAAAAACACATTTTCCTCACATTTTTGTGGTGGAAAGTCCTGAAATCTGCGTGGATCCACAAATTTCTACCCACCCCGCATTCCCCAAAGTGTTCCAAGAAAAATTGTACCTCACTTGTGTGGGTAGGCCTAGAGCCCGCAACAGGAAATCGCGCAAAACGCAACGTGGACACACCCCAATTTCACAGTGAAAAATGACCCTTTTTTGGCAAAGTGCCTAGCTGTTTTTTTTTAATCCTAGCTCTGCCTGCATCTGGGGAAACCTAGCAAACCTATATATTTTTGAAAACTAGACACCCAGGGAATCCAGGATGGGGTGACTTTACTGCCTCTCACCAGGTTCTGTTACCCAGAATCCCTTGCAAACCTAAAAATTGTCCAAAAAAGCACATTTTCCTCACATTTCTGTGGTGGAAAGTTATGGAATCTGCGTGGATCCACAAAATTCCACCCACCGCGCGTTCCCCAAAGTCTTCCGATAAAAATGGTACCTCACTTGTGTGGGAGGCCCAAGTACCCGCGACAGGAAACGGCCCAAAACGCAACGTGGACACACCACATTTTCGCAGTGAAAACGGACCCTTTTTCAACAAAGTGGCTAGCTGTAGATTTTGAACCCTAGCTCTGCCGGCACCTAGGGAAACCTTTCAAACCTATACATTTTTGAAAAGTAGACACCCAGGGGAATCCAGGATGGGGTGATTTGACTGGCTCTCACCAGGTTCTGTTACCCAGAATCCCTTGCAAACTTAAAAATTGTCAAAAAAACACATTTTCCTCATATTTCTGTGGTGGAAAGTTCTGGAATCTGCATGGATCCACAAATTTCCACCCACCCGCGTTCCCCAAAGTCTTCCGATAAAAATGGTACCTCACTTGTGTGGGAGGCCCAAGTACCGCGACAGGCTAGGGCCCAAAACATATTGAGGTGACATTAAAATTGCCTATCACAAAACAACCTGGTTTTGCAAGGGGGTCACCTCGGTTTCGGCCCGTGCTCGGCGGCCAGCTAGGGAAACCTATCAAACCCACACATTTCTGAAAACTAGACACCCAGGTGGTTCCAGGGAGGTATGGCTTGCGTGGATCCCCCAACGTTTTCTTACCCAGAATCCCTGCAAACCTCAAATTTTGCTGAAAAATCACTTTTTCCACACATTTTTGTGTGGGAAAGTTGTGGCATCGCCGGGCAGACACGCATTTCCTACCACCCAGCGTTCCCCAAGGTCTCCCGATAAAAATGGTGCCTCACTCGTGTGGGAGGCCCAAGTACCCACGACAGGCTAGGGCCCAAAACGTATTGAGGTGACATTAAAATTGCCTATCACAAAGCAACCTGGTGTTGCAAGGAGGGTCACCTCGGTTTTTGGCTCCGTGCTCGGCGGCCAGCTTGGGAAACCTATCAAACCCACACATTTCTGAAAACTAGACACCCGGGTGGTTCCAGGGAGGTATGGCTTGCGTGGATCCCCCAACGTTTTCTTACCCAGAATCCCCTGCAAACCTCAAATTTAGCTGAAAAAATCACTTTTTCCACACATTTTTGTGTGGGAAAGTTGTGGCATCGCCGGGCAGACACGCATTTCCTATCACCCAGTGTTCCCCAAGGTCTCCCGATAAAAATGGTGCCTCACTCGTGTGGGAGGCCCAAGTACCCGCGACAGGCTAGGGCCCAAAACGTATTGAGGTGACATTAATATGGCCAATCACAAAACAACCTGGTTTTGCAAGGGGGGTCACCTCGGTTTTTGGCCCCGTGCTCGGCGGCCAGCTAGGGAAACCTATCAATCCCACACATTTCTGAAAACTAGACACCCAGGTGGATCCAGGCAGGTATGGCTTGCGTGGATCCCCCAACGTTTTCTTACCCAGAATCCCCTGCAAACCTCAAATTTTGCTGAAAAAATCACTTCTTCCACACATTTTTGTGTGGGAAAGTAGTGGCATCGTCGGGCAGACACGCATTTCCTACCACCCAGCGTTCCCCAAGGTCTCCCGATAAAAATGGTGCCTCACTCGTGTGGGAGGCCCAAGTACCCGCGACAGGCTAGGGCCCAAAACGTATTGAGGTGACATTAAAATTGCCTATCACAAAACAACCTGGTTTTGCAAGGGGGTCACCTCGGTTTTGGTCCCGTGCTCGGCGGCCAGCTAGGAAACCTATCAAACCCACACATTTCTGAAAACTAGACACCCAGGTGGATCCAGGGAGGTATGGCTTGCGTGGATCCCCCAACGTTTTCTTACCCAGAATCCCCTGCAAACCTCAAATTTTGCTGAAAAATCACTTCTTCCACACATTTTTGTGTGGGAAAGTTGTGGCATCGTCGGGCAGACACGCATTTCCTACCACCCAGCGTTCCCCAAGGTCTCCCGATAAAAATGGTGCCTCACTCGTGTGGGAGGCCCAAGTACCCGTGACAGGCTAGGGCCCAAAACGTATTGAGGTGACATTAAAATTGCCTATCACAAAACAACCTGGTTTTGCAAGGGGGTCACCTCGGTTTTGGCCCCGTGCTCGGCGGCCAGCTAGGAAACCTATCAAACCCACACATTTCTGAAAACTAGACACCCAGGTGGTTCCAGGGAGGTATGGCTTGCGTGGATCCCCAACGTTTTCTTACCCAGAATCCCCTGCAAACCTCAAATTTTGCTGAAAAAATCACTTCTTCCACACATTTTTGTGTGGGAAAGTTGTGGCATCGCCGGGCAGACACGCATTTCCTACCACCCAGCGTTCCCCAAGGTCTCCCGATAAAAATGGTACCTCACTCGTGTGGGAGGCCCAAGTACCCGCGACAGGCTAGGGCCCAAAACGTATTGAGGCGACATTAAAATTGCCTATCACAAAACAACCTGGTTTTGTGAGAGGGGTCACCTTGGTTTTTGGCCCCGTGCTCGGTGGCCAGCTAGGGAAACCTACCAAACCCACACATTTCTGAAAACTAGACACCCGGGGGGTTCCAGGGAGGTATGGCTTGCGTGGATCCCCCAACGTTTTCTTACCCAGAATCTCCCGATAATCTCCCGATAAAAATGGTACCTCACTCGTGTGGGAAGCCCAAGTACCCGCGACAGGCTAGGGCCCAAAACATTTTGTGATAGGCAATTTTGATGTTGCCTCAATACGTTTTGGGCCCTAGCCTGTCGCGGGTACTTGGGCCTCCCACACGAGTGAGGCACCATTTTTATCGGGAGACCTTGGGGAACGCTGTGTGGTAGGAAATGCGTGTCTGCCCGGCGATGCCACAACTTTCCCACACAGAAATGTGTGGAAAAAGTGATTTTTTCAGCTAAATTCGAGGTTTGCAGGGGATTCTGGGTAAGAAAACGTTGGGGGATCTACGCAAGCCATACCTCCCTGGAACCCCCCGGGTCTCTATTTTTCAGAAATGTGTGGGTTTGGTAGGTTTCCCTAGCTGGCCGCCGAGCACGGGGCCAAAAACCAAGGTGACCCCTCTCACAAAACCAGGTTGTTTTGTGATAGGATATTTTAATGTCACCTCAATACATTTGGGCCCTAGCCTGTCGCGGGTACTTGGGCCTCCCACACGAGTGAGGCACCATTTTTATCAGGAGACCTTGGGAACGCTGGGTGGTAGGAAATGCGTGTCTGCCCGGCGAGGCCACAACTTTCCCACACAAAATGTGTGAAAAAGTGATTTTTTCAGCACAATTTGAGGTTTGCAGGGGATTCTGGGTAAGAAAACATTGGGGATCCACGCAAGCCATACCTCCCTGGAACCACCCGGGTGTCTAGTTTTCAGAAATGTGTGGGTTTGATAGGTTTCCCAAGCTGGCCGCCGAGCACGGGGCCAAAAACCGAGGTGACCCCCTTGCAAAACCAGGTTGTTTTGTGATAGGCAATTTTAATGTCACCTCAATATGTTTTGGGCCCTAGCCTGTCGCGGGTACTTGGGCCTCCCACACGAGTGAGGCACCATTTTTTATCGGGAGACCTTGGGGAACGCTGGGTGGTAGAAAATGCGTGTCTGCCCGGCGATGCCACAACTTTCCCACACAAAAATGTGTGGAAAAAGTGATTTTTTCAGCTAAATTCGAGCTTTGCAGGGGATTCTGGGTAAGAAAACGTTGGGGGATCCACGCAAGCCATACCTCCCTGGAACCCCCCGGGTGTCTAGTTTTCAGAAATGCTTGGGTTTGGTACGTTTCCCAAGCTGGCAGCCGAGCACGGGGCCAAAAACCGAGGTGACCCCTTGCAAAACCAGGTTATTTTGTGATAGGCAATTTTAATGTCACCTCAATACGTTTGGGCCCTAGCCTGTCGCGGTACTTGGGCCTCCCACACGAGTGAGGCACCATTTTTATCGGGAGACCTTGGGGAACGCTGGGTGGTAGGAAATGCGTGTCTGCCCGGCGATGCCACAACTTTCCCACACAAAAATGTGTGGAAAAGGTGATTTTTTCAGCTAAATTCGAAGTTTGCAGGGGATTCTGGGTAAGAAAACGTTGGGGGATCCACGCAAGCCATACCTCCCTGGAACCCCCGGGTGTCTAGTTTTCAGAAATGTGTGGGTTTGGTAGGTTTCCTAGCTGGCCACCGAGCACGGGGCCAAAACTACGGTGACCCCTCTCACAAAACCAGGTTGTTTTGTGATGGGCAATTTTAATGTCGCCTCAATACCTTTTGGGCCCTAGCATGTCGCGGGTACTTGGGCCTCCCACACGAGTGAGGCACCATTTTTATCGGGAGACCTTGGGGAATGCTGGGTGGTAGGAAATGCGTGTCTGCTCGGCGATGCTACAACTTTCCCACACAAAATGTGTGGAAAAAGTGATTTTTTCAGCTAAATTCGAGGTTTGCAGGGGATTCTGGGTAAGAAAACGTTGGGGGATCCACGCAAGCCATACCTCCCTGGAACCCCCGGGTGTCTAGTTTTCAGAAATGTGTGGGTTTGGTAGGTTTCCCTAGCTGGCCGCCGAGCACGGAGCCAAAAACCAAGGTGACCCCTCTCACAAAACCAGGTTGTTTTGTGATAGGCAATTTTAATGTCGTCTCAATACCTTTTGGGCCCTAGCCTGTCGCGGGTACTTGGGCCTCCCACACGAGTGAGGCACCATTTTTATTGGGAGACCTTGGGGAACGTTGGGTGGTAGGAAATGCGTGTCTGCCCGGCGATGCCACAACTTTCCCACACAAAAAATGTGTGGAAAAAGTGATTTTTTCCGCTAAATTCGAGGTTTGCAGGGGATTATGGGTAAGAAAACGTTGGGGGATCCACGCAAGCCATACCTCCCTGGAACCCCCGGGTGTCTAGTTTCAGAAATGTGTGGGTTTGGTAGGTTTCCCTAGCTGGCCGCCGAGCACGGGGCCAAAACCAAGGTGACCCCTCTCACAAAACCAGGTTGTTTTGTGATAGGCAATTTTAATGTCGCCTCAATACCTTTTGGGCCCTAGCCTGTCGCGGGTACTTGGGCCTCCCACACGAGTGAGGCACCATTTTTATTGGGAGACCTTGGGGAATGCTGGGTGGTAGGAAATGCGTGTCTGCCCGGCGATGCCACAACTTTCCCACACAAAAATGTGTGGAAAAAGTGATTTTTTCCAGCTAAATTCGAGGTTTGCAGGGGATTCTGGGTAAGAAAACGTTGGGGGATCCATGCAAGCCATACCTCCCTGGAACCCTCCGGGTGTCTAGTTTTCAGAAATGTGTGGGTTTGATAGGTTTCCCTAGCTGGCCGCCGAGCACGGGGCCAAAAACCAAGGTGACCCCTCTCACAAAACCAGGTTGTTTTGTGATAGGCAATTTTAATGTCGCCTCAATACGTTTTGGGCCCTAGCCTGTCGCGGGTACTTGGGCCTCCCACACGAGTGAGGTACCATTTTTATCGGGAGACCTTGGGGAACACTGGGTGGTAGGAAATGCATGTCTGCTCCGGCGATGCCACAACTTTCCCACACAAAAATGTGTGGAAATAGTGATTTTTTTCAACAAAATAAGAGGCTAGCAGGGCATGTTGGGTAAAAAACTGTGATAACCACGCAAGTCATTCACCCTTGTACTTCCCCTTTTGTCTACTACTCAAAAATGTAAAGGTTTGCCTAGGTGACGACTGAGCTAGGGCAGAAAGTCCCCTGCTACCCGTTGTGAAAAAAAAAATATCTTACAAAAGGCCATTAAACCAACACAAATATAAATCTAACACTCATTTGATAAAGCTAATCCACCACTTACACAGGTTGGTTTTAGCACCTCCAGAAACGCTGGCTTCAAAGCACAAATACTTATCAAAGTATATAAATATTGAAGCCAAGCCTTCTGAAGGGGAGCCATAAAGCCACATCACGGCACCAACCACTTTATGGTCCATTCACACGCCATTCACACACCACACACAAGACTTCCGTAACGCCAGCCACGGGCCCAAACAACCATATCACTTGCACTCACACAAACATACTGCCGCCATGCAAGGGCCCATCACATTCATATGCCACAAGACATAATGACTTTGACTATATTCTACCACCTGTCAAGTCTCCACCTCCTTCTTCCAGAACGTTACCGAACTCATGCCCAGTGAACCTATACTAATGACTTCCATGACAGCCACATGAGTGCTCGAGTATGCCGCAAAAACATTTCTCGAGCTGAGCAAGCATATCTACCTTTGAAACTAAGGCAAACATGCTGGAAATTTTCAAAAGATAACATCATAAACTATGAACGGATGAATGTGAAACAAGGGTGGTCCGTGACAACGTAGCATATGTCCAATCCACCGTTATGTGCAGTGACTGTAATGCACTTATCATACAGCAAACTGACCATCTACTAAGTTCTAATGGAAGATGAACATGGCAAGCAGCATTGACCCATAAGTACTACAGTAAATTCAGTGTGAGTGTGGCAGCAATGGATTTGAATCCATGGGTGAAGAAGAAGTCAGGACGTGTATCTATACTACCTTTACTATCTGCCTTCTACCTTTGCAATATTCCTCGGAAAGCGTACCTACCGTAAGCTGTTCTAACCCGTTCGTGTGTCTGTCCTCAGAGTCCTGACTAACCCTGTCCAATTGTTAAGAGACCCTATACTAATGCCTTTCATCTCTAGCTACTTGAAGCTTGAGTGAACATTTCTGTCACGAGCTATCAATGCTCTCACAATGCTCTATCCAACTCCTTCCAGTTTGTGGATGCAAGTTGGGGGTGCCCGAGTATGCCGCAAAAACATTTCTCGAGCTGAGCAAGCATATCTACCTTTGAAACTAAGGCAAACATGCTGGAAATTTTCAAAAACTTCCTAAAGAGAACATCATAAACTACGAAGAACGGTTGAATGTGAAACACGGGTACTCCATGACAACGTGGCATATGTTCTGTCCACCAGTATGTGCAGCGTGGGGACTATAATGCACTTGTCAATTGGCGAACAGAACAACTACCACGTTCTGAAAGCAGATAAAGGTGTTGAGAAGTCCATGATTTCATGAAGTAGAGGAAGAAATATCCTGCAGCTGCTTGCGTAGTGAAGGAGTGGCCCACAGACAGTAGGTATCCATTCACACCAATTGAAAGGTTATCCTATTGGCAGCTCCACCCCAGTCAATTTCCCAGTATTTTGCTTTAGTGTGATACAACATAAAGCAAGTAGGAAAACAGAAGGCAGGCTTACTTGGGCACTGGGGACAGTAAACACGAGTCTCCTGCCTCTTTCCCTGCATCGAGCACACTTTACAACGACGACATGGTCGCTCCTTTTGGGTGTTGCAGGAATTTTATCTGCAAAGTGTCGCTCCTGCAGCCTTGCCACGTCCTCCAGAACACATGAAGTGGAGGCTTCTGCTTCTGTAGCAGTAAGACTTTCAATCACAGACAACTGAAAGTCAAGGAAAGACATGAGTCTTCCTGTGGTGGTCTCACGATAAACAACATACGCATTGTATGTTGCCATCTGGATCAGGTGCGTAAACAGTTTCTTATACCAAGTGCGAGTTTTACGACTCGCATTGTATGGCTGAAGAACCTGGTCGTTCTTGTCCACTCCGCCCATGTACTTGTTGTAATCAAGTATACAGTTGGGCTTGTGGACTTCGGCCATCTGACCCCAAACCGTGACAGGGGAAGTGCTCTCAGCATGAATTGTAGTGAGCATGTACACATCACGCCTATCTGAGAACTTAACTGCGAGCAGTTCGTTGGAACGCAACGGAGTGCTCTGGGATTTCTGGAGCTTCTTGCAAACAAGCTCCTGCGGGAATCCTTTGCGGTGACAACGAATTGTACCGCAAGCCACGGTGCCAGCTTTATAGAGCTCACTGAACAGCTCTACTCCTGTATAGAAATTGTCCACATAAAGGTTATAACCTTTGTGAAGAAGTGGCTGGACAAGCTCCCATACAATCTTTCCCGTGACCCCTAGCATGGGAGGGCAACCTACAGGGTTAAGAGTTGTGTCCTTCCCTGTATACACTCTCAAGCTGTACACATAGCCTGTCGAGCTCTCACACAACATGTACAGCTTGATGCCATAGCGAGCACGTTTGCTCGGAATGTACTGCCTAAACAGCAGCCGCCCTTTATACAAGATCAAGGACTCATCAATGGCTATATTCTTTCCAGGAGTATAAACCTCTGGAAACCTGGCAGACAAATGTTCCACGAGAGGCCGAATTTTGAACAACCTGTCATAGTGTGGATGGTCCCGGGGCAATGCAGCAGAGTTGTCATTGAAATGCCGCATGCGCTGCAATAGCAAAAACGATCTCTGCTCATGTATGGTGCGAAGATGGGGTTAACCAAACCGTGCGAGTAGACCAGTAGGATAGCAAGGTTGGTTTATGCACTACCCCCATTTTAAGCGTGAGGCCCAAAAATATCTTCAACTCCCCTAGAGAAGTGGGAGTCCACTTGCGCGCCCTAGAATGAGGCCCAAGAGTGCCTCCTTGCTCCCTCAGAAATTGTTCGGCACGCAAATTTGTTTGCTGCACAATTTCGTCTAGGAAGTCAACACCCAAAAAGAGATGGAAGTAGTCAATCGGCAAAAAATTTGCCGCATCTACTTTACATCCAGCGTCACCAGTGAAAGGCGGAATTTGGGGCTGAACTAAATTGGGAGGCTGCCAAGACAGCACTCCGTCTGTGCTTGCGGCCGCACGTGCCTGCACTCTGGGTTGCTCTAACCTGTTACGGGTGTCCTGCTGCACAGACTGTGCTGGCAAAGGCACAGCACGACTGACATCGTCTCCTTCAGAATCGCTGGACGATGAGTCATTGGATGGAACTGCGCCGACTGAAAAGTCACTCCCAAATTCGGCTCCATTGTCCTCTCCCTCAGATGCTGTCTCAGTATCTGCTGTCTCAGTCTCTGATCCTGCCTCAGAGCTGGACTCCAGAACCAGATTTAGGGCCTGGGCAGCATCCATCCAACGATATGCCATCTCTGCTAGTGCCTACACTATCCTTTTAAAACACAATCCTACGTAGAAGGCAGATAGGTTGTTGGTTTTAAAGTGTAGGTGGGTGTGTGCGCGTGAGTGAAGTGTTTAAGTCAATAATGACGAAGTCACCTTACCTTTGCGAACTCTGTACGCTCTCCAAAAAGACTAAGAAAGAGAGAAAAAAGACACAGTATTACTTTACCTTGCCACATACCCATCATCGCAGCCTTTTAGCGCTGGTGGGAGCCATTGCAACCATAATTTTGGCGCCAAGATGCCTACGGGTGAACGTGTGCTTTACAATTGCACACTATGACCTCCTTTGATGCGCCCACTACCATCCTTGCAAACGTGCCCCTCATCTCTCCATAGCCCCTCTCTCACATACATTTAGTCTGTTACAAAGTGTTTCTACTTTGTGGCTTTACTAATCCACTTAGCTGTCTACATAATACCGATCTGTTCGTTTCAGCATACCCTTTATGGCGTCAAAACTGCCACTACACAAAAGTCAGATATCTCTATCTAGCAGAAACATTTTTTTGTACTGTGCAGCAGTACCACACTTTACTGCCTTTCAGGTAACTTCAAAGAGACTCATTATAGTTCTTTCACAGTCTCATAATTTCAGCACTGAGAAATATCTCTGTAAATAAATATTTATATATATATATATATATATAACAATTAATTCCCAATGTCAGAGCGCTCAATACCTGGTGCAGGCAGCAACGGGTAGAATCCTTACCCGATATTTAAATTCAGAAACACAAAGGATGCCGCACTCCAAGACCGGTTTCAGAGTTGCTTTATTTTCACCACCACTACCACCAGTCATGGTGAAAATAAAGCAACTCTGAAACCAATCTCTGAGTGCGGCATCCTTTGTGTTTCTGAATATATATATATATATATATATATATATATATATATATTATATATATAGATAGATATATATATATATCCAAGCTCCGTTTCCTTGTTTCCCAAAACGAAAAACAGCACTCGCGAGGGCCAATAAACTCTAGCAACTGCCTCGCGAGTGCTGTTTTTCTTTTGGGAAACAAGGAAACAGAGCCTGGATAAATATCGCGGGCGCACCCCCGCGTTTGTGAAGCACCCGTCCGCAAGTGCGCCGTTCACTGTGCATCAAGGAGCATATATATATATATTGATAAAGCCTGCTGCGCAGGCGAAACGCGTCTCTCTTTCAATGCGGGGTCGTGGGAGACCTGACAATCAATAAATAAGCCCTATTCCTACATACCTGTTGTACGTGCCTCTTCTTCGTTGGAGCAGGATTGTCTTTTCGGATATATATATATATATATATATAAACCATTTCCGAAATCTTCATAAGAATCGGACACCGACACAAGGGTAGCATTGCCATTCAGTCTTGACGTTTATTCGATACCTTTGCTATAATATATATATATATATACACACACACACACACGGACACGGACACATATATTATCTACTGGCGGTCGCCAGTAGATAGTTATAGTTACAACCTATTATCCATAGGAAATCCGCGACATTCTATTTGAAATAACGTTGGCGCCGGTTGACGAATCTTCGTGAAAGTTTCCAACTTGTTGGGGCGCTCCACTCCGCTCCTACCCTGAAAGTCTCGGGGTGATACGTGAAGCGGGGGCCGAGAAAAAAGGGGGGTCCCAAAACGCGTTTTCCCCATTCATTTTTCCATAGGAACCTTTAGTCGCAGCTACAGCCCGAACTGCTGAACGGAATTACACCAAATTTGGCAAAGAGGTAGTCCTTGGTTCAGACTGGTGCCTTTTGCTTAAATGGTGTAAATCCGTTCAGTAGTTCCTGAGAAAATCAAAAGTAAAAGTACATATATATCTATGGGCGCGTCGGATACGCGTACCCTCAGCGCACCCTGCGCGCACCGTCCCGATCACGAGCTGCATGCTAATTGGCTGTCAGCTGGCTGTCAACATTCCGATTCAGGAAGTGTTGGCAGCCATTTTGTCCCTCGGTAGAACCGAGGGACAGAAACAAGTGCGCAAAGCGCAAAAAGGGGGCAGGGTAGAAACACCCTGACACCCTAGGTCTGCTCAGGGGGTCCCACAAGGACCATTTTTTTTTTTTTTAAATCGGCAGGATGCGCTCAGGGTGCGCGAATCCTGCCGAAAAAAAAAAAAATCGAAGCGCGGTCTCCCGCGCTTCGATGTTAATTGGCCCCCGGGTGGCCCAAGTCCCGGGGGCATGGTGGGGGGATAATTTAATGTGTGGGGGCCTCAAAGGGCCCCCCAAGCCCCGGGGACCGCCACCCCCCCCCCCGGGGCTTTTTTAAAAAAATGGTGCGGGAGGGCTCTGAGCCCTCCCGCAGCCCCGAGGACCACCACCTCCCCGGGGCTTTTTTAAATTAAAAACAAAACCTGTGTGGGGGGCTCCAGCCCCCACACGCCCGGGACCGCCACCTCCCCGGGGCACTAAACATTTTAATATGGGGGTCCGTTACGGACCCCAGAGCCCCGGGGACCACCACCTCCCCGGGGCTGTGTACTGAATGGGAGGGGGGCCGCGCGGCCCCCTCCTGGAGCCCTTGATGGCCCTGGGGACCACCACCCCCAGGGCCGGCTCCTGCAGTGTCCCGGGGTGCCTACCCCCGGGACACTGCTGTTTGTAATGACAGGACGGGAGCCTCGCGGCTCCCGTCCTGTCATTGCAAACTGCTTTGGATATTGGAAGAGAGAGCAGGGAAACCTGCTCTCTCTTCCAATATCCAAAGCGATTGCTTTTCCACATGGGGAGCAGCATGTCAGCTGCTCCCCATGTGGAACAGCAATGCCGGCTCCCAAGGGACGTGGGGAGCCGGCGGGACTGTGGGGGATTGGGGACCCCCCACAGTCCCCAACGGAGAGGGCCAGCCCCGGGGGATGGGGTCCCCGGGGCAAGTAGTGGCCCGGGAGGGGGCCACGTGGCCCCCTCCTCTACAAATTAAATTTAAAAAAAAAGAAAAAACAACGTAAAGGCCGGCCCCGGGAGATGGGGTCCCCGGGGCCTTAAATGGCCAGAGGAGGGGGCCACGCTGCCCCCTCAAAATAATAAATATAGAGGCCATGCCCCGGGGATGGGGTCCCCGGGGCCAATACAGGCCCAGGGAAGGGGGGCCACGCGGCCCCTTCCCGTTTTTTTTTAATTAAAAATTAAAAAAAGGGATAAGGCCCTGGGGATGGGGTCCCCAGGGCATAAAAACAGGAAAAAGGAAGGGGGCCACACAGCCCCCTTCAGGGGACAAATTTTTTTTTTTTTTTTAAACGATCGGGCCCGCAGGCCCCGCCCCTTCCTTCACCACTCTGCAAACGCGCCCCTGGCGCGTTTGCAGAGGGGAACGAATTCCCCTTGAATACTGGGGGTCCCTGGGGCCAACTAGCCCACCAGGAACCTCCAATATGCGCCAGGGGCTGCGTTGCAGAGACGTGTAGAGAGGCCACACCCCTTTTACACCTCTCTGCAACGCAGCTCTGTGGCGCTTTGGAGGTATATGGTGGGCTAGTTGGACTCCGGGGACCCTCAGGATTCAAGGGACTTAATCCCCAACCTAAAACGCGCCACGGGCGCGTTTGCACAGTGGTGAAGGGAGGGGCGGGGCTTCAGGTGACATGTGTGCAAACAGGCCCCGTGGCGCGTTTTAAGATGGGGAATTAAATCCCTTCAATCCTGAGGGTCCCTGGGGGCCAACTAGCCCAACAGGTACATCCAGAAAGCGCCACAGAGCTGCGTTGCAGAGAGGTGTAAAGGGGTGTGGCCTCTCTACACGTCTCTGCAACGCAGCCCCTGGCGCATATTGGAGGTTCCTGGTGGGCTAGTTGGCCCCTAGGGACCCTCAGGATTCAAGGGGACTTAATCCCCCAACTTAAAACGCGCCACGGGCGCGTTTGCACAGATGTAACCTCAGGCCCCGCCCCCTCCCTTCACCATTGTGCAAATATTCCTCTAAAATCAGCCGAAATACGAATTCCGATTTACTCACCTGTTATCAGGAGAGACCTCAGTGCTGTATCTTTCAGCCCAGTACTGGTCCTGAAAAGTAATTCTAACCATACTTACCAGTAACTTGAATTTCCTTCCATAGGCTAACATTGACTGGTTTCACTTGGAAATTCTTCTAAGTGTGGAGTTTTGGAACTTTAAGATATTCCTCTAAAATCAGCCGAAATACGAATTCCGATTTACTCACCTGTTATCAGGAGAGACCTCAGTGCTGCATCTTTCAGCCCAGTACTGGTCCTGAAAAGTAATTTTAGCCGTACTTACCGGTAACTTGAATTTCCTTCATAGGCTAACATTGACTGGTTTCACTTGGAAATTCTTCTAAGTGTGGAGTTTTGGAACTTTAAAATATTCCTCTAAAATCAGCCAAAATACGAATTCCGATTTACTCACCTGTTATCAGGAGAGACCTCTGTGCTGCATCTTTCAGCCCAGTACTGATCCTGAAAAGTAATTTTAACCGTACTTACCGGTAACTTGAATTTCCTTCACAGGCTAACATTGACTGGTTTCACTTGGAAATTCTTCTAAGTGTGGAGTTTTGGAACTTTAAAATATTCCTCTAAAATCAGTCGAAATACGAATTCCGATTTACTCACCTGTTATCAGGAGAGACCTCAGTGCTGCATCTTTCAGCCCAGTACTGATCCTCAAAAGTAATTTTAACCGTACTTACCAGTAACTTGAATTTCCTTCCATAGGATATCATTGCCTGCTTTTTGCTGAAAAAGTTTCTAAGTGTTGATTTTTGAAACATACAAATATTCCTCTAAAATCAGCCGAAATCCGAATTCTGATTTACTCACCTGTTATCAGGAGAGACCTCAGTGCTGCATCTTTCAGCCCAGTACTGGTCCTGAAAAGTAATTTTAACCGTACTTACCAGTAACTTGAATTTCCTTCCATAGGCTAACATTGACTGGTTTCACTTGGAAATTCTTCTAAGTGTGGAGTTTTGGAACTTTAAAATATTCCTCTAAAATCAGCCGAAATACGAATTCCGATTTACTCACCTGTTATCAGGAGAGACCTCAGTGCTGCATCTTTCAGCCCAGTACTGATCCTCAAAAGTAATTTTAACCGTACTTACCGGTAACTTGAATTTCCTTCACAGGCTAAGATTGACTGGTTTTCAGCAAAAAAGTTTCAAAGTGTTGATTTTCACAAACTACAAATATTCCTTAAAAATCGCCTGTATGACTTAAACGCATTTTTTCAACTGTTTACAGGAGATGCACCAGTGCTGGATCCAGGATCCAACACTGAGTAAGAAAAAGTAACGATAACAGTTTTTACCTGCTAAGTGAATTTCCTTCCATAGGATAACATTGGTGATTCTATGAGAAAAAGTTTCTAAGTGTCAACTTTTAAAATACAATAATATTCCTTAAAAATCACGACTGTAACCAAAACGCTTTTACTCAACTGTTTACAGGAGATGTACCAGGACTGAATCTAGGATCCAGTCCTGTGGTTACAAAAGTAATCCATAAAGTAACTAATTGCATTTAACTAGAAATTCACATTGAGCTGAATGTTGCATTGTGTTTGAAAATGTGTTGCCCATTGCAACAACTGTAACTACTGTACTTAAAAGTCTATTGCCTATCTGCAAAGTATTTAAACTAAAGTAATTCATTCTGAGAAAGTATTTTTTGTAATGTAATGTATAATGTAATTACAATGTAATTTAAAAAATAAAATATGTAAAAAAAATTGTTTCTAAAAATGTAGTAAATCAGTATGAAAAAAATTTATATAACAATTAATACATTTAAAAATTGTCATTTACAAAACCTTTGAAATTCACTGCAAAAACGGTAGGTTTCAGGCACGTTATAGTTAGAAATTAGCATTTAAAAAACCTTTGAAATTCACTGAAAAAACCATAGGTTTCAGACACGTTATAGTTAGAAATTAGCATTTAAAAACCTTTGAAATTCACTGAAAAACCATAGGTTTCAGACACGTTATAGTTACAAATTAGCATTTAAAAAACCTTTGAAATTCACTGAAAAAACCATAGGTTTTAGGGACAGTTTTAGTTACTTGGACATTGCACTCGTACAAAACCCGTGAAATTCTCCGTTATAGTTAGTTCAGCTAACTATAACTCGCGCCCGCAATGCACTGCTGATGACGTCACATATTACATCACTCATGACATGGTCAGTGACATCACTGATGACATCACTGATGACATCTCAAATGACATCACTGATGACATCATCCACGTGATAATCTGATGCACCTCCTCACACCC
Source organism: Calotriton arnoldi (assembly GCA_963921515.1). Classification (NCBI taxonomy): domain Eukaryota; kingdom Metazoa; phylum Chordata; class Amphibia; order Caudata; family Salamandridae; genus Calotriton; species Calotriton arnoldi. The sequence goes on along the minus strand of CAWUFW010004534.1, from coordinate 1,323,151 downwards.
TAATATAACCTTTGATACACCCACTCTAAATTACAGACTGCCATTCGCAAAACCATAGACACTCCAACACCAATAACTACATACCCACTCACTGATTCTTAGGTCTACACACACACATCCACTCACTCACCCGTACAGTCTCTCATACTTACGGTCACTCAGTACAGGACTATCATATGCACTCTTACTCCTATATAGACACTCAAACAACGCCACTCATCCATAGAGATACTCACACACCTAGTCAGTCATGCAAATAATTAAACACACTGCCATTTACTCACCTATACAGTTATACACACACCAGCTCACTTACTCATACAAATAGTAGCACATTGTTTCGCTCTTATACAATCACAGATACAAGCACACACTCATCCATACAGCCACTATCACAATCACTCACTCTTGCTTATAGCTATTTATATACTCCAACACACATATATACTGCCTTTCACATATGTAGTTACTCACACATGTACCACTGGGACATACATTCACTCACTAACACACTCTTACACACACTTACCCACCCATACAGTCTATCACAGATGCACTCTTGAAACCATCCACCCAGTGAATCACCCACTCACACATCTATGCACAGAGTTGCACACACCCTCCCACACAAACACTCAGGCACCCATACAGATACTCAGACAAGCATTCAATAACTCATATAGACACTCATTTAGCTATTCACAAACACATGCAGCCACTTACACAGCAACAGACAGACGGATACAGACATTCACCCAGTTTAGTCACTAACCCATGCATTCAGTAAGATACGTTAAATCACTCACTTATAGAGTCAGTCACGCACCTACTAAATCCTCCATACAGACACTTACACACCCACTCATTCTTCAATACGTCTTTTCCTATATATATTAAAAATATTTAAACTTTACAGAAACACACAGTCACTGGATGATGTCATCAGTGATGTCATTTGAGATGTCATCAGTGATGTCATCAGTGATGTCACTGACCATGTCATGAGTGATGTAATATGTGACGTCATCAGCAGTGCATTGCGGGGCGCGAGTTATAGTTAGCTGAACTAACTATAACGGGGGAATTTCACGGGTTTTGTACGAGTGCAATGTCCAACTAACTATAACTGTCCCTAAAACCTATGGTTTTTTCAGTGAATATATATATACATAGATTTTATCTCTACATATATTTATATACATCTATATACATATATCTATACATATATATGTATATAGATACATATATATATCATTCACTCTTTAGACTTATGTATATATATGTATCTATATACACATACATATGTATATAGATACATATATATACATATATCATCTACAGAGAGAAAGAGACTCTCTCTCTCTCTCTCTCTATATATATATATATATATATATATATATATTCACTGAAAAAACCATAGGTTTCAGACACGTTATAGTTAGAAATTAGCATTTAAAAAACATTTGAAAACTCACTGAAAAACCATAGGTTTTAGGGACAGTTATAGTTAGTTGGACATTTCACTGCATACAAAACCATAGAAATTCCCCCGTTATAGTTAGTTCAGCTAACTATAACTCGCGCTCCCGCAATGCACTGCTGATGACGTCACATATTACATCACTCATGACATGGTCAGTGACATCACTGATGACATCACTGATGACATCTCAAATGACATCACTGATGACATCATCCAGTGACTGTGTGTTTCTGTAAAGTTTAAATATGTTTAATATATATAGGGAAAGGCGTATTGAAGAATGAGTGGGTGTATAAGTGTCTGAATGGATGATTTAGTACGTGAGTGACTGACTCTACAAGTGAGTGATTAAATGTATCTTACTGAATGCATGGGTTAGTGACTAAACTGTGTGAATGTCTGTATCCGTCTGTCTGTTGGTTTGTAAGCGGCTGCATGGCTTTCTGAATAGCTTCATGAGTGTCTACATGGGTTATTGATTGATTGTCTGAGTATCTGTATGGGTGCCTGAGTGTTTGTGTGGGTGGGGTGTGTGTGACTCTGTGCATAGATGTGTGAGTTGGTGATTCACTGGGTGCATGGTTTCAAGAGTGCATCTGTGATGGACTGTATGGGTGGGTGAGTGTGTGTATGGGTGTGTTAGTGATTGAATGTATATCTCAGTGGTACATGTGTGAGTAACTACATATGTGAAAGGCAGTATATATGTGTGTTGGAGTATATAAATGGCTATAAGTGAGAGTGTGTGATTGTGAGAGTGGCTGTATGGATGAGTGTGTACTTGTATCAGTGATTGTATAAGAGCGTAAGAATGTGCTAGTATTTGTATGAGTAAGTGAGCTGATGTGTGTATAACTGTATAGGTGAGTAAATGGGTGTGTGATTAAGTTTTTTGCATGACTGGCTAGGTGTGTGAGTACCTCTATGGATGAGTGGCGGTGTGTGAGTGTTTATATAGGTGTATGAGTGCATATGATAGTCCTGTACTGAGTGACTAAGTATGAGTGACTGTACGGGTGAGTGAGTGGATGTGTGTGTAGACCTAAGAATCAGTGAGTGGGTATGTAGTTTTTGGTGTTGGAGTGTCTATGGTTTTGAGAATGGCAGTCTGTAATTTAGAGTGGGTGTATCAAAAGTTATATTAGGGTGTGAGAAGATGCATGAAATTATCACATGGATGATGTCATCAGTGATGTCATTTGAGATGTCATCAGTGATGTCATCAGTGATGTCACTGACCATGTCATGAGTGATGTAATATGTGACGTCATCAGCAGTGCATTAGTGGGGCGCGAGTTACAGTTAGCTGAACTAACTATAACGGGGGAATTTCTATGGTTTTGTACGAGTGAAATGTCCAACTAACTATAACTGTCCCTAAAACCTATGGTTTTTTCAGTGAGTTTCAAAGGTTTTTTAAATGCTAATTTCTAGCTATAACGTGTCTGAAACCTATGGTTTTTTCAGTGAATTTCAAAGGTTTTTTAAATGCTAATTTCTAACTATAACGTGCCTGAAACCTATGATTTTTAAGTGAATTTCAAAGGTTTTTTAAATGCTAGTTTCTAACTATGCCTACAGAGGTAGGACATGCGAAGAAAGAAGAAAAACACACAGAAAGAAGCAAAAGATGTGCAGAAAGAACCAACAGAGGAGCAGAAAGAGGCCTTGTTGCAAAATCATCCTGTGCCCACAACTTTTTCAGACGGGTATTGGTGGTAACTGACTCTGACTAACCAGAGCCAGTGCTATGCTAAAAGACACTTAGAATACAGTGAAAACACCTACATACACTAGGGAACACTATGCGTTGGGGTACCCCTGTGATTAGCATGACTTCCTCTGCAAGTCCCTAGTACATAATAGGGCAGGGGGATTAAAACTACCTCTTAAAACGCGCTACAGGGCGCGTTTGCACAGTGGTGAAGGGAGGGGGCCTGAGGTGACATGTGTGCAAACGCACCACGTGGCGCGTTTTAAGTTGCGGGATTAAGTCCCCTTGAATTCTGAGAGTCCCTGGGGCCCAACTAGCCCCCCAGGTACCTACAGTTAGGACCACAGAGCTGAGTTGCAGAGAGGCGTTCCGAGGCCACGCACCTTTTTTCACCTCTCTGCAACGCAACTCTGTTGTGCTTACTGAAGGTACCTGGTGGGCTAGTTGGCCGCCAGGGTCCCTCAGGATTCAAAGGGAATTAATTCCCAACTTAAAACGCACCACAGGGCGTGTTTGCGCACATGTCACCTGAGGCCCCGCCCCCTCCCTTCACCACTGTGCAAACGCGCCCCGTGGTGCGTTTTAAGTTGGGGGATTAGGTCACCTTGAATCCTGAGGGTCCCTGGGGCTCAACTAGCCCACTAGGTACTTCCAGTAAGCACCACAGGCCTGCGTTGCAACGCCTGTAACAAATTGTGCAGTTGTGTTTAGGTAATGAAGAGGGTCGTGCTGGGGGTAGTGTTTTAGGGTTTAGGGTAGTGCAGTGGTGTTTGTGTAGTGTAGGGGGTCATGCTGGGGGTAGATTTAGGGTTTAGGGTATTGCAGTGGTGTTTGGGTAGTGTAGGGAGTCGTGCTGGGGGTAGTGTTTTAGGGTTTAGGGTAGTGCAGTGGTGTTTGGGTAGTCTAGGGGTCGTGCTGGGGGTAGTGTTTTAGGGTTTAGGGTAGTGCAGTGGTGTTTGGGTAGTGTAGGGGAACGTGCTGGGGGTAGTGATTTAGGGTAGTGCAGTGGTGTTTGGGTAGTGTAGGGGGTACTGCTGGGGATAGTGTTTTAGGGTTTAGGGTAGTGCAGTGGTGTTTGGGTAGTGTAGGGGTACTGCTGGGGGTAGTTTTTAGGGTTTAGGGTAGTGCAGTGGTGTTTGGGTAGTGTAGTGGTTCGTGCTGGGGGTAGTTTTTAGGGTTTAGGGTAGTGCAGTGGTGTTTGTGTAGTGTAGGGGGTAGTGTTTTAGGGTTTAGGGTAGTGCAGTGGTGTTTGTGTAGTGTAGGAGGTCGTGGTTTAGGGTAGTGCAGTGGTCTTTGGGTAGTGTAGGGAGTCGTGCGGGGGTAGTGTTTTAGGGTTTAGGGTAGTGTAGGGCGTCATGCGGGGGGTAGTGTTTTAGGGATTAGGGTAGTGCATTGGTGTTTGGGTAGTGTAGGGGGTCATGCGGGGGTAGTGTTTTAGGGTTTAGGGCAGTGCAGTGGTGTTTGGGTAGTGTAGGGGGTCGTGCTGGGGGAAGTGTTTTAGGGTTTAGGGCAGTGCAGTGGTGTTCGGGTAGTGTAGGGGGTCGTGCTGGGGGAGTGTTTTAGGGTTTAGGGCAGTGCAGTGGTGTTCGGGTAGTGTAGGGGATCGTGCTGGGGGGAGTGTTTGAGGGTTTAGGGCAGTGCAGTGGTGTTTGGGTAGTGTAGGGGGTCGTGCTGGGGGGAGTGTTTGAGGGTTTAGGGCAGTGCAGTTGTGTTCGGGTAGTATAGGGGTTGTGCTGGGGGTAGTATTTTAGGGTTTAGGGTAGTGCAGTGGTGTTCGGGTAGTGTAGGGGGTCGTGCTGGGGGTAGTGTTCTAGGGTTTAGGGCAGTGCAGTGGTGTTTGGGCAGTGTAGGGGGTAATGCTGGGGGTGGTGTTTTAGGGTTTAGGGCAGTGCAGTGGTGTTTGGGCAGTGTAGCGGGGTGGTGTTTCAGGGTTTAGGGCAGTGCAGTGGTGTTCGGGCAGTGTAGGGGGTCGTGCAGGGGTGGTGTTTCAGGGTTTAGGGCAGTGGTGTTCAGGCAGTGTAGGGGGTCGTGCTGGGGGTGGTGTTTCAGGGTTTGGGGCAGTGCAGTGGTGTTCGAGCAGTAAAGGGGTCGTGCTGGGGTGGTGTTTCAGGGTTTAGGGCAGTGCAGTGGTGTTCGGGCAGTGTAGGGGGCGGTGCAGGGGTGGTGTTTCAGGGTTTAGGGCAGTGCAGTGGTGTTCAGGCAGTGTAGGGGGCGGTGCAGGGGGTGGTGTTTCAGGGTTTAGGGCAGTGCAGTGGTATTCGGGCAGTGTAGGGGGTCCTGCAGGGGCTGATGTTTTAGGGTTTAGGGCAGTATAGTGGTGTTTGGGCAGTGTAGGGGGTTGTGCTGGGGCTGGTGTTTCAGGGTTTAGGGCAGTGCAGTGGTGTTCGGGCAGTGTAGGGGTTGTGCTGGGGCTGGTGTTTCAGGGTTTAGGGCAGTGCAGTGGTGTTCGGGCAGTGTAAGTGGTCGTGCTGGGGCTGGTGTTTCAGGGTTTAGGGCAGTGCAGTGGTGTTCGGGCAGTGTAGGGGGTCATGCTGGGGCTGGTGTTTCAGGGTTTAGGGCAGTGCAGTGGTGTTCGGGCAGTGTAGGGGTCTTGCTGGGGCTGGTGTTTCAGAGTCTAGGGCAGTGCAGTGGTGTTCGGGCAGTGTAGGGGGTCTTGCTGGGGCTGGTGTTTCAGGGTTTAGGGCAGTGCAGTGGTGTTAGGGCAGTGTAGGGGTCGTGCTGGGTGTGGTGTTTCAGGGTTTAGGGCAGTGCAGTGGTGTTTGGGCAGTGTAGGGGGTCGTGCTGGGGCTAGTGTTTCAGGATTTAGGGCAGAGCAATGGTGTTCAGGCAGTGTAGGGGTTTTGCTGGAGGTGGTGTTTCAGGGTTTAGGGCAGTGCAGTGGTGTTCGTGCAGTGTATGGGGTGGTGTTTCAGGGTTTAGGGCAGTGGTGTTCAGGCAGTGTAGGGGGTCTTGCTGGGGTTGATGTTTCAGGGTTTAGGGCAGTGCAGTGGTGTTCGGGCAGTGTAGGGGGTCATGCTGGGGGTGGTGTTTCAGGGTTTAGGGCAGTGCAGTGGTGTTCCGGCAGTGTAGGAGGTCATGCAGGGGGTGGTGTTTCAGGGTTTAGGGCAGTGCAGTGGTGTTCGGGCAGTGTAGGGGGTCTTGCCGGGGGTAGTGTTTCGGGGTTTAGGGCAGTGCAGTGGTGTTCGTGCAGTGTAGGGGGTCGTGCAGGGGGTGGTGTTTCAGGGTTTAGGGCAGTGCAGTGGTGTTCGGGCAGTGTAGGGTGTCATGCTGGGGGTGGAGTTTCAGGGTTTAGGGCAGTGCAGTGGTGTTCGGGCAGTGTAGGGGGTCGTGCTGGGGGTGGTGTTTCAGGGTTTAGGGCAGTGGTGTTCGGGCAGTGTAGGGGGTCTTGCTGGGGGTGATGTTTCAGGGTTTAGGGCAGTGCAGTGGTGTTCGGGCAGTGTAGGAGGTCTTGCTGGGGGTAGTGTTTCAGGGTTTAGGGCAGTGCAGTGGTGTTCGGGCAGTGTAGGGGGCGTGCTGGGGGTGGTGTTTCAGGGTTTAGGGCAGTGCAGTGCAGTGGTGTTCGGGCAGTGTAGGGGGTCGTGAAGGGGTGGTGTTTCAGGGTTTAGGGTAGTGCAGTGGTGTTCGGGCAGTGTAGGGGGTCGTGCTAGGGCTGGTGTTTCAGGGTTTAGGGCAGTGCAGTGGTGTTCGGGCAGTGTAGGGGTCGTGCAGGGGCTGGTGTTTCAGGGTTTAAGGCAGTGCAGTGGTGTTCGGGCAGTGTAGGGGGTCGTGCTGGGGGTAGTGTTTTAGGGTTTAGGGTAGTGCAGTGGTGCTTGTGTAGTGTAGGGGGTTGTGCTGGGGGTAGTGTTTTAGGGTAGTGCAGTGGTGTTTGGGTAGTGTAGGGGGTACTGCTGGGTGTAGTGTTTTAGGGTTTAGGGTAGTGCAGTGGTGTTTGGGTAGTGTAGGGGTACTGCTGGGGTAGTTTTTAGGGTTTAGGGCAGTGCAGTGGTGTTCGGGCAGTGTAGGGGGTCATGCTGGGGCTGGTGTTTCAGGGTTTAGGGCAGTGCAGTGGTGTTCGGGCAGTGTAGGGGTCTTGCTGGGGCTGGTGTTTCAGAGTCTAGGGCAGTGCAGTGGTGTTCGGGCAGTGTAGGGGGTCTTGCTGGGGCTGGTGTTTCAGGGTTTAGGGCAGTGCAGTGGTGTTCGGGCAGTTAGGGGGTCGTGCTGGGGGTGGTGTTTCCAGGTTTAGGGCAGTGCAGTGGTGTTCGGGCAGTGTAGGGGGTCATGCTGGGGCTAGTGTTTCAGGATTTAGGGCAGAGCAATGGTGTTCAGGCAGTGTAGGGGGTTTTGCTGGTGGTGGTGTTTCAGGGTTTAGGGCAGTGCAGTGGTGTTCGTGCAGTGTAGGGGGTGGTGTTTCAGGGTTTAGGGCAGTGGTGTTCAGGCAGTGTAGGGGGTCTTGCTGGGGTTGATGTTTCAGGGTTTAGGGCAGTGCAGTGGTGTTCGGGCAGTGTAGGGGGTCGTGCTGGGGGTGGTGTTTCAGGGTTTAGGGCAGTGCAGTGCAGTGGTGTTCCGGCAGTGTAGGAGGTCATGCAGGGGGTGGTGTTTCAGGGTTTAGGGCAGTGCAGTGGTGTTCGGGCAGTGTAGGGGGTCTTGCCGGGGGTAGTGTTTTGGGGTTTAGGGCAGTGCAGTGGTGTTCGTGCAGTGTAGGGGGTCGTGCTGGGGTGGTGTTTCAGGGTTTAGGGCAGTGCAGTAGTGTTCGGGAAGAGTAGGGGATCGTGCAGGGGGTGGTGTTTCAGGGTTTAGGGCAGTGCAGTGGTGTTCGGGCAGTGTAGGGGGGCGTGATGGGGGTGGTGTTTCAGGGTTTAGGGCAGTGCAGTGGTGTTCGGGCAGTTTAGGGGGTCGTGCAGGGGATGGTGTTTCAGGGTTTAGGGCAGTGCAGTGGTGTTCGGGCAGTGTAGGGGTCGTGCTGGGGCTGGTGTTTCAGGGTTTAGGGCAGTGCAGTGGTGTTCGGGCAGTGTAGGGGGTCTTGCTGGGGGTGGTGTTTCAGGGTTTAGGGCAGTGGTGTTCGGGCAGTGTAGGGGGTCTTGCTGGGGGTGATGTTTCAGAGTTTAGGGTAGTGCAGTGGTGTTCAGGCAGTGTAGGGGCGGTGCAGGGGTGGTGTTTCAGGGTTTAGGGCAGTGCAGTGGTGTTCGGGCAGTGTAGGGGGTCATGCAGGGGTGGTGTTTCAGGGTTTAGGGCAGTGCAGTGGTGTTCGGGCAATGTAGGGGTCGTGCTGGGGCTGATGTTTTAGGGTTTAGGGCAGTATAGTGGTGTTCGGGCAGTGTAGGGGGTCGTGCTGGGGCTGGTGTTTTAGGGTTCAGTGCAGTGGTGTTCGGGCAGTGTAGGGGTTGTGCTGGGGCTGGTGTTTCAGGGTTTAGGGCAGTGCAGTGGTGTTCGGGCAGTGTAGGTGGTCGTGCTGGGGCTGGTGTTTCGGGGTTTAGGGCAGTGCAGTGGTGTTCGGTGCAGTGTAGGGGGTCGTGCTGGGGTGGTGTTTCAGGGTTTAGGGCAGTGCAGTAGTGTTCGGGCAGTGTAGGGGATCGTGCAGGGGGTGGTGTTTCAGGGTTTAGGGCAGTGCAGTGGTGTTCGGGCAGTGTAGGGGGTCGTGATGGGGTGGTGTTTCAGGGTTTAGGGCAGTGCAGTGGTGTTCGGGCAGTTTAGGGGGTCGTGCAGGGGATGGTGTTTCAGGGTTTAGGGCAGTGCAGTGGTGTTCGGGCAGTGTAGGGGTCGTGCTGGGGCTGGTGTTTCAGGGTTTAGGGCAGTGCAGTGGTGTTTGGGCAGTGTAGGGGGTCTTGCTGGGGGTGGTGTTTCAGGGTTTAGGGCAGTGGTGTTCGGGCAGTGTAGGGGGTCTTGCTGGGGGTGATGTTTCAGGGTTTAGGGCAGTGCAGTGGTGTTCGGGCAGTGTAGGGGGTCTTGCTGGGGGTAGTGTTTCAGGGTTTAGGGCAGTGCAGTGGTGTTCGTGCAGTGTAAGGGGTCGTGCTGGGGATGGTGTTTCAGGGTTTAGGGCAGTGCAGTGGTGTTTGGGCAGTGTAGGGGGTCGTGCAGGGGGTGGTGTTTCAGGGTTTAGGGCAGTGCAGTGGTGTTCGGGCAGTGTAGGGGGTCGTGCTGGGGGTGGAGTTTCAGGGTTTAGGGCAGTGCAGTGGTGTTCGGGCAGTGTAGGGGTCGTGCTGGGGTGGTGTTTCAGGGTTTAGGGCAGTGGTGTTCGGGCAGTGTAGGGGGTCTTGCTGGGGGTGATGTTTCAGGGTTTAGGGCAGTGCAGTGGTGTTCGGGCAGTGTAGGAGGTCTTGCTGGGGGTAGTGTTTCAGGGTTTAGGGCAGTGCAGTGGTGTTCGGGCAGTGTAGGGGCGTGCTGGGGGTGGTGTTTCAGGGTTTAGGGCAGTGCAGTGGTGTTCGGGCAGTGTAGGGGGTCGTGAAGGGGGTGGTGTTTCAGGGTTTAGGGTAGTGCAGTGGTGTTCGGGCAGTGTAGGGGGTCGTGCTAGGGTTGGTGTTTCAGGGTTTAGGGCAGTGCAGTGGTGTTCGGGCAGTGTAGGGGGTCGTGCAGGGGCTGGTGTTTCAGGGTTTAGGGCAGTGCAGTGGTGTTCGGGCAGTGTAGGGGGTCGTGCTGGGGGTAGTGTTTTAGGGTTTAGGGTAGTGCAGTGGTGCTTGTGTAGTGTAGGGGGTCGTGCTGGGGGTAGTGTTTTAGGGTAGTGCAGTGGTGTTTGGGTAGTGTAGGGGGTACTGCTGGGGGTAGTGTTTTAGGGTTTAGGGTAGTGCAGTGGTGTTTGGGTAGTGTAGGGGTACTGCTGGGGGTAGTTTTTAGGGTTTAGGGCAGTGCAGTGGTGTTCGGGCAGTGTAGGGGGTCATGCTGGGGCTGGTGTTTCAGGGTTTAGGGCAGTGCAGTGGTGTTCGGGCAGTGTAGGGGGTCTTGCTGGGGCTGGTGTTTCAGAGTCTAGGGCAGTGCAGTGGTGTTCGGGCAGTGTAGGGGGTCTTGCTGGGGCTGGTGTTTCAGGGTTTAGGGCAGTGCAGTGGTGTTCGGGCAGTGTAGGGGGTCGTGCTGGGGGTGGTGTTTCCAGGTTTAGGGCAGTGCAGTGGTGTTCGGGCAGTGTAGGGGGTCATGCTGGGGCTAGTGTTTCAGGATTTAGGGCAGAGCAATGGTGTTCAGGCAGTGTAGGGGGTTTTGCTGGTGGTGGTGTTTCAGGGTTTAGGGCAGTGCAGTGGTGTTCGTGCAGTGTAGGGGGTGGTGTTTCAGGGTTTAGGGCAGTGGTGTTCAGGCAGTGTAGGGGGTCTTGCTGGGGTTGATGTTTCAGGGTTTAGGGCAGTGCAGTGGTGTTCGGGCAGTGTAGGGGTAGTGCTGGGGTGGTGTTTCAGGGTTTAGGGCAGTGCAGTGGTGTTCCGGCAGTGTAGGAGGTCATGCAGGGGTGGTGTTTCAGGGTTTAGGGCAGTGCAGTGGTGTTCGGGCAGTGTAGGGGGTCTTGCTGGGGGTAGTGTTTCGGGGTTTAGGGCAGTGCAGTGGTGTTCGTGCAGTGTAGGGGGTCGTGCTGGGGGTGGTGTTTCAGGGTTTAGGGCAGTGGAGAAGTGTTCGGGCAGTGTAGGGGATCGTGCATGGGTGGTGTTTCAGGGTTTAGGGCAGTGCAGTGGTGTTCGGGCAGTGTAGGGGGTTGTGCTGGGGGTGGTGTTTCAGGGTTTAGGGCAGTGCAGTGGTGTTCGGGCAGTGTAGGGGGTCGTGCAGGGGATGGTGTTTCAGGGTTTAGGGCAGTGCAGTGGTGTTCGGGCAGTGTAGGGGTCGTGCTGGGGCTGGTGTTTCAGGGTTTAGGGCAGTGCAGTGGTGTTCGGGCAGTGTAGGGGGTCGTGCTGGGGGTGGTGTTTCAGGATTTAGGGCAGAGCAATGTTGTTCAGGCAGTGTAGGGGTTTTGCTGGAGGTGGTGTTTCAGGGTTTAGGGCAGTGCAGTGGTGTTCGTGCAGTGTAGGGGGTGGTGTTTCAGGGTTTAGGACAGTGGTGTTCAGGCAGTGTAGGGGGTCTTGCTGGGGTTGATGTTTCAGGGTTTAGGGCAGTGCAGTGGTGTTCGGGCAGTGTAGGGGGTCGTGCTGGGGGTGGTGTTTCAGGGTTTAGGGCAGTGCAGTGGTGTTCCGGCAGTGTAGGAGGTCATGCAGGGGGTGGTGTTTCAGGGTTTAGGGCAGTGCAGTGGTGTTCGGGCAGTGTAGGGGGTCTTGCCGGGGGTAGTGTTTCGGGGTTTAGGGCAGTGCAGTGGTGTTCGTGCAGTGTAGGGGGTCGTGCTGGGGGTGGTGTTTCAGGGTTTAGGGCAGTGCAGTAGTGTTCGGGAAGAATAGGGGATCGTGCAGGGGGTGGTGTTTCAGGGTTTAGGGCAGTGCAGTGGTGTTCGGGCAGTGTAGGGGGCGTGATGGGGGTGGTGTTTCAGGGTTTAGGGCAGTGCAGTGGTGTTCGGGCAGTTTAGGGGGTCGTGCAGGGGATGGTGTTTCAGGGTTTAGGGCAGTGCAGTGGTGTTCGGGCAGTGTAGGGGTCGTGCTGGGGCTGGTGTTTCAGGGTTTAGGGCAGTGCAGTGGTGTTCGGGCAGTGTAGGGGTCTTGCTGGGGGTGGTGTTTCAGGGTTTAGGGCAGTGGTGTTCGGGCAGTGTAGGGGGTCTTGCTGGGGGTGATGTTTCAGGGTTTAGGGTAGTGCAGTGGTGTTCAGGCAGTGTAGGGGGCGGTGCAGGGGGTGGTGTTTCAGGGTTTAGGGCAGTGCAGTGGTGTTCGGGCAGTGTAGGGGGTCATGCAGGGGTGGTGTTTCAGGGTTTAGGGCAGTGCAGTGGTGTTCGGGCAATGTAGGGGTCGTGCTGGGGCTGATGTTTTAGGGTTTAGGGCAGTATAGTGGTGTTCGGGCAGTGTAGGGGGTCGTGCTGGGGCTGGTGTTTTAGGGTTTAGGGCAGTGCAGTGGTGTTCGGGCAGTGTAGGGGTTGTGCTGGGGCTGGTGTTTCAGGGTTTAGGGCAGTGCAGTGGTGTTCGGGCAGTGTAGGTGGTCGTGCTGGGGCTGGTGTTTCGGGGTTTAGGGCAGTGCTGTGGTGTTCGTGCAGTGTAGGGGGTCGTGCTGGGGGTGGTGTTTCAGGGTTTAGGGCAGTGCAGTAGTGTTCGGGCAGTGTAGGGGATCGTGCAGGGGGTGGTGTTTCAGGGTTTAGGGTAGTGCAGTGGTGTTCGGGCAGTGTAGGGGGTCGTGATGGGGTGGTGTTTCAGGGTTTAGGGCAGTGCAGTGGTGTTCGGGCAGTTTAGGGGTCATGCAGGGGATGGTGTTTCAGGGTTTAGGGCAGTGCAGTGGTGTTCGGGCAGTGTAGGGGTCGTGCTGGGGCTGGTGTTTCAGGGTTTAGGGCAGTGCAGTGGTGTTTGGGCAGTGTAGGGGGTCTTGCTGGGGGTGGTGTTTCAGGGTTTAGGGCAGTGGAGTTCGGGCAGTGTAGGGGGTCTTGCTGGGGGTGATGTTTCAGGGTTTAGGGCAGTGCAGTGGTGTTCGGGCAGTGTAGGGGTCTTGCTGGGGGTAGTGTTTCAGGGTTTAGGGCAGTGCAGTGGTGTTTGTGCAGTGTAAGGGGTCGTGCTGGGGATGGTGTTTCAGGGTTTAGGGCAGTGCAGTGGTGTTTGGGCAGTGTAGGGGGTCGTGCAGGGGTGGTGTTTCAGGGTTTAGGGCAGTGCAGTGGTGTTCGGGCAGTGTAGGGGGTCGTGCTGGGGGTGGAGTTTCAGGGTTTAGGGCAGTGCAGTGGTGTTCGGGCAGTGTAGGGGGTCGTGCTGGGGGTGGTGTTTCAGGGTTTAGGGCAGTGGTGTTCGGGCAGTGTAGGGGGTCTTGCTGGGGGTGATGTTTCAGGGTTTAGGGCAGTGCAGTGGTGTTCGGGCAGTGTAGGAGGTCTTGCTGGGGGTAGTGTTTCAGGGTTTAGGGCAGTGCAGTGGTGTTCGGGCAGTGTAGGGGGCGTGCTGGGGGTGGTGTTTCAGGGTTTAGGGCAGTGCAGTGGTGTTCGGGCAGTGTAGGGGGTCGTGAAGGGGTGGTGTTTCAGGGTTTAGGGTAGTGCAGTGGTGTTCGGGCAGTGTAGGGGGTCGTGCTAGGGTTGGTGTTTCAGGGTTTAGGGCAGTGCAGTGGTGTTCGGGCAGTGTAGGGGGTCGTGCAGGGGCTGGTGTTTCAGGGTTTAAGGCAGTGCAGTGGTGTTCGGGCAGTGTAGGGGGTCGTGCTGGGGGTAGTGTTTTAGGGTTTAGGGTAGTGCAGTGGTGCTTGTGTAGTGTAGGGGGTCGTGCTGGGGGTAGTGTTTTAGGGTAGTGCAGTGGTGTTTGGGTAGTGTAGGGGGTACTGCTGGGGGTAGTGTTTTAGGGTTTAGGGTAGTGCAGTGGTGTTTGGGTAGTGTAGGGGTACTGCTGGGGGTAGTTTTTAGGGTTTAGGGCAGTGCAGTGGTGTTCGGGCAGTGTAGGGGGTCATGCTGGGGCTGGTGTTTCAGGGTTTAGGGCAGTGCAGTGGTGTTCGGGCAGTGTAGGGGGTCTTGCTGGGGCTGGTGTTTCAGAGTCTAGGGCAGTGCAGTGGTGTTCGGGCAGTGTAGGGGTCTTGCTGGGGCTGGTGTTTCAGGGTTTAGGGCAGTGCAGTGGTGTTCGGGCAGTGTAGGGGGTCGTGCTGGGGGTGGTGTTTCCAGGTTTAGGGCAGTGCAGTGGTGTTCGGGCAGTGTAGGGGGTCATGCTGGGGCTAGTGTCTCAGGATTTAGGGCAGAGCAATGGTGTTCAGGCAGTGTAGGGGGTTTTGCTGGTGGTGGTGTTTCAGGGTTTAGGGCAGTGCAGTGGTGTTCGTGCAGTGTAGGGGGTGGTGTTTCAGGGTTAAGGGCAGTGGTGTTCAGGCAGTGTAGGGGGTCTTGCTGGGGTTGATGTTTCAGGGTTTAGGGCAGTGCAGTGGTGTTCGGGCAGTGTAGGGGTAGTGCTGGGGTGGTGTTTCAGGGTTTAGGGCAGTGCAGTGGTGTTCCGGCAGTGTAGGAGGTCATGCAGGGGGTGGTGTTTCAGGGTTTAGGGCAGTGCAGTGGTGTTCGGGCAGTGTAGGGGGTCTTGCTGGGGGTAGTGTTTCGGGGTTTAGGGCAGTGCAGTGGTGTTCGTGCAGTGTAGGGGGTCGTGCTGGGGGTGGTGTTTCAGGGTTTAGGGCAGTGGAGAAGTGTTCGGGCAGTGTAGGGGATCGTGCGGGGGTGGTGTTTCAGGGTTTAGGGCAGTGCAGTGGTGTTCGGGCAGTGTAGGGGGTTGTGCTGGGGGTGGTGTTTCAGGGTTTAGGGCAGTGCAGTGCTGTTCGGGCAGTTTAGGGGGTCGTGCAGGGGATGGTGTTTCAGGGTTTAGGGCAGTGCAGTGGTGTTCGGGCAGTGTAGGGGGTCGTGCTGGGGCTGGTGTTTCAGGGTTTAGGGCAGTGCAGTGGTGTTCGGGCAGTGTAGGGGGTCTTGCTGGGGGTGGTGTTTCTGGGTTTAGGGCAGTGGTGTTTGGGCAGTGTAGGGGGTCTTGCTGGGGGTGATGTTTCAGGGTTTAGGGCAGTGCAGTTGTGTTCGGGCAGTGTAGGGGGTCTTGCTGGGGGTAGTGTTTTAGGGTTTAGGGCAGTGCAGTGGTGTTCGTGCAGTGTAAGCGGTCATGCTGGGGATGGTGTTTCAGGGTTTAGGGCAGTGCAGTAGTGTTCGGGCAGTGTAGGGGGTTGTGCAGGGGGTGGTGTTTCAGGGTTTAGGGCAGTGCAGTGGTGTTCGGGCAGTGTAGGGGGTCGTGCTGGGGGTAGTGTTTTAGGGTTTAGGGCAGTGCAGTGGTGTTCGGGTAGTGTAGGGGATCGTGCTGGGGGTAGTGTTTGAGGGTTTAGGGCAGTGCAGTGGTGTTTGGGTAGTGTAGGGGGTCGTGCTGGGGGTAGTGTTTGAGGGTTTAGGGCAGTGCAGTCGTGTTCGGGTAGTGTAGGGGGTTGTGCTGGGGGTAGTATTTTAGGGTTTAGGGTAGTGCAGTGGTGTTCGGGTAGTGTAGGGGGTCGTGCTGGGGGTAGTGTTTCTAGGGTTTAGGGCAGTGCAGTGGTGTTCGGGCAGTGTAGGGGGTAATGCTGGGGGTGGTGTTTTAGGGTTTAGGGCAGTGCAGTGGTGTTCGGGCAGTGTAGGGGGTCGTGATGGGGGTGGTTTTTCAGGGTTTAGGGCAGTGCAGTGGTGTTTGGGCAGTGTAGGGGGGTGGTGTTTCAGGGTTTAGGGCAGTGCAGTGGTGTTCGGGCAGTGTAGGGGGTCGTGCAGGGGTGGTGTTTCAGGGTTTAGGGCAGTGGTGTTCAGGCAGTGTAGGGGGTCGTGCTGGGGGTGGTGTTTCAGGGTTTGGGGCAGTGCAGTGGTGTTCGAGCAGTAAAGGGGTCGTGCTGGGGGTGTTGTTTCAGGGTTTAGGGCAGTGCAGTGGTGTTCGGGCAGTGTAGGGGGCGGTGCAGGGGGTGGTGTTTCAGGGTTTAGGGCAGTGCAGTGGTGTTCAGGCAGTGTAGGGGGCGGTGCAGGGGGTGGTGTTTCAGGGTTTAGGGCAGTGCAGTGGTGTTCGGGCAGTGTAGGGGGTCATGCAGGGGGTGGTGTTTCAGGGTTTAGGGCAGTGCAGTGGTGTTCGGGCAATGTAGGGGGTCGTGCTGGGGCTGATGTTTTAGGGTTTAGGGCAGTATAGTGGTGTTCGGGCAGTGTAGGGGGTCGTGCTGGGGCTAGTGTTTCAGGGTTTAGGGCAGTGCAGTGGTGTTCGGGCAGTGTAGGGGTTGTGCTGGGGCTGGTGTTTCAGGGTTTAGGGCAGTGCAGTGGTGTTCGGGCAGTGTAGGTGGTCGTGCTGGGGCTGGTGTTTCAGGGTTTAGGGCAGTGCAGTGGTGTTCGGGCAGTGTAGGGGGTGATGCTGGGGCTGGTGTTTCAGGGTTTAGGGCAGTGCAGTGGTGTTTGGGCAGTGTAGGGGGTCTTGCTGGGGCTGGTGTTTCAGAGTCTAGGGCAGTGCAGTGGTGTTCGGGCAGTGTAGGGGGTCTTGCTGGGGCTGGTGTTTCAGGGTTTAGGGCAGTGCAGTGGTATTCGGGCAGTGTAGCGGGTCGTGCTGGGGGTGGTGTTTCAGGGTTTAGGGCAGTGCAGTGGTGTTCGGGCAGTGTAGGGGGTCGTGCTGGGGCTAGTGTTTCAGCATTCAGGGCAGAGCAATGGTGTTCAGGCAGTGTAGGGGGTTTTGCTGGAGGTGGTGTTTCAGGGTTTAGGGCAGTGCAGTGGTGTTCGTGCAGTGTAGGGGGTGGTGTTTCAGAGTTTAGGGCAGTGGTGTTCGGGCAGTGTAGGGGTCGTGCTGGGGCTGGTGTTTCAGGGTTTAGGGCAGTGCAGTGGTGTTTGGGCAGTGTAGGGGGTCTTGCTGGGGGTGGTGTTTCAGGGTTTAGGGCAGTGGTGTTCGGGCAGTGTAGGGGGTCTTGCTGGGGGTGATGTTTCAGGGTTTAGGGCAGTGCAGTGGTGTTCGGGCAGTGTAGGGGGTCTTGCTGGGGGTAGTGTTTCAGGGTTTAGGGCAGTGCAGTGGTGTTGGTGCAGTGTAAGGGGTCGTGCTGGGGATGGTGTTTCAGGGTTTAGGGCAGTGCAGTGGTGTTTGGGCAGTGTAGGGGGTCGTGCAGGGGGTGGTGTTTCAGGGTTTAGGGCAGTGCAGTGGTGTTCGGGCAGTGTAGGGGGTCGTGCTGGGGGTGGAGTTTCAGGGTTTAGGGCAGTGCAGTGGTGTTCGGGCAGTGTAGGGGGTCGTGCTGGGGGTGGTGTTTCAGGGTTTAGGGCAGTGGTGTTCGGGCAGTGTAGGGGGTCTTGCTGGGGGTGATGTTTCAGGGTTTAGGGCAGTGCAGTGGTGTTCGGGCAGTGTAGGAGGTCTTGCTGGGGGTAGTGTTTCAGGGTTTAGGGCAGTGCAGTGGTGTTCGGGCAGTGTAGGGGGCGTGCTGGGGGTGGTGTTTCAGGATTTAGGGCAGTGCAGTGGTGTTCGGGCAGTGTAGGGGGTCGTGAAGGGGGTGGTGTTTCAGGGTTTAGGGCAGTGCAGTGGTGTTCGGGCAGTGTAGGGGGTCGTGCTAGGGTTGGTGTTTCATGGTTTAGGGCAGTGCAGTGGTGTTCGGGCAGTGTAGGGGGTCGTGCAGGGGCTGGTGTTTCAGGGTTTAAGGCAGTGCAGTGGTGTTCGGGCAGTGTAGGGGGTCGTGCTGGGGGTAGTGTTTTAGGGTTTAGGGTGGTGCAGTGGTGCTTGTGTAGTGTAGGGGGTCGTGCTGGGGGTAGTGTTTTAGGGTAGTGCAGTGGTGTTTGGGTAGTGTAGGGGGTACTGCTGGGGGTAGTGTTTTAGGGTTTAGGGTAGTGCAGTGGTGTTTGGGTAGTGTAGGGGTACTGCTGGGGGTAGTTTTTAGGGTTTAGGGCAGTGCAGTGGTGTTCGGGCAGTGTAGGGGGTCATGCTGGGGCTGGTGTTTCAGGGTTTAGGGCAGTGCAGTGGTGTTCGGGCAGTGTAGGGGGTCTTGCTGTGGCTGGTGTTTCAGAGTCTAGGGCAGTGCAGTGGTGTTCGGGCAGTGTAGTGGGTCTTCCTGGGGCTGGTGTTTCAGGGTTTAGGGCAGTGCAGTGGTGTTCAGGCAGTGTAGGGGGTCGTGCTGGGGGTGGTGTTTCCAGGTTTAGGGCAGTGCAGTGGTGTTCGGGCAGTGTAGGGGGTCATGCTGGGGCTAGTGTTTCAGGATTTAGGGCAGAGCAATGGTGTTCAGGCAGTGTAGGGGTTTTGCTGGTGGTGGTGTTTCAGGGTTTAGGGCAGCGTGTGTTCGTGCAGTGTAGGGGGTGGTGTTTCAGGGTTTAGGGCAGTGGTGTTCAGGCAGTGTAGGGGGTCTTGCTGGGGTTGATGTTTCAGGGTTTAGGGCAGTGCAGTGGTGTTCGGGCAGTGTAGGGGGTAGTGCTGGGGGTGGTGTTTCAGGGTTTAGGGCAGTGCAGTGGTGTTCCGGCAGTGTAGGAGGTCATGCAGGGGGTGGTGTTTCAGGGTTTAGGGCAGTGCAGTGGTGTTCAGGCAGTGTAGGGGTCTTGCTGGGGGTAGTGTTTCGGGGTTTAGGGCAGTGCAGTGGTGTTCGTGCAGTGTAGGGGGTCGTGCTGGGGGTGGTGTTTCAGGGTTTAGGGCAGTGGAGAAGTGTTCGGGCAGTGTAGGGGATCGTGCAGGGGTGGTGTTTCAGGGTTTAGGGCAGTGCAGTGGTGTTCGGGCAGTGTAGGGGGTTGTGCTGGGGGTGGTGTTTCAGGGTTTAGGGCAGTGCAGTGGTGTTCGGGCAGTTTAGGGGGTCGTGCAGGGGATGGTGTTTCAGGGATAAGGGCAGTGCAGTGGTGTTCGGGCAGTGTAGGGGTCGTGCTGGGGCTGGTGTTTCAGGGTTTAGGGCAGTGCAGTGGTGTTCGGGCAGTGTAGGGGGTCTTGCTGGGGGTGGTGTTTCAGGGTTTAGGGCAGTGGTGTTCGGGCAGTGTAGGGGGTCTTGCTGGGGGTGATGTTTCAGGGTTTAGGGCAGTGCAGTGGTGTTCGGGCAGTGTAGGGGGTCTTGCTGGGGGTAGTGTTTTAGGGTTTAGGGCAGTGCAGTGGTGTTCGTGCAGTGTAAGGGGTCGTGCTAGGGATGGTGTTTCAGGGTTTAGGGCAGTGCAGTAGTGTTCGGGCAGTGTAGGGGGTCGTGCAGGGGGTGGTGTTTCAGGGTTTAGGGCAGTGCAGTGGTGTTCGGGCAGTGTAGGGGGTCGTGCTGGGGGTGGTGTTTCAGGGTTTAGGGCAGTGCAGTGGTGTTCGGGCAGTGTAGGGGGTCATGCTGGGGGTGGTGTTTCAGGGTTTAGGGCAGTGGTGTTCGGGCAGTGTAGGGGGTCTTGCTGGGGGTGATGTTTCAGGGTTTAGGGCTGTGCAGTGGTGTTCGGGCAGTGTAGGAGGTCGTGAAGGGGATGGTGTTTCAGGGTTTAGGGCAGGGCAGTGGTGTTCGGGCAGTGTAGGGGGTCGTGCTAGAGTTGGTGTTTCAGGGTTTAGGGCAGTGCAGTGGTGTTCGGGCAGTGTAGGGGGTCGTGCTAGAGTTGGTGTTTCAGGGTTTAGGGCAGTGCAGTGGTGTTCGGGCAGTGTAGGGGGTTGTGCAGGGGCTGGTGTTTCAGGGTTTATGTCAGTGCAGTGGTGTTCGGGCAGTGTAGGGGGTCGTGCTGGGGGTAGTGTTTTAGGGTTTAGGGTAGTGCAGTGGTGCTTGTGTAGTGTAGGGGATCGTGCTGGGGGTAGTGTTTTAGGGTTTAGGGTAGTGCAGTGGTGTTTGTGTAGTGTAGGGGGTCATTTTTTAGGGTAGTGCAGTGGTGTTTGGGTAGTGTAGGGGGTCGTGCTGGGGGTAGTGTTTTAGGATGTAGGTTAGTGCAGTGGTGTTTGGGTAGTGTAGGGGGTCGTGCTGGGGGTAGTGTTTTAGGGTTTAAGGTAGTGCAGTGGTGTTTGTGTAGTGTAGGGGGTCGTGCTGGGGGTAGTGTTTTAGGATTTAGGGTAGTGCAGTGGTGCTTGTGTAGTGTAGGGGGTCATGCTGGGGGTAGTGTTTTAGGGTTTAGGGTAGTGCAGTGGTGTTTGTTTAGTGTAGGGGGTCATGTTTTAGGGTAGTGCAGTGGTGTTTGGGTAGTATAGGGGGTCGTGCTGGGGGTGGTGTTTTAGGTTTTAGGTTAGTGCAGTGGTGTTGGGGTAGTGTTTTAGGGTTTAGGGTAGTGCAGTGGTGTTTGTGTAGTGTAGGGGGTCATGCTGGGGGTAGTGTTTTAGGGTTTAGGATAGTGCAGTGGTGCTTGTGTAGTGTAGGGGGTCGTGCTGGGGGTAGTGTTTTAGGGTTTAGGGTAGTGTAGTGGTGTTTTTGTACTGTAGGGGGGTCATGTTTTAAGATGCAACGCTCCAATACCTGACCAGTCTGCACTACATAAAACTGCAAAAAAACTAAAAATAAAAAGTGTTTTGCACACTTTTGTCATTGGGCTATATGTGGGCTACATCTGGGTAATATTTGTGCTACATTTGGGCTCTTTTTTCACTGGTTGCCATCTTGGAAGACTTCTTTGTTATGAAGTTTCCTAATTTCCTCATTTACTGCAGTCTCCTCAGTAGGAAATGCTTTCAGTTTTTTACTTTGATTCCATCAAGAAGGCATTCAGATGTGTCACACATTTGCCATAAATTCAGAATGTTAGCACTCTAGTTGTTCATTAGATCACTGTAGTAAAGCTACTGCTCACCAAGGAGTTAACTGGAAGTCTACTGCTGGTATTGAAAGTGATTGTTTCAGTCTGCATGTCAAAATTTTCTAGTGAAATAGAAGAGGATTTGAGATCTCACTTAAAACATGCACTAAATTTTCTTTTGCAGCACTAACCATAATTTCTATGGCAAAATGAACCCCCTCATTTTGTTGCTTTTTAAATTAAATGTTTTAAGTGTTACCAGTTTATTCCAATCAAGATGGCTTCAGTTGTGCCATACTTTTGTCATAAGTAAGGCTGTTAGCACTCTAGTTGTTCTTTAGAACACTCTGGGAAGCTGCAGTAGAACACAAAGGCATCAACTGACAGGCTGCTCCTGTTGAAATATAACAGGAAGATATTTGAGATCACACTTGAAACATGTCCTAATTTTTCTTTCTACAGCACTAACCATAATTTCTATGACAAAATGAACCCCATCATTTTGTTCCTTTTAAATTAAATGTTTTAAGTGTTACCAGTTTATTCCAATCAAGATGGCTTCAGGTGTGCCATACTTTTGTCATAAGTAAGATTGTTAGCGCTCTAGTTGTTCTTTAGAACACTCTGGGAAGCTGCAGTAGAACACAAAGGCATCAACTGACAGGCTGCTCCTGTTGAAATATAACAGGAAGATATTTGAGATCACACTTGAAACATGTCCTAATTTTTCTTTCCAGAGCACTAACCATAATTTCTATGACAAGATGAACCCCATCATTTTGTTCCTTTTTAAATTAAATGTTTTAAGTGTTACCAGTTTATTCCAATCAAGATGGCTTCAGGTGTGCCATACTTTTGTCATAAGTAAGGCTGTTAGCACTCTAGTTGTTCTTTAGAACACTCTGGGAAGCTGCAGTAGAACACAAAGGAATCAACTGACAGTCTCTGCCCTTGTTGGATGTACATGTTTTACTGAGAATGTCAGACTTCATTCTCACATGACTGAGAAAGATAATGTGAATTTACAGAAAATATGCTCTCATTTTAGCTTCTGGAGCATTTTCCAAAACTGTATGGGACAAGCATGTGAAAATAGTTTTCTCTCAAACATGATTCATGATATCCCAGCAGAAGGTTTTTCACAGGGTAAAATCACCTTAGAACACACCACAATTCCTGAAATTAGTATGGTACCATCAACAAATGAATTCTAATGTAACTAAAGTCTGTTATCACCCTTTATAGTTCTCCTTTTGGTAACCCTCAAAATCTTAGATTCACTACAATGCATTTCAATGGGGTACTATCATTTATATTGGTCCCAAGATGGCTGCCAGCAATTCCAGGATGAAGTGCTGACAGCCAATCAGATCTCACGATGACATGTGTGGTTAGGCTCCGCCCAGATATATATGTGTTTTTACTTTTGATTTTCTCAGCAACTACTGAACGGATTTACACCATTTAACAAAAGGGTTCTTTCTGAACCAAGAACTACCTCTTTGCCAAATTTGGTGTAATTCCGTTCAGCAGTTCGGACTGTAGCTTTGCATAAAGTTTCCTATGGGAAATTGATTTTTTACTCTTATTTTTTAATTTCTCCGCAACTACTGAACAGATTTACACCATTTAACAAAAAGGGTTCTTTCTGAACCAAGAACTACCTCTTTGCCAAATTTGGTGTAATTCCGTTCAGCAGTTCGGGCTGTAGCCGTGTCTAAAGTTTCCTATGGGAAAATGAATGGGGAAAACACGTTTTGGGACCCCCCTTTTTCTCGGCCCCCGCTTGACGAATCACCCTGAGACTTTCAGGGTAGGAGCGGACCGGAGCGGGCCATAAAGTTTAAAAATTTCGCGAAGATTCGTCAACCGACGCAAGAGTTATTTCAAATAGAATGTCGCGGATTTCCTATGGAAAATAGGTCCTAACTATAACTATCTACTGGCGACCGCCAGTAGATAATATATATATATATATATATCAACCGAAGTTGCTCTAGATCTCAAGGACGCCACTCCGACAAAGGGTTATTCAGCAGAATCTTTATTAGTAGAACCAGAGAAACGGCCCCAATTAGTAGCTCTCCCTGACGCGTTTCGGTGCGGCTGCACCTTAATCATAGGGACGGGGCATTGACAAAACCTGGAGCACACTTCCGCTTTTTATCCCTGTCTGGCATTCACTCTCCAGTGAGTGGCATGCCGGGAGTTGAAGTGCAAATTTTTCCCTTCAGTAGGGTCCGTGTTATTGTCACCTTGTTTTAACTCCCCCAAATTCATTTTAATGTTCAAAGCCCTCCGGTGGGCCTCAGGGCTGTTTCCTGGTTCCAAAATTATTCTCCTTCGCGCTGGCAGGCTGCAAGGATTTGCAGTCTCACAGACCTGTTAACGTTCCAGGCGGTGCATCCTTCACGGTCGGAGCCGCCGTGCCAACATCAACCGAAGTTGCTCCAGATCTCAAGGACGCCACTCCGACAAAGGGTTATTCAGCAGAATCTTTATTAGTAGAACCAGAGAAACGGCCCCAATTAGTAGCTCTCCCTGACGCGTTTCGGTGCGGCTGCACCTTAATCATAGGGACGGGGCATTGACAAAACCTGGAGCACACTTCCGCTTTTATCCCTGTCTGGCATTCACTCTCCAGTGAGTGGCATGCCGGGAGTTGAAGTGCAAATTGTTCCCTTCAGTAGGGTCCGTGTTATTGTCACCTTGTTTTAACTCCCCAAATTCATTTGAATGTTCAAAGCCCTCCGGTGGGCCTCAGGGCTGTTTCCTGGTTCCAAAATTATTCTCCTTCGCGCTGAAGGGAAAAATTTGCACTTCAACTCCCGGCATGCCACTCACTGGAGAGTGAATGCCAGACAGGGATAAAAGCGGAAGTGTGCTCCAGGTTTTGTCAATGCCCCGTCCCTATGATTAAGGTGCAGCTGCACCGAAACGCGTCAGGGAGAGCTACTAATTGGGGCCGTTTCTCTGGTTCTACTAATAAAGGTTCTGCTGAATAACCCTTTGTCGGAGTGGCGTCCTTGAGATCTGGAGCAACTCGGTTGATATATATATATATATATATATATATATATATATATATAAAGAAAGATCTCTCTCTTTCTCAATTTTTTTATAGCTATGGCTTCCTGGGGCCGATTGTGGCCCCACGGAAAGCACATAGGTATAAAAAAAAATGCTCCCACAGGGGGTCGGCCACTGAGCAGGAAGACCGACCCCCTGCCAATATTGCCACCATTGTACTTTAAAAAAATATTTTTAGCATTTTTGGGGGGCGATCGTGCCCCCAAGGAAAGCCAACATGTGTAAATAAAAAATATGCCCCCCATTTTTTTTTTTTCGTTTTATTTTTTATTTTGGGGTGCGATCGTGCACCCCAAACAAAGCCAACTTTAAAAAATTAAAATAAATATGCCCCCGGGGGGCCGACCCATTACCACGAGGGCCGACCCCCCAAAGACATCCCTGGTGTCTAGTGGGGTTTCTGGCCGTGGATCGCAGCGCTGCCGCGATCCACGACCAGGAAACCCTTTCAGGAAGGCCTCGCTTGAAAGGGAGACTCTC
Organism: Calotriton arnoldi; assembly: GCA_963921515.1. Taxonomy (NCBI): domain Eukaryota; kingdom Metazoa; phylum Chordata; class Amphibia; order Caudata; family Salamandridae; genus Calotriton; species Calotriton arnoldi. Next base: position 1,299,280 of record CAWUFW010004534.1, on the reverse strand, counting down.
CCTTTCAAACGAGGCCTCCCTGAAAGCTGGGGAGGCCGTTGCCGGATTTCCCCATCGGAGTCGAGCGCGGCCTTACCTGCTGCTGTCCTCGGCTCCGGTGGGGAAATCAGTGACACTGCAGGCGCCGCGGCGCGCTGACGTCACAGATGGGCGGGAGGGGGGCGGGGGAATAAAAAAACAATCTCCGGTGCCATGCACCGGAGGTTTAAAGGGGGCCCTCCCTGGTGACGGCCAATGGACGTGCGCCGCACCAGGGAGGTAGTGCTTGCGTCGGCCATTGGCCGACGCAAGCACCAAAGGGGTTAGATGTCGACCTATGATTAATTAAAGTAATCATTTTGATGAAATAATAGCAGAAATGTATTTCCGCACCTCAGTTTATGTTGTTAATGTGTTTTGGTTAGCCCTTGTGATGCGGGTCATTAGGGCTTCCCCCTTTTTTCATTCAGGGCAGTGGACTACGACAGTGGTATGTTTACGGTGGTATCATGCACAAAACCTTTCAGTTTTTGTGTAACACACGGGCTGCACTCTCAATCGCACTCTCCTCCCCCATAAAAAAGGGAGCGGGGCAACCGCTGTTGCACAGCACCAGGTTGTTAAGAAATGCACTTCTTATGGCATTCACAAACTTCCCAAGCACCCCACTGGCCTCAGTCTTTAATACCTTGATTTTCTCGCCCCGACTGCCGGAGATGTGAAAAATAAACACAATGCAATATTTTGCCACGCCTTCAGAAAGCAACAGTCTGAATTATATATTTTATTTTTTCCTCCTTAAAAACAACAGAAGGGATTTTCATACTGAACAAAGTCATAATTACATTGCCTCTTTCCTCTGTGTGGTTAGGTGTACATTTTAATCCATGTTCTGGGTTTCTATACAGTTACAGAGCATGCTTGCCTCATCATGCCAACTACGTCCGCTGTGTTTTTTGCGTGTGAGGGGTAATTTGGGATAGAGTGCAAATAACGAGTATTTGCTTCTGTAATTTATAGCTTATGCACAAGGTTTCCTTTTTTGCAGTGATGCTAAGGAACCCGCAGTCAGTATGATTAAAGGTCATTGTGCCAAATACCAAGGCTTCATTGTCTTAAATACACCTCATGCCTCTTTAATCCACTACCAGACACTCCCTGTCCTTTTATCTCACTCTTGCAGGTTCCTGCTTTCTCCTTTTGTGCCATTTTTTCCGTCTTTCTATTCCTCTGTCATTCCACTTTTTTTTTTTTTTTTCTTTTGCTCATGGTAAATGTCTGATGCGAAAAAATAGGTGTCAGTCCCCAAAAATGAGTGTGACTCAAGTTAAGCACTGCTTGTGTGTGTCTGTTTCTATTCGTCCTCTCAACATGACATTTGTTGTTTATTTTCTCCAAGTCTTCCTTGCACAGACCGAGTGTGTTCTTCCTCCTTGTTGTATATCCCACTACACACTTATCTTTCTTTCCTGGCATACCACTGACTATTGTACCTGTTGCACCTTATGTCTACACCGAGGGGGATTTAAAAATGAGCTGGACATATTCACCATCATAATATTTTATTTCTGGAAGTTCAAACATAATGCAGTTGTGCATGGACAGTGCTTGCCTTTCAAAATTCCATTGGGTCCTGTGCACCCAAACCCATCCAGCACAATGCAAATGTTTCATTTTCTTACTGGTAAATGCATTACACAAACTGCTTACTTTGTCGGAATTAATTACTCATTGAGAGACATCGAGCCTCAGAGTCACACTCCGTCAACAAAAAAAGTAATATACTTAAGTCCCTCTCACACTCATCACCTTCTCTTTTCGTTGACCCAAGCCTTAGCTATATAGTTGGCTTGGTTCGAAAGGGCAGGAGAGCAGGTGTGATTAATTCGGGCAAAGGAAGCACTCTGAGTAATGCATTTACCAGTAAGTATTACCTCATTGTGCTGCCTTTGCCAATTACTCAGTGAAATATAGAAAGCAATACAGGACCGGAACAACAGGTATGCAAGCCAAAAAGATTTATTCTTAAATCAATTTGTCACTATTCAGCATAGACGACAAACCTTTGATCCAAAGATATTATGGATCTGTGTCTCCTATAACACTCTGTAGTGTTACAGAGATGTGGAAGGGAACACCCAAGTGACTTTACAACAGATATCCACCAAGGATGCCCCTTGTGCTTCAGCCCACGAAGTGGACATCCCTTTCTTAGAATTGCCTTCCACCCTTGCTGCGGGGGGCTCACCAAACTTCCTATAGGCAAGATTAATAGTGGACCTAAACCATCTGCTTAGTGTCTGAACTGACAGCTTACAACCCTGTTTTGTCACCCCAAAATTAACAAATAGGCTATTTGTGTCCCTAGAAGCATTCAACTCCACATAATGCAAAACAATGTCACACAACTCCACAACACACAATTCAGCGCCACACAATTCCACACCACGCAACATAATTTCACTCCACATAATACAACTCAACACAACATAATTCAACTCCAGCTAATTAAATGCTACTCAATACCACATAAATACACCCCACATAAATCCACTCAATGCCACATAACAATAATCCATATAAATACACTCCGCACCATGCCACATAATTCCACTCAACATAATTTCACTCAACGCCACACTGTTCCATGCCACACTATTCAACTCTACACAAATCCATTCCACCTCACATAATTCAACACCAAACCACACAATTGCACTCCACAACACAATTCCACTACGCACCATGTATATCCAATTCACAACACAAAATTCAACAGCACACCACAGAATTAAACTCCATTACATAAGACTCCACAACACTAAATACCATTCCACATAATTACACTCCATGACACACAATCCTATTCCCATAATTCCAATACACTCAAAAACACATAATTACTAACCACATAATACCACTGCACACCATGCCACATAATTCCACTACACAACTGCACTCCACACCACACAATTTCACACTACATAATGCCACAACTACCAATTCCAATCCAACCCACAAAATTCCACTACACACCACATACATCCACTCCACTCCACAACACATAGGTAAGAAACATTTACATTTACAACGCCAATAGCTCTAACTCTATTTCTTTTTTTTTTGTAACACCTAAACACACAGATCTGGAACTTAGGGGCTCATTATGATGGCAGAAGGACCGCCACCGCCGGGCCGGCGGTGGCGGTCCTTCCGCCATCATGAAGAAAATTCCCACTGCCAAATTAGGATGGCAGTGGGAATCACAAGTCAGTCCGCCATGGTTCCGCAAGGCGGTCCTTTTCCGGCCGCCTTGCGGAACCCGGAACCAGGGCAACATTGCGGCCGTGCCGTGCAGGCACCGCCGTAGGGATTACGGTATCCCTTTCCGCCTGTCTTTTTGCGGCGGATATCTTGCCGCAAAAAGACAGGCAGAGACTGACTTTGGGGGCCCGTTGCGGGCCCCCTCTGTGTGGGGGGGGTGCCCTGTGGGGTACCCATGGTACCCCCCTGCAGTTCCATGCACCAAGTGGCAGGCACCGGGTGGTGCCTGCCACGTGGTGCAGGGAAATGTGGTGCATGCACCTTTATCATTGCGGACGGTGCTGCAGCCAGCAGCACTGCCCGCAATGATAAAGGCCCAGGATGCGCCCGCCATAGTGGCGGGCACATCCTAATTCACTCAGCGGGACCGCCGCCTTACCGGCAGGCGGTCCCAGAACCGCAACAATGGCAGGCGGACTGATGTCCGCCCGCCATCGTAATGAGCCCCTTAGCTCCTACTTATTTGTTCTTTTTCATCACCAAAGAGGCAAAGCTATCCACATAGTTCCACGCTGCACAATGCAACTCCACATATTTCCAATCCACACCACATAATTCAACAGCAAACCACATAATACAACTCAACAACACAATCAAACACACCACATACATACAATCCACACCACACAATTCCGCATCATGCCACAAAATTCAACAGCACACCACATAATTAAACTTCACTACATACCACTCCACGATACAAAATACCATTCCATACAATTACACTCCTGAACGCACAATCCCACATAATTCCAGTACACTCAATACCACATAATTACTACCCATATAATTCCACAGCACATCATGCCACATAATTCCACCACACAAATCCACTCCACACCACACAATTCCAACCCACACAATAACACAACTAACTAATCCAATCTAACCTACATAATTCCACTGCACACCACATACATACACTCCATGCGTAAAAAACATTGCCAATTACAATGTCAATATCTCTAACTCAAACAAATGACCTATTGCATATTCCGCAGATATTTGGCTTACCCTAGATACAGACCACTGGGATATCATGTTTCTAACAGAAACATGGATAAGAAATTGTAATAATCCAGATATCTCTTTGGCAATCCCACAAGGTTATAAGATAACCACATTAAACCGGGACAATAACAGAATGGGAGGAGGACTTGCGGTAATTTTGAGAAACAACTGGGAGATAACACAGAAAAAAATAGAAAATCTTGGATCTATTGAAGCCCTTTGGTACTGCATAAAATTCTCCCCCTCTTCGTGTTTTACAGGAATTCTGGTTTATAGACCTCCAGATTCCCCGGTAGCCTACCTTACTGACTTATATGACATCATAGCGGACTTATCATTAAGACATCCAAATATTACAGTGCTGGGTGATTTTAATATTCATATGGATAGTGATTCCTGTCCGCTTGCGTCAAAAATGGCGGACACCCTATCAGGGCTAAACCTAAATCAACTAGTTACATGTTCTACACATGTGGCTGGTCATACAATTGATCTCATATTTTCAAATGAGTGATCCATAACAGTTGAGAGTCCACTTCAAGTAACATGGTCAGACCATCGACTGATTCCGTTTAATCTAACCCGTACCGTTGATTTTAAGCAGAAGCGCCCCGCATATGATCTCAGGAGAGATTGGAAGAAACTCTCTGTTGAAATTTTAGAAACGGAACTTCGGACTACCACTCCAGAGTTTACAGGGAGCACTGACCAAGATGCCTCAACCTTCCAATATTGGGTTTCCTCCACACTTGATAAAATTGCTCCCATAAAACCAATAAAACAAACTAGAAATAAACCCTCGGCCCCATGGTTTTCCATGGAACTGAGGTTAGAAAAAAGTGCCTGTAAAAACTTGAGCGATCATGGAGGAAAAACTATGATAATGAGGCCAAAAAGGCCTATAAAGCTGCATTAAAAAAGTTCCAAAATTGAAGTATACAACTATTCGAGACTATATAGCAGAGCAAATTAAGACCTCCAACAATTCGACCAAAGAAATATTTGACTTGGTCCAGGGCTTTACTAAACCAATAGTAACAAAAAGTCTAGTCGCACCTTCAGCAACTCTTTGTGAAAACCTAGCCATTTTTTTCAAGAGAAAATTCAGGCTATACAGATGTCATTCCCACAATTTGAAGCAAATGATACACACTCGCACATTTCAAAGCCTATAAACAGCTGGTCAGAGTTTAGCCTCTTTGACCAGGAGGCATCCCTACAGGATTTAAAGAATATAAAATCGGGTTCTCCCACTGACCCTTGTCCTGCTAGGTTTTTTAATCTCTTGGCCTCCTGTTTTAATCCTTTTCTTAACAACATTTGGAACTCTTCTCTCAGTTTGGGAGTATTTCCTACATGTTGGAAAATAGCACAAGTAAGGCCTATTCTCAAGAAGGAAGATGCGGATCCCAACATATTAAAGAACTATAGACCAATCTCCCTACTTCCAGCACCATCTAAAATCTTGGAAAAGGAAGTCCAGAGACAGCTTTCTGCCTTTTTGGAATTAAATGACCACCTACACGATTCTCAATCAGGCTTTAGAGCTGGTTACAGCACAGAAACTGCCTTATTGGAGGTTGCAGAAACTTTGCGAATGGAAGTAGATCAGGGAAAGTGTGCCATGCTTGTGTTGTTGGATCTCTCCGCAGCCTTTGATACGGTGCCCCACCGTATCCTATTAAAAAGGCTTGAGGAACTGGGAATATCTGGAACCGTACTTACTTGGTTTAAATCCTTCTTGGAAGGCCGGACCCAACAAGTGTGCCTTCATCCTTTCACCTCATCCGAAAATCCCTGACATGTGGAGTTCCGCAGGGTTCCGCCTTGAGCCCGACTCTTTTTAATGTGTATCTTGCCCCCTGGCCTGCCTAGTCGAGCAATGGGGTGTAAAGGTTGTCTCCTATGCTGATGACACCCAGCTGGTGTTCTCCTTTGAAGACAACACGGAGGCAGCTCTTTTTCAATTTCAGGCAATGTCTACTTAATATATCATCTTGGATGACAGACAGTTGCCTGAAGTTGAACACAGATAAAACTGAGGTGCTGTTTTTCAATCAAGCACACCCCCCCAATGCAGAACTCTGGTGGCCGGCTGAGCTTAATCCACCCCCAATACCGGTGCAATCAGCAAGAAACCTTATAGGTTTCAAATTTGACAACACCTTATCTGGCAAAGCTCAGATTAATTATGTTTCCTCCCAATGTTTCTGGAAACTAAAAATGCTACGAAAAACTCTTAACTAACTCCCTATGGACTGCAGGAAAGTGGTGGTGCATGCACTTATAACTTCACAATTAGACTATGCCAATAGTCTGTATTTAGGTCTTCCGGCATATCAGATTAAGAGGCTGCAAATTATCCAAAATTCGGCAGCAAGATTGATCAGGAATGTGCCAATACGACACCACATCACCCCACATCTTCGGAGCCTACATTGGCTACCGATAGAGAGAAGAATTGAATTCAAAGCACTGACGCTTGTATATAGGGCCTTGGGGGAGAAAGGCCCAAAATACCTAAAAAAGAATTCAAAAATATTCCCAGACCAGAGTCCTTAGATCTAATCAACATGAACTGCTGGCCACCCCCGTTTTAAAAATCCAGAACTGGAGGCTGTTCCTTTTCAGTGAAAGCAGCTGTCCTTTGGAATACAATGCCTATATATATTAGGAAGGCTAAGTCAGAAAAATTGTTTAGGAAAGCACTCAAGACATGGTTATTTAACCGCCTTTAATTTCCCGAACTACACCATGCTTGAACTTTGTTGTTGTTTCTCTAGCGCCGGGACACCTCCGTTGGAGGTAGCCGTGCGCTCTATAAATACAAATAATAATAATAATAATAATGCTTGTTAAAAACAGTCACGGGAGAAGGAGGAAACGCTGGCCTGGAAAAGAGGCATGTGTGACTTCCCCCCGTTCCCCATATCCTTGGTCCCTGCAGCAAGTCAAACTTTGTTTAACAAGAAGGAGCAGCTAGGGCTTCATCGGTTAATTTATCTGTCATGGGAATCCCCCTCGAAAAGCTTCTTATGCCAGAATATGGGGCTTTGCTGAACAGTCTGGACTTTGCCTGCATTGGGCCAATACTATAAGTCTCGGAGATCTCGGCCCAGAGCTCTGGTATTACTTGGAGCATCTGATCCAACCTGGTTGCTAAAGTATCACACACAGGAGGCAGAGAGCATCTCACCTTTCCCGTTTGATGCAGCTTGGTGCGGAAACAGAACCGATGTCCAGAGGCAGTGTTTCACAGCATCTTTATTGTGATCTTTAGAAATGTGGCCGTGACTCCTGATTTTCCAATGACTGCAGATGCATCCACTGAGGGCTGGAGTGCTGCATGTTGCATTTTATATATGCTGGTTAGTTTCTAACTAAGATTTCGGTGCTCTTTATAATTTGTAATTCCCTCACAATATACATCTGGGAGACGGACCATTAATTTGGGATTGCAAGAAAGAAATCTAGGAGAGGTTTGCCCATACAGTTATCTGATTGAAGTCCTGTGGCCCCAGGGCTCAGTCAGAGCTCCTGGGCCCAGCTGAGCAGTGGAGGCCTTCCCGGGCCCGCAGGAGCCAGTCCAAGGGGCTTGGCCATGCGGAGGGCCAGAAGACGGAGCCCGGGATGGAGGGCACACAACCTAGGGCCCACTGGGGCCTGGGTCAGAGCTTCTGAACCAGGCAAAGCAAGGAATGCCTCCCCAGGCCCGATGGACCCCCGTATTTGGCAGTGCCGCAGGCTGGAGGACAGAGCCCAGGGCAGGGGTGTCTGCCCTGGGGCCTGGTGGGGCACCTCATAGCTCCTGGGCCTGACCATGCCAGAGAGGACTCCCTGGGCCCGCGGGAGCTCATCCCAGGGGCTTGGCCATGTGGTGGGCCAGAAGACAGAGCCCGGGATGGGGGCACCCACCACAGGGCCCGCCGGGGTCCCGGTCAGCGCAGCCAAGCAAGTGAAGCCTCCCGGGCCCGATGAACCCAAGTCCCTGCTATTTAGCAGTGCAGCAGGCCAGAGAACAGAACCCAGGGCAGGAGAGTCTGCCCTGGGGCCTGGGGGGCCCTGGGCCTGGCTGGAGATCCTGAGCCCTGCCATGCCAGGGAGGCCTCCGTGGGCCCACGGGAGCCCATCGCAGGGGTTTGGCTATGTGTTGGGCCAGAAGACAGAGCCCATGATGGGGGGCCTCACCCCAGGGCCCCCAGGGCCCCAATCAGAGCCTCTGAACCAGGCCAAGCAAGGGAAGCCTCTCCAGCCTGCTGGGACCCCAGTCAGAGCTTCAGTGCCAAGCAGGGGAAGCCTCCCCTGTTCCGATAGACCCTGTCCCAGGCCTTTGGCAGTGGGGCAGGCCGGAGGACGGAGCCATGGGTGAGAGCAACCGCCCCAGGGCCTGGCGGGCCCCGGTCGAAGTTCCTGGACCTGGCACCACAGGGGAGGCCTTCCCAGGCCCGTGGGATCCCACCCCGGGCAGTCTGCCATGCGGCGGGCCTGAGGACTGCAGTCAGGATAGGGGGGCCCCCACCCCAGGCCCCACCTGGGCCACGGTCCTGGGCCATTTGGTCACTGTCTGTGTACCGCCAGACCAGTGGGTCCTGGGTACCCTGTCCCTAGTAACCCAGAGGAAGACTACCCTCCTTTTTTGTAACCTGTGCACACCGAGTGACATATGGGACCAAAGGCGCGCATGCACCGGGCCTCCTGGAGCCCTAGCTGGGCTCAAGGAAGCAAATGAGCCCTGATCGGGACTTCCAGTGCACCCCAGCCATCCGGTCCCCCCCCCGTTGAAAGCCTGGCGTGAAACCATATGGCCAGGCTCAGGGGACCCTGCAGCCTGGATACTCGGAGCCCCAGCTGGGCTTCAGGCACGGGCTGTGAGGAGGGGCATGACGGCACTCCGACCCTGGGCCCGCACGCATCTTATCATGCAGTAAAAGTGGTGGAGGCCTCCCAAGGCCTGATGGAACCTCATCCTGGGCCCTTGTCGGTTTGGCAGACTGGAGGATGGAGCCCAGGGGCCCTTGGGCCGGTCAAGCTCCTGGACCCAGCCACACAGGTGAAGTCTCCCTGGGCCCGGAAACATGATAATCACACTTGTTCTACCATTTTTGTTCCCTTAGGTTTTGGACCCTAGCTCAGCCAGCCCCCAGAGAAACCTTGCCAACCTAGGGCTATTCAGGGTGGGCTGACTTGCATGGCTCTCACCATGTTTTATTACCCAGAATGCCTTGCAAACCTTAGACTGAATGTTGCAGTGCTTCAGACTAAGCTCTACGGTCCTGTGTGGGATGCCTTTGTTAATAAGTATGTCATTGGTATCTTTCGAGAGACCTGGTGCTGGAGAACTATTATGTAAATGCACTTACAAAAATGGTGGGGCAACCTTTTTGGGACTATGGATCACAATCTTCCTAAATTGTAAGATTTAAATTTTAAAGATTGACTCCTGTAATATTCTAGGCGTTAAACTAACTTCTGAATTAGGGCAGCAGTGCAACATCTTTAATGTCTATAGTCACACTGCCAGAGGGGAAAATGGCTTCAATACACAATGCCATCTGGAAACGTTTATTGAACAAATTCATTATAGTGGTCCCCTCATAATTGCTGGTGATTTTTACACAACATTTGAGCCCCTGGATAGGGTTGGTTGCTGTCTTACTGATGATGACGATGAGCTGTGGGCCATCCTAAACTCCAGATAGCTACCATAAAATGTTGGACTCCGACGGCAATTCAGCTGAACGAACTAACAATATTTTTAGGGTTAAGGCATGTAATGGGCATACTCGCTTTGATAGGAATAGGAGCCACACATACAAAAGATTAAATCATACCTGCCAGATTGATTACATTTGAACTAATTATTAGGCCCTGGAAGAGCCTGGTGGATTTGATCATTGTGGAACATACAGTTGTTGATCATAACACTCTATGAACACAACTTTGCTTTCCTGCATAGAATGGCCAGTGAGATGGAATGGAACTACCTGTTACAAATAATAGATGCATTGGTCACCTAACACAATAACCAGAGTTACTAGCCAGTTTATATAGGGAACTGACAGATGGATTGGAGCTTTTATTCCATATATCTGAACACCCTCACAACTCTAATAGTGTGATTCATGCACATGACAAGCTGTTTAAATCATCGAAAAATTATCTTGTCAGGGAAATAATACATCTTCGCTATAGTTCAAAGCAAAACTCATTTAGGATTTAGGATGGTGAATCCATAAGATTGACAAGAAACACATTTAAGAAGGTAATACCCAAGCTAAGAGCGATCTTGTCCCTTGATCAAAGCCTTGGGCAGTTCCTAAGGAAATGGGGGTCCAGGAAAATATGTTCTCCATTTTATTGAGATTGCCTGAAAATTCTTATGCACAAGTGAGATTGGGATCACAGGGCGAACTAACAGAAACGCATGACCATCATGAAGGGGGCATATCAGGGTTCTCCTTGCCCCTGCTTTGTTTTCTGTGTACATAAATGGAGTAATGGACTTTTAAGTGCTTGTCACACTGACTCTCAGATATTATGGAAATGTCCTACTCCCACCCCCCTGTTCGCAGACAACACACTGCTGACCTCCAACCACCTATGGGCCTACAGGCCCTGTTAGATAACTTTGTGGTCTTCTTTGAACACAGGGGGCTGGAGATAAATGCTGTCAAAACACAATTCATGGCTTTAAACCCAACACAGCTATCGACGTGCACCAACCCTGTGAGGTATTAAACTAGAGAGAGTCAATATGATTGAATACTTGGGTGTTGAACTGACAGATATGTCATGGAATATGCAGAATGATAAAAGTGCTTTAATGCTTTGCAATATATCTCAGTGATATATAGAACCCATAGATCCACCTTGGTTTGGTCTTTTACACACCGATATATAAAATGCAAGCAGTGGGGGCAGCCTTCTATGGTGTGGAATTGTAGGGTGTAAGGAAATGCCTCTTTTTGCATGACTACTGGCATGCACCCTGTCCAATTAGGGACCACAATCCTAGTCAGGGTAAGTCAAATACACACCCTAAATTAACCTGAGCTCTTCCTCTGGTAGCTTGGCACAGAGCAGTCAGTATTAACTTTAGAGGTAATGTGTAAAGTATTTGTGCAACACTTAAAACAGTAAAACAGTAAAAACATCACACAAAATAATCCACACCAGGTTAGAAAAACAGAGCTTAATTGAATGACCAAAACAAGACCAGAACGACAAATATCCAATAAGTAAAACCAGAGTTACTTAGAAATCTTGAATTATAGTGCTTAGAAACTTAAGGCACCAATTGGGGCTATCTGATCATGCTAAACCGGGTCAAATCTAAAAAGTCAAGTGGACCACGATGGAGCATGGTTCGGATATGCAGGGCCCACTGCAAACAGTATCTTCACAGAGGAAGCATCGACATTGAGGAGCAAACTGTGATGAGCAGTCGGAGGCGATGCATTGGTGTTGATCCATAGGATTGTAGGTAATGCATCGGTTCCGAGTCATGCAGTGGAGAGATGCATCATCATCGAACTCCCAGTGATGAAGGCAATGCATCGTTGTTAAGACGTGCTTTGGTGTCCTCAAAGCAGTGATGTATCGGCGTCGAATGAACTGTGTCAGTTCCAACTGGCGCAAAGGTGGCACTGCATGCATTCTTGTAAAAACAGCCAGAAATCCCACTTTGAAGGGCCCAGGACTGGATTGGCACCACTTGGCAGAGTAGGACTCACAGTTGGCAGAGTTCAGAGGCTGTTGTAGGATTGAAGGAAGTCTTTGATGTCCCTGAGACTTAAAACAGGAGGCAAGCCAGAAAGCCCTTGGAGCCACTTGGGATGTAAAGATGCAGGTCCAGTCCTTCTCACAACAAGGCAAGGAGGGCAGCAGGCAGCAGGGCAGGCACATTAGAGCAGGAGTCAATCAGAGTGGCAATCCTTTCAGCAGCACAGCAGTCCTTCTTCTTAGCAGAGTGTCCTCAGGTACAGAAGTGTGCTGAGTTGGTGGTCTCAGGGGTCCAGTACTTATACCCAGTTGGGCTTTTGAAGTGGGGGAAACTTCAAAGAGAGGCCTTTGAAGTACACAAGGTGCCTGCCCTTCCTGCCCTGGCTCCAGACTCACTACAGAGGAGTATGCAGCTCTTTGTGTGGGGATAGGCACAGCCCTAATCAGGTGCCAGTGTGAGCTCCTTCCTCCCATCCTGCTCAGGCTGACCCTTTGGGATGTTAATGGCACATCAGGATGTGAATGGCCCATCTGGCACACTTCAGCTCCCTTTGTGTGTGACTATCTAGAGAGAATTTACAAAGCCCAACTGTCACCCATCCCAGACATGTATTCAGAGACAGGCAGGTTGACAGAATGGTTAAACTAAGAAAATTGCAACTTTCTAAAGTGGATTTTCAGACTTGCAACTTAAAATCCAACTTTACCATAAGTTGCGGTTTTAAATTGTGAGTCAGGAGACACCAAACTTGAAATATCTATCTTTTCCCAATTGGAAACTACACTTATAAAATGTAATAAGGTAATCCCAATGTTAACCTATGGGACAGATAGGCCTTGCAGTAGTGAAAAACGAAAAAACGAATGTGGCGTTTTCACTACCTGAACATGTAAAACTTAAATGTACATGTCCAACTTTAAAATACACTGCACCCTGCCCTTAGGGCTGTCCAGAACTATCTTAGAGGTGACATGTGTATTAAAAAGGAAGTTTTGGGCCTGGCAAAAGGGTTAACTTGCCAGGTCGGCCTGGCAGTTTAAAATGGCACACACAGGCTCTGCAATGGCAGGCCTGAGACTTGTTTAAAGGGCTACTTAAGTGGGTAGCAAAATCAGTGCTGCATGCCCACTAGTAGACTTTAACTTACAGGCCCTAGGCATATCTGGTGCATGTTAATAGGGACTTATAAGTAAAATAAATATGACAATTGTGGATAAGCCAATGTTACCATCTCTTAAGAAAAGAGCATATGCACTTTAGCACTGGTTAGCAGTAGTAAAGTACCCAGAGTCCTAAAGCTGACAAAAGCGAATTCAGCAAAAAAGGGAAGAGAAAGGAAAAAAGGTTTCGGGGTGATCCTGCAGAAAGGAACAGGTCCAACAATTACCCTCCGCACCCAGCTTTGGGCTGATGCTGTTAGGTTTTTTGAATTTAGGGGGCATATTTACTAAGATTTTGCACTGTGCTTGCATCACAAAAGTGACGCAAATCATTACAAAATCTTTTTTACACAATTTACTTTTCTAGAAATTAATTTGAAAGTAACACAAAGCGGCACATATTGGTGTTTTGCATTACATAGTGCCAAGGGGGATTCCATGGGTGGTACATAGGTATTCCCATGCAATCACCCATGGTTTGGGGTGCAAAACTCTATCTACTAAAACAAGTAGTAGACAGGGTTTTGCATTAACAAATAAAGCCCAATTCAAATAGGCATTATCAAGGAAAAAATGCTTTTATTTCTCCCTTCTTTTCCGACTTTGCATGTGTGCTACAGTCCACAGCATACATACAAAGTGGGAAAAGTTTTAAAGTTAGTCTAAGTATAGTATTTTGTACTGGAAGGGTATCCTTCCAGTACAAAACCTATGCTAGATTCATGCAGACACCCTTGCACTATGATGCAAAGGTGTGTGTGCAGCACACGGCCGCCTGATTGAGCGCCGGTGCTAGGGAAAGGAGAGTGCCATATCTCTGTAAATATGGCACTCTAATGCTCCTCTCTCCTTCTCACGCAATGCAGCTCAGCATTTTTGGCTGCTGCTTGAGAATTTAGTAAATCTGGGCTTGAGAGTGCACTGAGTCCTGCTAACCAGAACTCAGTGCCAGTGCTCTGACTCTTAAAAGAGTATGTTTAATTGGCTTACTCTCAATTTAACTTACTTATATGTCCCTAGTATATGTTACCAGGGGCACCCAGAGAATGTAAGTATCCCCCGTGGACAGCAGCACCCTTTGTGCCACCAAACGTGTGTCAAAGTAAAACATGTCTCCCAGCCTGCCACTGCAGACTGGTAGAGCAGTTTTAAACTGCTAACTCAACTTTGCCATTGAAACCAATGTGAAGTCTAGGACTTTCTTTATAATACATATGTCACCACTAAGCTAAGCCTGTCAAGCCCTAAGCAGGGTGCTGTATATTACAAAGTAGACCATGTGTTTTATATGTCCTAAGAGTAAAAACCCCAAATTGTTGTTTTTACGGTAGACAGCCCTAGTAGCCCTATTGGCAAGTACAAGTTAAACGCTGACAGCTCAGCTGTGCTAACTTCTGAATGGAACTACTACAGTTGGCACTTCAAGGTATCAAAAGAATTGTTCCATTAAACACGACTTGATGCCCAATTTGAATTTTTTTTTTTATTGAGCAGAATTATAACTGATTAAGAACACCATTCACAATACATATAGTTGTTAATACCTTATAAAATTAAAATTAAATACTTCTTCTTAACTTATGGCTGGAATCGAGTATTTCCCGCAATCTTCATCCCATACAACTGCACATCCCGTGCCAATCCAAAGTGCAGAGCAACTTGGACATAATCAAGTAATTAGGTTCAGCTTACTAAAGGAACAAGTCTCCCGCCTGTCCTAAATACAAAAACTAAAGTGCGGTGCATAGCAGCTGTTGCAATATTAGGCCATTAATTTCATCATTGCATATAATATCCATTAAATGACATTTTGAGACCTCTCATTAATAAGCCATTTATCTTTTCCTTCTTTCCCAAGGCAATACATTTTATGAGCGAAAAGCAAGAGTTGGCCGTCCCGCCTCGGTCTAAAGTGCTATAAAAGTTAACCATCCCACCTCAGTCTAAAGTGCTGTACATTTTGCTTTCTGTTTTATCCATAACTTCCCAAACTGCTAAGAATTTCATAATATCCCCTACCCTTTTTGCATAAGCTTCCTCAAAGGTTTTGGTACGTAGCATTTTTTCATGCCAATTTAGGTAGGTTGGAACTTTAGTTGTCCTCCAATTCTGGTGGATCAAGGACCGAGCCACTAAAGCGGCAATCGCTATGAATGCTTTCTCTCCTTTGGAGAATGGAGTATTCAAGCTCTGCCTTACAAACCCAAACAATGCAATCTCTGGTTCCGGTTTTAATTTTCTCATTGAGGGCGGAAAACACTTCCTCCCAGAACTGGATTAAAAGCGGGCAAGTAAAAAAAGTATGCATCCAACCCCCCTGACCCATTTGCTGGCAGCGAAAGCACTTGTCCTCTATTTCTAAATACATCTTATGTAAAACTCTTGGTGTATAGTAAGACATCCAATGGGACAAAAATGCCATTCTTTTAAAATTTGCTGCTCTGAGGAAGAGGTGTGGCGCAGCGGCCAGGGCAACTGACTCCGGATCCTGGAGCTCACGGTTCGATCCTCGACGGCAGGTCAGCCCAGCACCATGTGACTCTGGGCAATAGCTCGCTTAATCTTCCCAATGGCCCCCAGCGCCGGGACACCTCTCCGGAGGTAGCTGTGCGCTTTACAAATACTGGACATTTACATTTAGTGCTTTATTGCCATGCAGCGAAATTTCCTGCCACTCTAATTCTGAAAAAGTGCACTGTGTTTCTTGGGAGATCTTGTCTAAAAAGTTTATGACTGAAGAACTTTCCCTTTGATTCCGTAGTAGTCTGTACCAATTCCAACCCCCTTAGCTTAGCTCTATAAAGGGCTGTTAATAAGGGCACCGGGGCAGAGCTTAATGGAAAGCAAAATGTATTCACAAATTGGGTAATCTGAGAGAAGCCTAAAAAAACGACTTACAGCTAGTTTCACACCTAGACTGGATCTCCTGCCATTTTAAACATCCCCCCCCTACTATAAAGTGGCCTCATTCCTTAAAGCCATTGCTTTCCCAGATTCTTATCTGGCTATTTTGCATATGTAGGCCCAGTATTTTACATTCCGAGAGTTTCAAAAACTCATATCCCGCTGTTTTTGCCTTCATATGATAAAATGCCCGTATTCTATCTCCGAATCTCTGTAATGTATTATATTGAGTATTTTTAGGAAGTTTAGCCATTTTAATAAAAACTAGAGTCTGAAATTCTGCTTCCTGCACCATCTTATCCACAAAAAAGCTATCCAACTATTCCTTGCCATCTAACATTCGAGCCATTATATCTACAAAAGTAGCTTCATAATAGGTTCTCACCTGGGGAAGTGCCAACCCCCCTTGACTATTGTCGAGTTGAAGCACTGAAAGTCTCACTTGTGATGCCTTCTTCTTCCAAATAAATTGCTGAAACATAACTTCCAACTGCTTAAAATATGACATATTAATTTTTAGCGGAACATTTGAAAATTAAAATATTAATAATGGCAACATGGAAATTTTTTGAGAGCTACCCTGCCGATTAATGTGAGTGGAAAAAGAGTCCATCTGTCTAATAGATTTCTAATCTTTGTAACCATCGCAAAGTAGTTTAGTTTAAAAAGTTCCTCATAACTGTTTGTAACGTAGATCCCTAAATACCGGATATGGTCTGGGGCTTGGGCTTGCCGTTGCAAGAACCTAGGAAGAATTTGACTACTTGTGTTACGTAGCAGGATTTCAGTTTTAAATATGATTAATCTTATATCCCCCAATAGATTCGAACTGCATGAATTCTGTCAATGTTGTCCTGACGTTCTGTTCCTCTGGCTTAAGGTAAAGAATAATGTTGTCTGCAAACAGTTTTAATTTGGGCATCCCTTCCAGATGTATCTGCAGATTTTCCCTAATCTTAGCAGCAAGTGGTTCTATAAAAAACACAAACAGGGAGATAAAGGGCATCCCTGGCGGTTTCCTCGCCTTATGTCAACCCTCCCTGCTAGCCGAGAGTTTATAAAGACTTGGGCCTGAGCCCCTTGATATAGGTTCCCCAACATTTGTGTTATTTGTATTGGGAATCCTACCCTTCTAAGAACCGCAAAGAGAGCGTCCCAGTTGACTAGATCAAATGCTTTTTCAGCATCGACCGTCATAATTAAGACAGGTAGTTTGTTGGAATTAAAAACATCAAGCGCTTGGACTAAAAACCCGGTATTAGATGACATATATCTTCCTGAGACAAACCCCGTCTGGTCTTTATGTATTACCTTCTGTGCTATTGAAGAGAATCGATTTGCCAAGATTTTCATTAATATTTTGTAGTCAACATTCAGCAAACTGATTGGTCTATGCGAGTTGACATTTTTAGGGCTCTTATCCTTTTTAACAAAACTAACTATCGTAGATTCCTTAAAAGTAGATGGAACCTCCCCTCCCACTCTCACAAAATTGAAAAGCTCTACCAAGAAGGGTGTTAATTCTCCTGAAAATACCTTATAGAACTCTGTTGGTAAGCCATCATTTCCTGAGGCCTTTCCACTCGGCATTGAGGCGAGGGCACTCTTAATTTCGGTTAGGGTGATTTCGGTACTTATATCCTCTGACTGGTCTGTTGTCAACTGCGGGAGATTAATGCCCTTGAAATATTGGCTTATCGCCTCATTTGATACTGTATACTTGCAATAGTGGTCCACAAATATTTTTGCAATTTTTTCCTTGTTAGAAGTCAGTGCCCCTGACTCTGGTTCTTCCAATTCTGTAATTAACGTGGCCTCCTGCTTGACTCTGCTTGACCAGGCGAGCAGTTTCCCCACCAACTGGCTCTCCTCATATACGCGCTGCTGATACGTCCGGGAGCTAGTTATTTCTTCAAGAATAAAGAATTCTCTTAGCTCCTGCTAAGCTTTAGTTAGTTGTTCCTCTGCTTCGCGACGCTGCCCTCTGCCGCTATTCCTCTGCATTAAAGCAGTATCAACAGCGTGTTGCAGTTTATTTGTTTGCTGCCTATGCATCTTAGATTGCGATGCCGAGAAAGCCGCATCTGGCCTCGCAATGTAGCCTTACAAGCTCCCCAAACCGAGAAGAGAGCAGCTGTACCCTTATTCTCCTGAAAGAATGTCTTAATCAATTCTTTCGTATCCTCTACCCATTTGGGGTTCAAAAGGAGGAGCCGATCCATCTCCCACCTGGATTTCTCCCGCCTTTCAGCCTCTGCTTTAATCTCAATTATAACTAATGAATGATCTGAGAATGAATTGGCCCTGATTTCGGTGCTTAAACAATTAACATAACAAGGGATAAGAAAAAAATCAATACGAGAAGCTGTCTGAAATTTGTGAGAGTAGCAAGTAAATTGTGTATCACCTTGATGTGCCTCCCGCCATGGATCTATGAGAAGATAATCCTGTTTCATAGAATTTAATACTTTTTTGTCCTAGGCTTTAATTTTTTTTGCTTTATTAGAGGTGTCCCTTTTTAGATCTTGGAAAAAGTTAAAATCACCTCCTATTATTATAGGACCTTCTACGTCTCTGACCAACTCATTAATCTTTATGAGAGCTGTGGGATCATCCTCGATTGGAGCATAATAGTTTACAAAATTATAAAGTGTCCCATTTACCATGGCAATGACCCAGATCCACCTCCCTTGAGGGTCTCTCGTCACTTGATATATCTCTCAATCGATCCCTTGCCCAAAATAGATAGCTACTCCCCTGACTTCTAACCCTGCAGAGGCAAAAAAAGCCTTTGAGTAGTATTTAGGAATAAATAGTTTAGGTGTATTCATTTTTAAATGGGTCTCCTGGAGATATAAAATCTGAGGAGAAAAAGAGGTTAGCCATCTAATCAACCCACCATATTTTGTCCTGTTGGACACTCCATTGACATTCATCGATATTATCCTTACTTTAAGATCCATATCGCTTCAAATATAAGTCCAGTAACCAAAAAACTGTGCAATTTTATACACCTTCGTTGTGTTCCTACAAATTGTTCTACTCTTGTGACAACTCTGATAATTAATCTTTCTTCTATAATTCTGCTCTTTTTTTGCTTTTGCTCCCTACACCCCGTCCTCCCTACCTGCCCCTCCTTCTTCCCTACCCCCTACCCAGCCCCTCACCAACCCCCCTTGCCTCTTCCCACCCCTGGCAATGGGGAAATAGCCCTCCATACCCCCTGCCTCCCTTACCTGAAAGGCCCCTAAGCCGGGTGCCATGTTGTTGCACCCTTGTGTGACCTACTACCCTGCCCCCCCCCCCCAGTGGAGAAAACCAAATCATGTTAAAGACTAAAGACAGGGCCAAAAAGATACACGGCAGTCATTTCTAACTCTCTACTTTTCCGTAGTGATTTTCTGCAATAATTCCTGTGCTTCATCGAGATTTGCGAACATGTGAAATTTCCCTTGCACCAGAACTTGAAGTTTTGATTGTTGGGCTATGGCCGCCTGAGCCCCCTGAGCCTTAAACAAATACAGAAGCTTGACAAATTCTTTCCAACGACGAGCCGCTGCCGCCAACATATCAGAGAAGATGTGGCAGCTAGGAACTTCCCGAGTTGAGAATTGCTTCTTTTGGATGGCTCTAGTCAATATCTGTTCTTTCACCCGGTAATCCGCGAAGTTGACTAAAATTGTTCGAGGTAGCTTTGAATTCGGAAATGGCTGAGCTGGGACTCTATGCGCTCTCGTATTAGTAAGATCCCCAGAGAACTCAGGCAGCACATTATCCTTGATAAATGACTCGGCCCACTGAAGCATTTGTGTCCCTTCGCAGCCTTCTGGGATCCCGACCAGCCACAGGTTAGAGCATCGAGAATGGTTTTTCAACTCTTCCAGCTTGGTTTCCAGAAACTTTTTCTGTTTTTTTTCCAAAGTAGCCTGATGTTGCATCGAGGTCATCTGATTTTCAAGGAGAGATATCCTAGATTCGGCTTCCTGTAGTCTTGCCGGATAGGAACTGACTGCTTCTTCGATTTTGGATAGACGAGAATGTAATGCCACTATCTCATTTGCTTGTGTTACTTTCAACTCGCGTATCTCGTCGAGGATGAGATTTAGCATGGTTTTGATGTCATACTGGAAGTTAGTCCCGGCCTCTAATAACTGATCTCCTAGGGGATATTCCGACACTAGCCTGGCTTGCTGTCCAGCTGCCACTTTTTTATCTACCACGGAGATTTAGGGTTGGCCGTCGAATGACCTAAGAGGTGAAATAAGATCCTGGGTGTCTGATAGAGCACCTACTTGAGTTTTATCACAAAGCTCTTGTTTTGGAGTTACATTTTGTAGAGGCAATGAAGGGACTTTAGTTTTCAGAAATAGCGGGTATTCCTTAATCTTACTTTGCGATGCGCTGGAGGAGTTTTCCCTTGTGTTCTCTTGGCTCGTCGTTACTTCTAAAGTCCCTGATGTCCGGCTATCTGCAACAGGACTCACCCCTGCCGTGACTGAGCCGGGTGGAATAATGACCAGTCCTTCATCATCTAGATCCGGAGTCGACTTTTCCTGATAGAGATTTTCAGGCCTCTCCTGATTTTGATCCCCTTGACCCCCGTCCCATGATCCAGGACATCATCTTCAGAGCTCAAAGGGCTGGAGATTGGGGCTGACCCACGCCGAGCTTTCTGAAAGCGTTCAGCTCTAGTATTTGCGTAGGCAATCTTCATCTGGGTTATTCAGGTTTTGGATTTCAGAGCCACCTTCGAGTCGATATGAGCCATTACATTGGCAATCTTTAAGTGTTTCCCCATCCTAACAGAGGCCCCCAAAAGCCAGGTTGCAATGTTTTTCTGCGCATTAATACACGGGCACTCAAGCCACAATAATACGGGGGTGGAGGGGGGAGGGTCTCACCTGTACTTTGATCGAGACCGGACAGTCAGGATCCCACCACTAAGCCTGGGTCACTCTAGAAAGGACACCTCCCATTAAGCAAAGCATATGCTTTTAACCTGTCCAAGGGTGTGCGCAGCGCCTCCTGGGCCACTGCACTCCTGTACTCCTGCAGCAGAAACCCAGCACTGCCTAGTGCTTAGTTGACAGTTCCAGAATTCTCACGGGCAGAACCCCTCCGAAAGACCCAAGGAACCCAAGGAGCCCCTCAGGAGAGCTCCTCAAGGGGAGCTCTAGTCCAACAGAAGTCAGGGCAAGGCAGCACCAATCCAGCTTGCTAGGGAGTCCACAACAGCAAACAGTCAAGCCACTGACATAACTTAATTTTTTCTTAAATTTATCTATACTCCTCATGCCCAGAGTTTTTCGCCCACAGAAAGTTTCAGAAAAGAGGCTTTAATCTGCAATGTCCCCTCCAAAGCCTCAAAAAACCTCTCTGTGCTGCAGTTATTTATTCTACATTTCCCTGCTTACTTGCTGTTTCTTATTTTTGCTTTTTCTCCTCCTGTTTCCTCTTCGCGATGCCTCCGGCGTCTCCAGCAGCCTTTGTTAGTTCAGCCACACAGCAGGGCAGCCCCGCCTTCCTCCGTGGATCAGCTGCCTCCTGTGCTCGGCTCTGATCTAGCCTGCAGGAGAGGTCAGCGCATGCAGGGGAAAGAGACGCATGAAACGGCTGCAGCGTGCGCAATATCACAGTTATTGAAAGATCCCAGCCGTCCAGCGGGGGTCAACAATCCTGGCAGAGCCTCTTCCAGCAATCAGGAACATGGAGCACGCAAGGAGCGGTCTTTGGCAGCGCAGTGCCCCAGCAGCGAGCCTCTTACGCCTTCCCGATGCACAAGTCAGCGGTCTCCATTACAGAAGGGCGGCGCAGTGGTCACCTGTGGCTACGTACAGGCGGGATTTGCCTAGCCATCCCAGATCCCAAATTTGAATTTAATGTAACTTTTGAGTAAAAGGTAAGTTTAGAAAGTTGCCACTCTGTTGACCAAATTTTCCAGTGACCATTTACAGTTGCTGGCCATGAGACAGTGTTCCGCCCTCCTGGGGAGATATATGTACAACTCCCAGAAAATGACACAAATGTGGCCTGCTATTGAAAGAGGTATCACTTCTCCCCAGCAGGAAGTCAAACAAGGTGTGAGCCCAAAAGGTGAGCTTTAAAGGAGAAGCCTACTGTGAAGGGCAATTGATGGACACACATGAGAGGGGCTGCTCTTTTGTTCTGGTAGACAGGTTGGCTTTGGTGACAGAGAGGGGAAACAGTTGCCAAGCCAGTTTTCGTGTGGGCATGCAGCCCTCAGGTAGCCACACTTCTAGGGTGGTCTACCAGGCTCCACACACCAAGAGAAAGGTTCTGCCACCATGGGAGTGGGCAAAATAATGCACTCTGAAATAGGTAGGTGCCACACTCTGCAGGACTTCATCATCAGGTGGGAGGGGACCTGGTAGCCCCTTTGCTAGTAGTTACTGCATCCCGAGGGCAAGCTATGGGCAAACAAATGGCACCTCTCACACCATCACCTCAGATCATGTCTGCACTGGAGAGAGGAGCGAAGAAAGACAACACACCTTCTGATCCTTGGGCGAGAAAAGAGAAGATTGTCCTTTTGGTGCCTTGCTCTAGGAAAGTTGTCCCCAAGCCACAGACAGAAGAGGTGAACTCCAAGAGTCAATTGGCTGGCTTCTTGTTACAGCTCCAGAGCCACAAAAGCTGAAGAAACCTGACTTGGCAAATTTGTATCCACAATTGCTTAATCATCACTAACCGCTTAAGTGCAGCCTGGGAAACCCGGAACTGATGCTCATAAGTTGCAGTCGAGTCTGCTGGACCCGGGAGATTCATTGGAGTGCAGTTTGATCGTCCAAGACAGACAGTAACATCAGTTAAAGAGAACCACTGGTTTCACTGTTACTGGAGACAAATAGACCAGTAGCAGCTAGTTTTTTGGCTGGACTGCAACCAGACTTCGAGGGATATCAACCTCTGTAGCCAAAGTTGCCCCACTATGTTCGTATACCAAGGGATGGCCCCAGTAAGACCTCTGTCGTTCGGATCAGCATCCACAGCATCCTTCATTATCTTCAGCATCCTGTATACCTTGCATCAGGACCACTCCATTGATGTCTATGGCAGTACGCCCATAGAGCCTGGAATTGGACTGGATACGGCTTTGACGGTAACTGTCCAGCTAAATCTTAATGGCCTCTGTGACTTGCTCCCTGCCATAACAGGTCACCCAAAGTGGGCCGGAGTACCCAAACACAACTTTATAAACGTTTCCTAAAGTTTTAAAAGTAACCTCTAACCACTGTAGTTACTAATGCTTGTTTGCATTTTGAGTGAAAAGCAGTGATTTATAATTTGCTTAATAATTTATATATCAGGAACCCACTGGTGGATTTTGTTTGTTTTGGTGTTTCAAAATCCATAAAAAAATATCTATTTTTATAAATTGGTGTTTGATTTGATTTCCTTTGTCTGTGCCTGACTGCTCAAAGCCACAGCAACCCTGTGTTGAGCTAAGGTTTTACAAACGAGCCTGTCTTCCCTAGAATTTCCACTACATGGTAATTGAAGAAGAATGTCATTATTACTTTGGATATGTGGAAAAACATAAACAAGTTAAATTTTACTGTTTTGAGAAGGAGCAACTTTCATGCAGTTTTTCACAAAATAGTTAACCTATTACACTTGTTGCACACACATGTTCTTGAACGGGATTAATTCTGAACATTCGGGAAACTGTTTTAGATATGATTCATTCTTATTTCTGTTTGCCCTCGATTATACTCTTTCTGGAATGCCATTTCTTACTATTGTGACAAATGGAATATCAAAATATTACAGGGCCCGCTACAGTTTTGTTTGGGTATTTTTCTATACTGAATCTAACATCAAGGATGTATACACTGATATATGGTTTTATGCTTGTGGCTCAATCATGGATATTGCAAAAATGAAGAACGAGATTGACTCCTACTTTTATGGAGTAGCTGACTTAGAATGTATAGAGTAAAATATCAAGAACAAATGATTGCCACTAGTGTTGGAAAATCACAAAAATGTCATAGGTTGCAATATAAATTTGTATAAGAAGTCGATTAAGATTAATAGCAAATTTATGAAAAATGATAATATTCTTTTTAACTGTCCATGTGAATTTATATTGATGTATTTTGTCAATTATTCTTGCTGTATCTCGTATTTCTCCTTTAAATTGAAAAAAAAAAACATGTTGCTATGCCTCGTACACATGCTCCTAAGTAGAAACTATCTGGTTCATATTCACTTTGATTCACGCTACCTTTGGGCTTTTATTGCACTAAGCAATGTCTCCTATTTCGATATTGAACCTGTCTTAGGCATATAGGTAGATATACCAAAAGCTCCACTTCACATAGTTTTTTTTTTTTTTAATTTTAATTTTATTGATTTTTTCTGTTAAACAATGAACAAACAACAGAGTTATATATCTATCATATACGAATCATAGATCATTGCACACATCGATTGTATCAAAGACGTTGACGTTCTCTCCTGCGAGCCAGTCCACAGTGTATGTGTAATTCCCATATATTTATAGAACATATTAACCGTCATTTACATCATTTAATGCATAACATCAGGGTACTGAGCAATGAATGGTGATATGGACCACAGTAACCAATCGTGTTACAGCAGATAAGTTGGTGGGAGTATTGCAAGGTTCGGTGCTGTGACCCCGTTATAGTGTCCGTGAACAGCTATGCGTCACACATGGTATATAATGTGTAGATGATAATTAGTGAAGGTGTACTTCTGCGGAGTGGGGATCTGAGACATCGTTCGGAAAGGAGAGGAGGTAGTTCCTGAGAGGGTCCCATATGTCTTTTGGCCGGGACGTTGGAGGGAGCAATTCTGCATAGGTGCTGAGTTGGTCTTGGCAGTATGTTAAATCAGTAAGCCAGTCCTTAAATTTAGGTGCACGCCCTCTTCCCCATCGGCAAGCAATTCGTCTTTTGGCCATCAACAGGGCTATGGCCGTGTATCTGCGATAAGGTTTGGCGATGTGTGCGGGTGTACCCTAGTAGGGCAATTAGTGGGGTGCGTTCAAGTGTTGTCATGGTCATTAAGTCTAGTGCGAGGAAAACCTGATCCCAGTATGTTTGCACCCCAGGGCAGTCCCAGGCCATGTGGAGAAAGTCTGCTGCAGATGCACCACATCTATTGCAACAGTCATTGTCTTGTAGTTTATATCTCTTCATTTTGGCTGGGGTGTAATATAGCCTATGCAGAAATTTGAAATGGATAATGCGTAGCCGAGAGCTGGCTGAAATGGCTTCTGTTTGGAGGCAGCAGTATGTCCATTGTTCATCTGTGAGGTCGTATCCTAGCTCCGCGTTCCAGCATGCGCGGGCGAGGCAGGGTGGCCTCTCTATCTTCGTGTATATGGTATGGTACAGTGTGGAGACCATGTGCCATGGGGAAGTTGCTTGGAGCAATTGTTGTAAGGGTGCTAACGAGGGAGGCTCTTGGGGGAAGTCCGGTGTGACGGAGCGAATGCCCTGTCGGAGTCTGATGTAGAGGAATACTTCCAGTGTTGTTGGTTGAGTGTTTTGAAATAATTGGTTTAGTGCCCGAAACCGCCCATCACGATACAGGTCGCCCCATGTTTTGTCTTGCGTATGCTCTGTAAACTTGTGAAAGCCCCCCTCCTGGAGCAACTGCATACTCGGATGGTATGATAGAGGAAGCAGTGGAGAATAAAGCATAGGGCAATGCAATAAAGTCTGGATGCGGGTCCATGCTTTAATTGTGCATGTCACCGTTGTTGGTGTCTTTTCCCTTGGTGAGGGGCTGCCATGAATCACGCCGTTTAGGGGTATTGGGTCAGCCAGCCAATGTTCCGCTGCTATTTGTGGCATGTAGCGGGGGGGATAGAACCAATAATAGGCATAGTGCGCTTGAGCGCAGGTATAGTAGAGCTCGAAGTCCGGGACATCAAACCCTCCCTGGGAGTATGGGCTAGTGAGAGTGGTCCATTGCAGCCGTGGCTGCTTTCCTCCCCACAGTAGCCGAATCATTTCAGTTCGTAATGTTGTGAAAAAAGGTTTCCCCGGGTAGTAAGGAATGTTAAGGAATAGATATAGAAGCCGCGGCAGGACTACCATTTTTATCAAGGAGGCTCGGCCTGCCAGGGAGATCGGTAAGGCTATCCATCGGGAGACACATTCGGTGATGTGGGCCATAGCAACGCCATAGTTAGATCTCATGAGTTCCTCCCGGTCTGTGGTTATGCGAATGCCAAGGTATTTCACGTCTGATCTGGCACCATTCCAGTGGGAAGTCCAGGGGGTGTGGCTGGGCCGCGGCAGTAAGGGGGAGGATCTGTGACTTACTCCAGTTAACATGGATCCCAGAAAGCTTTCCAAATACCAGGAATTCCCTTAAGAGCGGGTTTATGTTTACTTCCGGGTCTCTAATATAAAGGGTGATATCATCCGCATAGAGCAAAATCAATATCTGGCGTAAGTTGCAGCGCAGTGCTTTATCTTGGTGATGTTGGCGTATTTTTGCTGCCAAGGGCTCTATAGCCAAGGCAAAAGGAGGGGGAAAGGGGGCATCCTTGACGTGTGCCCCTAGTGATGGGGAACGCTGTAGATAGGTGGCCGTTAATGAGGACTCTAGCTGTGGGGAGCCGATAGAGCAGCTGGAACCAGGAGAGGAACATGGGGGGGAAACCCATCCGGCATAGTACTCCCAGCAGGTAATCCCACTCAACCGAATCAAACGCCTTAGTGGCGTCCAGGAAGACCGGCGCCAGCGGCAGGTCCGGGTCTACATTATGTAGGACAGAGAAAAAAGTGCGGAGGTTGTGTGTGGTAGCTCGTTCAGGGATAAAACCCGCCTGATCAGGAAGGACCAGCAGCTCCATGAGCAAGTTTAATCGATTGGCTATGATTTTGGCTAGTATTTTTGTATCACAGTTTATAAGAGATAGCGGTCTATAGGAGTCACAGTGAAGCGCAGATTTTCCCGGCTTAAGTAGGGAAGTTATGAGTGCCTCCCTCATGGATGCGGGTAGTGTGCCGGCCTCAAGGGAAGCTTCGTACACCTCTCGCAGGATGGGTGCTAATAAGTCTATATAGGTTTTATAGAA
The DNA here is from genome assembly GCA_963921515.1 of Calotriton arnoldi. Classification (NCBI taxonomy): domain Eukaryota; kingdom Metazoa; phylum Chordata; class Amphibia; order Caudata; family Salamandridae; genus Calotriton; species Calotriton arnoldi. The sequence continues at coordinate 1,272,096 of CAWUFW010004534.1, read as the reverse complement.
TTCAATAGGGATTCCGTCGAGGCCTGAGGCCCTGCCCGATTTCGTATGCATAATGGCTTCTCGCACCTCGTCCAGTTCGAATGGGGCAGATAGGAATTCCCGTTGCGAGTCGTTCAGCTATGCCAGGGCCACGTCGTTTAAATAATTATCCAGGTCCAGGGTATCCCTTCTGTGGGACGTGTATAATGTGGAGTAGTGCGTGGAGAACGCCTGGAGTATGTCGAGCGTATCTCTGTGCCTAATTGATTCCGGATCTTCAATCTCCAGGATATATCCGGAGAAGCGAGGTTTTCTTATAATTTCAGCCAGAGCCCTCCCAGGGCGGTCCCCCCCTCCGTATCTGCGAGCTACCCAGTATTTTCCTCTATACTTCGCCTCTCGGTCTGCGGTGGTTGTGTACTCCGTGAGCTTGTCTCTAAACTCGCGGCGCACCTGTCCATCCGAGTCATTGGGGAGTCTGGACTCCAGCGCCCTGAGCTCGACCTCTAATCTTTGCAGTGTCCCCTGTAGGGCTCGTAGGACGCCTGCGCTTTTTGATATGCAAAAGCCACGCATCGTGACTTTGAAAGCTTCCCAGACCGTTTCGACATTATCGACCGAGCCTTTGTTTCTCTGTAGGAAGTCTTGTATTTCTTCCCGTAGCTCTTCCTGAAAAACCACGTCCGTCAGTGTAAGAGGAGGGAGCCTCCACTGTCTGCGCGGAACGCCAAAGTCCGGGGGTTTGAGTGCAACCCTGACAGGGGCATGATCAGAATAAGTTCTCGCCAAGTGCCGAGCCTCACTCACTGATGGGCCCAACCCTCGTGTAACCAGGAGATAATCTAGACGGGCCCAGGATGCACATTGTGTGGCGAAATGAGTGCCTTCAGTGTCGTGCTGGTGTAGTTGGCGCCAAGTGTCTATTAGCTCGTGGGCAGTCAATATTCCCCGCAGTGCATGGTACGATCTATTATAATGGTATGGTGAGGGGTTTGATCTGTCGACGGCGGGGTTTAATGCAACATTGAAATCTCCACCCCAGATTATGTGAGTAGATCCCTTAATCAGGGTCCTTCCCCAAAGCGCAGTGAAGAACTCGGGAGAGTCAATGTTAGGCCCGTAGCAGCTGGTAAGAGTGACAGACTCTGTGCCTAGTGTACCCCATGCAATGCAGTATCGTCCCTGTGGATCGTGTTCAGTCCCAGCTATGGCAAAGGGGGTGTGTTTTTTTACGAGGATGGCCGTGCCTCAGGAGTACGAGGAGTAGGAAGAGAATATGCGATGATCGGCCCATTTAATCGCAAAGGTGTTTGCAGTTTGGGGGTTGATGTGGGTTTCTTGGAGCATCGCAATGTGGATTTGATGCCTGTCTAAGTATGCTAATATTTGTCGACGTTTTCGTGGATCTCCTAGTCCCCTGACGTTCCAAGTAAGTATGTGTAGATTGAGGGTAGACGTTATATTAGCCATGAGCTACGACTGGCCATGGGTGTTGAACACATAAGTAATCTGGAATAACATGGCAGATAGAGAAATGTACAACGTTGCGTCTATTTGTTGCGTATGTTGTGTGCTTATTGTGCGAATTTCGGTAACAACTCCCGTCCCTCCCCCTCCCACTGAAACATCCCAAACATGCCAGTGCTATGTCCCTCCCTCCTCCCAATTTACCCGCAATTCCAAGAAAACAATCTGCGTGCTAGTCCGCAGTACAGTTAAAAAAAGGGGGGGGGATGCCCGCTGGGGGGATCTCCTAGGTGGGAGCACGCTCACACCTCGCCCTCAGAGAGCTATTGGGATGTAGTGACCAGGCTCAGGGAGGACATAGGTGCTCGGTGTTGAGCATCTCAATGTCCCATTTAGTCACTTATCTGGTGTGTATTATTGGTGACCTTCACAGGTGGATGTAATCTTCCGGTCGTGCCGTGAACATCTTCGCAAGGTGGCCTTGGAGTTAACACGATATGTTCATGATGTGGCCGCAAGAGTTGGCTAGTCTGCATCTGGGGATCTCGACCTTGGTGATGCATGTGAAGCGGCTGACGCATTGCCGGCACGTTTGAGGTTTTTCAGAAACTTGTCTACTTGATGTGGCTTTGTGAAGAAACTTTGTCTGCCTTGGTGCGTGACCCTGAGGCTTGCTGGGTATAGGAGGGCGTAGTCTATTTGGGCCGTACGTAGCTTTTGTTTTGCCGGTAGGAACTTGCGCCTCTCCTCCTGGACGGTGGCCGTAAAGTCAGGGTAGATGGAGAAGTTGTTCCCTTCATAGTTCAGCTGGCGTTTCTCTCGGGCTGCTCTAAGGGCGACATCTCTATCTCGATAATTGAGAAGTCGGGCAATAATAGGCCGTGGTGTACCTCCCGGGGGCGGACGAGGTCCTAGGGTCCTATGTGCCCGCTCAACAATTAATTGGGGTGAGAACTTCTCTGCGCCCAGCGTGCCGCTCAGTAGCTTCTCTACGTACTCCTCCATCTTCCCGGTATTTGTGCTTTCGGGAATGCCAAGAATTTGGATGTTGTTTCTTCGGCTGCGCACTTCCAAATCTTCATTTTTGGAGGCAATGATTTTCAACAGCTTGTCCATTTGTGATACAGTGGTTTGGAGTTGAGCCGTGCAGTCTTCGGTACTTGAGATGCGTTGTTCTGCGTCCGTGAGGCGTTCCTCATCTCCCTCCAGTTTGTTAACTATAATATCTAGGCGGCTGTGCATGGTGTCCATTTTGTCAGTCAGGGAGGTGAGGCTTTGGCGCATCTCTAGCAACAGGGTTTTCACGTCATCATCTGAATTGGGAGGTAGCCCATTTACATGGTCGCCACCTGCTGCGCTCGCCTCATCCTGTTGTACTCGGGTAGCCCTCTTGTTTTCAAAGGTCAGCCGTGGCTGCCGTACATCCGTTTTCCCCATATTTTGAGCAGGTAAGATCTCCTAGAATGTTAATCACTGGTTTGCAGGGTATTGACTGGTGTCCTGAGGTGGGTACGCCCGTCCCCCACCAGTTCCTGTCACCTGGTAGGGGTGATGTGATGCACTGCTCTAGTTGTGTGGCTACCTCAAGATCAGGCAGAGTGCAGGGCTGAGCAACCGTCCACAGCCAATAGGGTTTAGCGTCTGTTGGGCTCGAGTGCTGCGGTAGCAGTGCTTCCTTTTATTGGGTTGTGGAGTGCCCTCGTCTGCAGCTAGTGCGCCCGACTCGTGGTGGGCCAATTTGCTCCTATAGGGGGATGAGTGTTTAGTGCGTAGTCCGCGCACTTTTGTAGTCAATCGCGCGAGTAGCGCAGGGGGTGGTATACTTTCTGGTGCCTCTTCCACCACGCAGCGCACCCGTGGATAGTTCGCGTGGGTGTTGCTCCGCCACGACAGGTCGGCAGGGTACTTGCAGCTTCAGTTGTGCCTTGGAGATTTAGGGTGTTGTGAACCCTTATTTGTGTGCACTAGCGCCTTTGTCCGGTCGTGGCTCCAGGCTTGATGTGCACCGGTGAAGAATGTAGTGGCAACGACTCGGTGTTACTCTTATGGCTGCATGTCGGTGAAGCAATGCCGTTTCGGTGCTTACGCTCCGGTGGTGTTGAGCGTGGACAAGGGGGGAGGCCAGTGTCCTCACTGTGATCTGCAGCGGGGCCAGCCGTGGCAATCAGTCCGGCGGCAGTGCAGTGAGTATCGGCGTGAGGGAGATCGTCAGTGCCGCAGAGTCAGCGGTCTAGTTGTTTTTGGCCTAGCCGCTTTGTGGCACCGCGGCTCTCGTAGTATTCCGCCCACTGGGCGATGCAAGCAGGTCCGTAGCCTCCTCCCCAGGCAGTGTGTTGGGTTCATACACTCCAGCGCCAGGCTCCTATCCGTGGCAGCTTTTCATTGGAAGGGCAGGATATTTAATACTCTTAGATGCCTCCCAGGCCCGGCGGTGGAGCGGCTGGTGAGTGTTGGCAGCCAGGGGGAATGGAGTGTCCCGCACTGTGATTGTGTTGCGGCTGTGGGGTTAGCCTTTTCTTTTTCCTCCCCTCCCTTCGGCGACAATGGGTGTAGATGTGGAGGGGGGCCAGCGCACTCACCGCGATCAGTATTAGGGCCAGGGGCCGCAGCCCGGCCCGGCATGCGGCCCGGTCACCTCGTGGGCGCCGCGGTTCCTGCGAAGGCCACCCTGCCGGGCAGCAGTCTCCAGCCAGTTAGTCCTCTGCCCTGCCGCCTACACCACAAGGCTGTATCAACGGTTTGCGGCGCACAGCGTACTTCAAGTTTACTCCATCGATGCCGTAGGACTTAGCCACCAAGATCCTATACTTTGTGGGCGAGTGTGACCATTAGGGCAGGATCTGTGAGCGGATCAATGCACCGAGCTGCGGGAGCCTCACTCCAGTGCGGCCATCTTGCCCGTGCGCCACCTAGCGCCCCCTCCACTTCACATAGTTACATTTCTGCATGATGCCTTTATTATTTTCCCTCCTTTTGTTAATGTGAACAATTCCACTCTACATTTCTTTGTTTTTTTCATGCTACAATGTCTCATAATATGTTTTCTTTCTTTATTTCATAATGATTTTTAATACCTTTGCCACCGTTGACCTCTATGATTTTGATTAAGATTAAAAGGCATGACTGTATATACATTTTTATCTTTTTGCTTCCCTCCCTATTTTTTCTTACTCAGCCCTGGGGTATTAGTACCTTGATGTCAAAATGAATTCTCTTTGAGGTGTACTTGCATAGCCTCTTACATTAGGTCTGGAACATATCATTGCAGTGTGGCTATCTCTTTGGTGGACCCAACCTGCTGTATTCTGTTATTATAAATTACTTAGACAGCAACAAATATTATCTGCATAGCACATACAGACCTTACCTTGCCTATTTTCTAGTCCAGTTCTTGCTGTCTACCTTTGCTACACTAATGTTGTCTGACCTTAACATTTACAAGTACACTTCTTACCAGCCATTTCGACTTTATTTAATGGGCATAAAAAATGTTCTCTTACTGCAAAGCTTAGGAAATCCACTACAATGTTCCTGTTTCTTTGTACACATGACATTTAATGCTATTGGTTCTCTATGAACTAGGTGGATATCATATGTGAAGGTATAATACTCATCATCTTTAGAGTGTATATTTGGCAGATTTACAATGAATATCTTCATGTCCTGACCTGACTCATTTTTTACTGGAATGACAAGAAAACTGTTGTTGCCTCTTGATCAACACTTTCTCTGAGTTATAGAATTTTTTATTTATTCTCCCTTATTTGGATTAATGTATTAAAACGTTCCTGCATTTAGCAGACATAGAAGCAACCTCACAGTAGGTCTCACTTAATTTGTCTCATACTTCTGTTCTGATGTACCACCTGCAACCCCAAGGACAATTTGGCTTGAGATATAGTTTGCACTACTTAACAGTACATTTACTCCTAATTTAATTTTACTCTTTGGTGGAAATGTTGCTGAAAATTTTGAATATTTTTTTTCTGCTTGGCCTTCAAAGCATTTTGATGGTCTACCACATTCTAAGCAGCTTTGTCTACACATGTATTTTTGTTTGCCATACCAGGCTCCTGTTCAGCGACACATTCTTTTTTTGGGATTTCTGTTTAAACATAGTGGGGTTAGTCCAAATGAAGCGCTGACCCATATCATTACAGTACGTAAATCTGCAGAAATGTTCCCAATGACACAATTATGGCTTCTGCTGCAGAGATTTCTTTGCTCAAGGACATTGCATCGAAGTTGTGCAAAAGTTGTAAAAGAGCGGATTATCGGGAGTTTGTAGTAGTAAAAGAGGTATAGAATGAGTCAGAGAGCTTGCTAGGTGCACGAATAGTATAAAGGATGGATAGAGGAGGGAAGAGCTTGGAAAGAATAAAAATAGGGGATATTTTGGAAGAGGAATACAATCAGTCAGAGAGTGGTGATTTCATGATGTTTGGGCAGATTAGTTAATTTCTTTTTCTTCTCTGTAATTGGAGAAACATAGATAAATATGCAGATACATGACCTCACATAAGAGGTATACATACATGGAGATTTTAACATGATACCTGTATGGAAAAAAATCAGAAGATATAGAGTTGCACTGGATTAAGTTCCCATATGTATATGCATGGATAAATATTTACAAACTGAGGCTTTCTGTTTTGGTGTAAGTTAAGTTTTTTAAATTTGTTATTATTCATATTTTTTTCAAATTTGTCCCTGAATATTCCAATAGTGAAGCACTTATATATACAATTGCCATATTCATATGTATACAATGTAAAAGATATGTGTTATAATAGGAAAGTAAATCCGTAAGCACACACACATCATTTTATATGCTATTGATGTATTGATCTACTTATATATGGATAAAATGAAAATGTTATTGTAATAATCATATTTACAGATTGTGACAGATTTGTGTTATCATAGGAAAGTACCCCTATAAGTATGCATTCATCATCTTATATGTTATTGATGTATTGATCTACTTATATGTGGATATAATGATAAAGGTATACATACATGTATGTATATCATTTTTTGTGTTTTTGTTTTTCTAATTATATTTATTTTCCTTCCTTTAGTAAGTTTAAAAACCGATATAGAGAGAGACACATACCTGTACTATTTGGTTGGGGTTTTTCTATTAATTAATTAGTATTATTTGTTTTACTATTTAATTATTTTGATTTAGGAATTAATCTTTTTTAAAGCAATACGTTTATTGAATAGTTAATATTTGCACATAGGTTTTGTATAATCATATTTATATGTTATGAATGATCATAATAAATAGAGCTCCATAAGCATGTAGTCAAGTACTTATATGTTATTTATGTAATGTCCTACATACATTTTAAGCATAAATATAAGGAGTCTATATATTTTAACCATAAGTAATATATACATTTATACATTTGTTAAGCATAAATATAAGACAGTATATATGTTTATTAATAATATGTACATTTGTATAAAGTGATGCACATATCTGAATACATGCATATCATCAAACATGTATATGCACCACTGGTGTCTTGTGCATACTATTGCTGTATATTTGTATTTTGAATATGGTGGTCATGTATAGAAAAGCCAGCTCTTGAGTAATCTTCTGGAGGTAAGATTGTTAACTGTGGATCTTATGTTTGGGAATAATGAATTCCATAGTTTGGCTGTTTCTTTTTCTTGTATGCTTAAATTTTGAAGTGGGGCGCCAATTTGGAGCAGAGGTTTCTTTGTTGGATACATTTTGTGATTTTGTTTCTGATAAACAGTGGACCTCATCCATGTATTGCTTTGTGGGTGATACAAAGCAGCTTGAAAGTGGATCTTTGGGCTACCATAACCAATGTAGGGCCCTTAAGACAAGGGAGATGTGGACATAAGCCTGATATTCTATCCAGATTCCATGGTTCTACTCTGGAAGATTACCCAGCATGCAGCACAACAAGTAAGAGTGCCCTGAAAGAAATATTCAGACAATCAGTGTGCTTAGGAGCCTAAGGCTAAAATCCACTTTATTGAATGTAGAACCCACACAGACAAATTGTGACATGCTTCCTAACAGGGTTCCATTCACAAACAGAACAATATCATTTAGCCTGGATTGACTCAAACATATTTGGGAGCTCCTACATATTATATTGTGGATAAGGAAGGATCATAAGATAAAAATAAAAATTATCTAGAGGAATATTCAATCATATATTTTATTTAAGGTTCCTCTGATGAGATTAAAAACATATGGAATGATGTTACTAATGTAACTTACTCCATACTTCTTAAGTTGACATGTTTCAGCCAGACAACCAGCAACTACGGGTCAGTGGTCTTCCTCAGGTTAAGAAATTTCTAACTATGCTTTTGGTACCTAAACTTCAGAAGGAGAGACCAATAGATGTATCTGCCAAAACCAACCATTGACAACTGTCGGACTACAGGGTAGTGTTACTCCCCACATCCTATGGTGTTTGTTTCTCCCTGCATTAGGGAAATGCCAATGACTGATCAACTCATATAAGCGAGTATAAAAGTCTTTACTTTGTGTCCCTTGCTGCTCCCTACACTGTATTCAACTAACAGTTTTAGGTTGGGAAAGCTTAGATGAGAGGCACGTCTTCAAGTAAACTATCATACCCACATTTTAACACTTTCTCATAGGTGGCTCCCTCACACCCTAAATGGGCTAATACTACAGGACTTCATTAGTTTGCCATGTAAGTGGTAAGCCTGCGCCCAACTGGGGGTCCTGGGGTCTCATCAACCACTTCGGCTTCACTTTAATGTTCATTATCTGACAACAATATTCCATGCTAATGCGATTTGCCTGTGGTTATTCCTTGCCCCAGCACTCTGTCTCATGGGTGACAGGGAGATCCAGCCTATGCGCTCTGTTCTCCAAGTTTTCTACCTTGGGCCATTTGTGATCCCCCTTTCACCAATCTCCTATTTCACCGGTGGACCCGTCTTGCTCTTTTGAGGAGTCACTGCTATCATCTTGGTGTCTTTCATAATTAGTTCCCTTCGCTCCTGGTCTGGGATCTACTTAAGATGGCCTGCTGAACATCCTACCTTCTGCTACCTACAGCCTGTCATTACTCATTTGTCCTGCTCCTACACAAGGGCTGTTGTTTCAGCCTGCTCCAAACCAGCCCTGCAAACCTCTCTTTGGTATGGGTATCATGGATTCCAACCCTGACAGCAGTCACAGTCCGTCTCCCAGTGGCAGTATGCAAAGGTCTGCATCAATGGGCTGCATTGTCATTAACAAGACCCAGCGGGTGGAAAAATAAACTTTCCCCAGACATATTACTCTGGGGTCGCTGCTGATGTTGGAGTTGCTTATGCGCTCTCCTTTACAAGCCCCACTGGCGCAAAGTATGTCCTGATGCTGCTGGACTAGAGCCAAGAGGCCAGTGGACGAGATGAAAGGGAACCTCAAACAGTCAGCTGCCATTATTTTAGTGTTACCACATTTATGAAAATCCTCTTCAAAATCAGCTAATTCATTTGCATAGAATGTAATAGTGCCAAGATAGCATTAACAGCTCCCATTATCTAATGTACATCGGCAAAGCCAATAGGTCTAGCATTGGTTGCCAGCCTTTTGGCAATATTTTTGTTTTGCTTTGTCATGCTGTTTGCAAAAATGTATTGTTCAGGAAAAAATACAATGGCCAAAGGCAAAGACCAAAGGCAAAAGTGTTTTTCTGCTCTCAAAAAAGTACACATTACCATGGTTAACCTGGCACTGAAGGGCACCACTACCTTGTGTGTGGATATTCTCCTTGTGAAAGTGCAGAATGCTGTAACTCATAGCAAAGTCAGTCAACGGCTGAAATGAGCTAGCATTGCTCCTTGATGTAGGCTGGAGTGGGTGGAAGAAAGATGTGAAATACAGAGTCAGAGATTAATGGATGAAGAATGACTGAAAACCCCTATAAGTAACTTTGTTATAGATACTTTAAGTAAAATCAAAATGTCCTGTCTACCACTGACCTAAAAAAGCCATTGGCTTGGCATTGGCTGCTAGCCTTGCCTTTAAGAAAGAAGGCAAGAAAAAAGAAAGAAAGAAAGGAAGGGAGTCAGACAGACAAAAAGGAAGGAAAGCAGTCAAAAAAGGAAGGAAGAAGTAAAAAAAGGAAGTAAAAAAAGGAAGGCAAAAAGGAAGGAAGGGAGGGGGCCAATGGGAAGCAAGACAGGCAAAAAGGAAGAAAGAAGAAAAGAAGGAAAAAGAAGGAAGAAGGAAAGAAAATGGGAAAAGGCAGGAAGAAGAAAAGGAAAGAAGAAAAAGAAAGAAAGAAAGAAAAAAAAAGGAAAAAGGCAGGAAAGAAAGGAAAAAATAAAGAAGAAAGAATGAAAGAAAGAAGGCAAAACAGAAAGATAGAATGCAAAAAGAAAGAACAAAGGAAAAAAGGCAAAAGGCAAAAGTAAAGAAAAAGGAGAGAAAGGGGTAAAAAAAAAGAAAGAAGGAAAGAAGGCAAAAAGAAAGAATTTGAGAAAAAAGACAAAAAGTAAGAAAGAAGGAAAGAAGGCAGAAAAGAAAAAGGAAAGAAATTGAAAAAAGTAAAGACGCAAGAAATAAAGAAGCAAAAAAGAAAAGGAATGATGGCAAGAAAGAAATCAAGAATTAAAGAAAGAAGGAAAGAAAAGAGGAAGTATGCAGAAAGAAAGAATAAAAGGCAAAAGAGAAAGAAGGTAGGAAAAAAGAAAGAATTAAAAAGGAAAGAAAGATGGGAAGAAGAATGGAATGAAGGAAAATAAAGAAGGAAAGAAAAATGAAAGACTGAAAAAAAAGGAAAGTAGGCAAAAAAGACAGAGAAAGAAGGAAAGAAGGTAAAAGGAAAGGAAGTAGAAAGGACAGAAGATGGGAAGAGGGAAAGAGGGTTCACAGTATAAAATATTGGATACGAAAACCAAAATTACACCCCACCTATGTTTATATAAAACTATTACAAATGTGCTGCTAATTAAGCACCATAAAGTTTGGTTTTCTCTCTGGGCAAAGTTTATCAAAGAACCATTGGTGAAACGGAGTCCAAGAAGACAGTATAGTATGCTGTGAAATAGCAGTAGTCCAATTTAAAAAGGAATTTACAACAGCATTGGAAGGAGACAAGAACTGATAAACCTGGAATGTCCCCTCATCACACAACTCTGGTACTCAAGGGAACTCCTTTTCAGTGGTGGCCGGCAAGGCTCGCGGGAGGCGGAGCAGGCACTGTGCGGTCGCGTGGGGTGGGTCGCACAGCGGGGGGATCACGCATGGTGCAAATATTAAATAAATAAATAAATAAATAAACTTACCTTGCCACCAGGTCCCGCGTCTCTGCTCCTGCTCTCCTCATGGAACTTGAGGAACAGGAAGCGGTCCCCAATGACCAATCACAACGCTGTAATGCAGCGTTGTGATCGGTAAGCACTCACGATCTCCTGACCAATCACCATGGTACAATGCAGTATGGTGATTGGTTTTGAGCATCCTGGTTCGACGCTCAACCAGGGAATGGGGACCTGGGCATGTTCTCCATGCAGGCTGTAATACAGCCTGCATGGAGAACAGGGAAGGTACGCATTACTGTTTTGGGCGGCCTGAGAGGGCCGACCAAACAGTCATTGCGCACTTAGGAGTGGGCAAACCACTTCTCCTCTGATCTGCTCCAGGAGCAGCGCAGCCCCACCCGCCCGTAAAGCAGCACGAAGCAGCATAAAATGATAATAACTCAAAGTTATTATCATTTTATGTTTCTGCTTTGCACTGCTTAAAAGCAGTAGACCGACGCTCCTCCGCCATAGCGGAGGAGTTGCCACTGCTCCTTGTGTGCGAATGTGCAACTTGTGAAAGAGCAAAATGCAGTCACTCAAAGTGACCTTCACCAGAGGCTTAAGAAGGCTGACCTATTGCCCCATGGTGTATACTGCAGTGGGAGGAAGAGAAATGGGATCGCACACAACAGACCAATGGGTGAAGAGAGATGACTGAAAGGCCCTTTAAGTAAGTACATTATACATATTATTTTAGTAAAATCAAAAGGTCTTGGCTAACACCAGACCTGAAAATCACCTTTTGCTTTTCCATTCCCCAGAGGTAATCGACCTTTTCTAGTGAAATAGTTGTTTCTTAATATTACGAAGTAAGGAGTGTGAAAATCCATACCACACCCCTGGAAGCTTTTACCTCTCTGCTCATGTACTCATCAAAGGCCTTTAATCGGATATTGCTGACAGTGGAAATTTCATTTTATTTCTGCTGGCTATGAGCTTTGTACACGGCAGACTGTCATTTTAGACCATTTGAACTGTGTTTCACAGCTTCTTGCATGTGTCACAGAAACATATGTACTGATTTCTGATAAAGAATGTCAAAGGCCTGTGGTCCTTTGTCATAAATAAACTCGCCAAACCTTCAAGGCTAAGATAAATCATGGGGGCATATTAGCAAGACCGGCGATAAAATTATCGCCGCTTTAGCGGCAGGAAACTGCCGCTAAAGCGGCGATAATAGACTTGCTAATATGCGTTATAGAATTCAATAGAAGCCCAGGTTAGATGTCCTGCACATCTAACCTGGGCTTCTATTGAATTCTATAACGCATATTAACAAGCCCATTATCGCCGTTTTAGCGGCAGTTTCCTGCCGCTAAAACGGCGATAATTTTATCGCCGATCTTGCTAATATGCCCTTGGTTTTTATAATGAGGCGGATGCAATCTTAAGAAAACAGCAATGCACAGAAAATTTCAAGGAGATGCCGTTTAGCTGAGACCCCGAAAGCCAATGCCTTTTCCAAATTATCAGCGCACATTGCCTAACCCAGAGCAAAAACGATTTCCTGATCTGAATCTAATGGAGTGTCTCTCGGAACATTATGTTTCTAAAAAACCAAAAAACAATGGAAATTGGATTGCTCTACAAGATACTTTCATTTCTCAAGTGCTGAAGAGATTAAGACCCTCGGTGGCTCAGGCGATACCTCTCTCCTCTCGTCCAGAACCTTAATGTCACGTACAGAGGAAGAGCAATCTTTTATTGCCCGAATAGGAGACAACAGGAACAACTTGTTCCAAAACACGAAATAGCTCGTGCTTGTCTGCAGCTAAATCACCACCTGTTCCTTCGAGTCTAAGTAGGATTTATTGTAAATTAATAGTAGTGCCCCTTCTTTTGTTTATGTTCAGAGAGTTGCCTAAAACCTGGCCATGGGAAGAGTTCCGCAAATTTTAGCGAATCTATGTATGTATTTATTAAATTACCTCGGGGTAAGCAGTGCTTAAACAACTCAAGAGAATTTTACCGTCGGCATTGCTTTGAGTGTTTGGAGGTTTTCTAATTGGCTCTGTTTGTTGCTGAGTATGCAATATTTAATCGTGTGGTAATGGTGCTTTCTGCCCATTTTTGTCTTTTTTTGGTTCTTGGCATGAGAACCACCGCTTTAGTTTTAACTACAGATTGCTATAGCTGTTGACAAGTTCGGGTGTCAGCACAACATACCACACACTGCATTGCAAACAGAAAGGGGTAGTGAAAGTTCGTTCTGCAATCACACAAATGCTGTCGGCTCTGGTGCTTCCAAGGAACTTTTCGCCAAGGATTCGAACTTGCGACCTGGCAAACTCATATAAGCACCACAGCAGATGCAATAACGCCGGCTGCCTCAGGGACAGAGATCATGCCTCCTTATAATCCTGTGGGAGAGCTTCACGTCCAGGCCTAGCTCCCCCACGCTGCAGCCCACCACACTCACCCTGCCCCTTGCTCCACTTTCCCTCACTCCCCCTTCCTGCCTTCCAGCAGACTCCATCCAGGCAGGAAAATTGGAAGGGAGAGTTGCACCACTGATAACGCCGATTCTTATCTAATTATCTATAAGAACCTTCTGGTCGCCAAGATCTTTTTACCTGTTGAATAGTGTGAAGGAGAGAATCTCATCTGGTTATATATCAGCATTCATTTTGTCTGAAAGGACCACTGACTCGAATTCAAGTTTGAGAATTTATTATCGCCAAAAATAACTGAACGTGCAAGCACCTCAACACGAGGTTAAAGAAATAGATGGGCACTAATACAAATAATAATCTACGCAGAAATCTCATCCGACTCAGGATAAGGAGAATAGAAAGTTCTAGAAGGATCAACCAGACTATGATTGCTCCTATTTCTAAGTTGCTCTTCATGGGCCTAAACAAGCTTAAAATCAATTGCTGTCCCTACACTAACGCTAAGTGACATCCCTGCATAACGATTTTCTCAGGCAAGAGTGAATAAAAGGTGTCAGCTGTGAAGACTTCCTAAGAAGTGCAATCACATAATACCTAAGCTCAGCTCTGTCCTTCTCTCTGGTCTCCCCTACCTCTTCTCTGGCCTCCTCCCTCAGGGCACTATCCCTAATACAAAACCACAATACAATTGTACACGCCTTTGTCACGCCTCCTTGGCCAGGTCTTCTTTCTTGTGCTTTTCCATCGAAACGGTTACTTCATCCTGGACGGTTGCGATGACCTTGAGTCCCAGGCACCTTCTCCGCCGAAAGTATCATCCCTACATTCCTTTTCACTCCCCGTACCATGCCTCCCTCTCTCTAGCTTTCGAAAACAAAGAGTTAGTCTTGCTAACGAGACATGTGTCCTTGCACCTGCAACAAAAGATACTTTCAACAGAAACCTTCTACTGTGCAAATTAAATCTACCGTTTGTACCCAGAGAGCCTTACCAAGAGAAACTTTTCTCGGCCTACAATATAAGCTAACATAAGAATATACCAGGCCTTCCCTAATTATATATGTAGTCAGGCCTTTACATATAACTTTTAATCACACATCTTATGTTTCCCTATAAGCATTTTCTTTATGATTCATATGCAAACACTGAATTACATGTGCAACTTTAATATGGTGCACATTTAAACTACTGCAATTACATTACACATACGAACTAATTTCCCTATGCATTAAGTTCACACAATTCAATAAGCATTACAATACATCATTATCCTAACACCATTATGCAGCTGAGTTCACTTTGTCTCAGCAAACTATTCATTCTTTACTAAACATACTTGAATATGAAACTGAATATACGAATATATGTCTGAATACATGTGGGTGCGGCCTATCAGTGATTATGATGCACCCCTACAATTCTCAAGAACATTTCGCTCTATCAGTTCCCCCCTTTGATGACTCCTGTCATCACATTTCACTCTACTTACTCCCTTGGAGAAAGAACCGACCTAAACAGAACTTGTTGCCATCTTCCCTGATCTAAATTTCTCCATGCTCTTGAGCCTTTGATACTGATTGTCCTGCAGTCTCGCCAACTTCATGTCATTTTCCCTCAAAGCTCTCTTGACTCGGCCTGCTCGATACCACTTGTAGGCCTTGATCACGATCCACAAGCCAGCCACACAAACCACCAAAATAAGGAGTGGTCTCAGGAAGTACCCAAGGAATCCCTTTCCTAGGTTCGCAAACCAACCTCCCACTTGACCAAAACCCTTGCCGACCTTTTCCCAGGCCCCTTCTTCGGTCAAATCCGCTATCTTTGTGTGGATCATAGTGATGTTACTTATATATTTCTCCAGATCCTTGGTACGGTCTGGTATATAAGTGCAGCACTCTTGAACCTTTAGCATTTTACAGACTCCGCCCTCTTTTGCCAATAGGACATCCAAAGCAAGGCGATTCTGCAAAACCATTCCCCTTATCGACAACATCTCTCCTTCCACCAACACCAACGACTTTGCTGTGTTCATCGAAAATTCATCCACCACAGTCGCTAACCTCCGGATCTTCACGTCATTCAAGACTACTCCTAGACTAGGTATCATGGCTCCAAAGATATCCCCCACAACGATCCCTGCACTTGCAGCTCTTCTCGTTCTTGAATGCTCTCCACCCTCTAGAAGATTTAAATCCTCTGTATGGTAAATCTTTGGAAATATTATTGACAAATAACATGTTCCATACCAATTTGCAGGCAACCTCACATAAGCAGTCTTCCCACATACGTAATACACCGTAGGTATCACTTGTACAGGACCTTGGAGAAAATCTTTTGCCACATCTGCCATGGTGAATACGTGATCACAAGTACTTTGTCCCACTGGAACCTTTTCGTAGTAAGTCTGATAACGCCTTATACACAACTTACCCCTCTGCTCCTTATCTAACGCTATAGGACCATAGCTTCCCCTGGTCTTATGCAACCGTTCTTCCTCTGTCCAATCTGTCCTGTGATGCCCGTAATCTCGGTATTCAGTCAACTTTCTATACCTATCTTCAACTTGATCTACGAACTTTCTCTCTACATCCGACATCAAACAAGTCAGATTGTTTCTGTGTGCGAATGCTGTATCCAATTCCAAACTCGGTATGAAGTACTTCCTCAGTCTGTCCTCGGTCTTATAATAGTCATACTTATTCAAATGCTTGTAAGCTGGGACTTCAGGAAGCACTGCGTCGAAATTGGAAAAGAAATACTCAAACTGCTCTCTCTCATAAAACAAACTAAGCAAAAGACTACATGAAATACCATAAGTCAGTGGAAGATGGTGATACCTAATACCCTCATCCACTGAAGTAGGCAACTGCATACACACATAACAATCTTTCGCATCCATCACGTCAACATACTCATACAACAACTTAGCATATGCATTCAACTTAAAATCCCCTTTAGATAAATCTACATGTAATCTACGACTTTCTTCTAATAACAAAGCTCTATCAGCTGCCCTGTCTACCCCCTTCTGACTAGGTGTGATAGGTGTAGGTGTCCCTGTCACCTCCTCTACTTCTTGCTCATGCGAACCAGTGTATGAGACTACAACTACTATGATTATAGAAATTATTACACTACTTATAAGAATGCCTACAATCCACTTGGATCTACGATTGGGATCTCCCGGTTCCATGGTTTCGAAAGTTCTCAAAAGTCTTGGTTATCGCAAAGAACCCTGAAAAAGTCTCTGTCCTTTATTTGTGACTTGCTTAACCAACTCGAGCAACCATGAAATCTCCAGACTTTCCCTTTCCGATCACAAACTTATTTACACAGTCCAGAAAAAGACTTCCCTAGTTTTCGTTCCTCTTCTGTGGAAAGTCCCTAAGTTTATTCTTCTTCCACTCGGACCTAGGTTATCTTCTTCTTTTAGACTTTTATTTACAGTTCATGACTGATCCACAATGAGATCCTCATTGAGCAAGACCAGAACGTGATACAAAAGTTCAAGACGCAAAATCAGCACTTCATGTGAAAACGGCTCAACTCCAAAAGGCGGAAATTCGAGTCGATGCAAAAGCAAGTTTCGGACTTCACTCAGAAGCGGGGGATTCGGAACCGTGAGTGTCAGTGTTCCTTCTATCTCGAGCCCTGGCATCCGCAGCACCACCTTCACCACCACATTCGGGCTCCGACTGACCACTTGCACTGACCTCAGCCTTCCCGTACTCACCACCCCCTGCATCAAACACAGTGTAAGTCCACTCAGGGGTAGAGTATCTGCGACAAGGCACTCTTGTTCTCTTTGACCTTCGCCGACTGTCTTGTGCTTGGTCCTCGTCACTTGCTTCCGTTTCAGATACTTCAGACACTGGAGCAAGGTCTCTTTCAGGTGCTAACCTCAGGTTCAGTCGCCTCTGTCTTTCAGGCCAACTTTCTGCACTTCTGTTCGTTCGTCTGCCTTCCCCTTCTATACCCAGTGCACTACTTCCTCTTTCTGCTGAATCTGGCTCTTCTCCGCCCACTGCACCGTTTCTGTCCTCGGTGTCTGAGTCAGGGTTCGAACTGTGGAAACCCCCTTCAGCTTGCTCTAGTGCACCACCAGCTGTGTCAGCGACCCTTACAGCTTGACTTGTCCTCCCATGTGGCCCTGCCACATCAGCTGGATTTTCATTTACGAGAGGAGCTGTTTCTTCCAAGGGTGCTGAAACTCTGCGGGTATGGGAAGCATGCACCCAGTTCGGCAATCCTCCACACTTCACTGCTGTGTTTGTGATAAGTATCACCTGATACGGGCCACGCCAACGGGCATCCAAGCAACTCTTCCTCACGTGCTTTCGGACGAGTACCCAGTCACCGGGACACAAGTCGTGGCATAGATCACTCGAGGCTGGGACCACTGCAGCTTGCACCTGCTGGGATACAGAACGGACCACATCAGAGAGTCCTTTACAATAATCAAGAATCAAATCATCAGTGATGTTTATCAAGGCTGTAGCTGGTACTGCTGGCAGTCTCATTGCCCTTCCCATTAGGATTTCGTGGGGGACAACCCGGTCTTTCTGTCTGGGACACTTCGCATGCTCATCAGCACCAAAGGCAAGGCGTCGGGCCATTGCAGGGATGTCGAAGAACACATTTTTGCCATCCGGGCTTTCAAAGTTCCATTAACTTGTTCCACCATCCCAGAAGCCTCTGGTCTGTAACTACAATGAAGTCTCTGGTCTATGTTCAATGCAGCACAAAGCAACTTCATGATTTCGCTATGGAAGTGCCCTCCTCTATCTGATTCCAAAGAGGTCGGGATCCCGAATCTAGGGATGAGCTCCCTCAACAGTAATTTAGCCACTGTGAGAGTGTCACACCTGCGTGTGGGGTAAGCCTCCACCCACCGTGAGAATACACATACTAGCACTAAAATGTACCTCAATCCATTGCACCTAGGCATCTCCACGAAATCCAACTGTATTCGATTGAAGGGCCCTCCCGACCTTCCAATGTGACTCAATGTAACTACAGTTTTCTTTCCAGCATTCATCTGTTGACACGTAACACACCTCTGGCATACCGTTTCAGCCATTGCTCGGAACCGTGGGTTATACCACGTCTGTCTAAACACTCTCACCATTGCGTCTCTACCAAGGTGTGCCTGTCCATGTATCAGTCTTGCCATCGGACTCAGCAATTCCTCAGGCAACACGGCTCTCCCATCGTTGGATACCCACACATCCACATCTCCTCTCTCGCACCCAGCTTTGATCCATCCCTCTCTCTCCTTGACTGAAACTTCATCCTGCAATCTCTTAAGCTCTTCCCAAGTGTCTGCCATGGCCAACATTATGCTGAGATCGGTTCCTTCTTGGCTCTCTTCTATCTCTCTTCCTGTGAATATGCATCCTTGTTCTGCACAGAAGCGGGCGACTTCGTCCGCATAGTTATTACCCAAGGATACAAAGTCCTCCCCCTTTCCATGGGCTGAGCATTTTACCACAGCTATTTCTTTCAGATGCTGTAATGCATCTAACAATTGTCTTACATATTCTCCATTACGAATGGGTGAGCCAGATGATGTCAAAAATCCCCTCTGAGACCATAACTGCCCGAAGTCATGCACCACGCCAAAGCCATATTGGCTGTCTGTGTAAATCGTGATTCGAATTCGATCAGCGGCCAAACAGGCACGGGTCAAGGCAATGATCTCAGCTACCTGCGTGGAGCGTACTCCTTCTAGGCAAGCAGCCTCAACCACTCCTGAAATGGTACATACAGCAAATGCTGCTTTCAATTGCCCCACACTGTCTCTTAAGCATGAACCATCAACAAAGAAAATTTCATCTGGGTCAGTCAGTGGTTCATCGACAATGTCAGGTCTCGGTTTGGTGCAAAGTTCGGTCACATCGAGACAATCATGGTCCTCACAATCTTCATCATCTGTGTTCGGTATAGGCATTAATGTCGCAGGGTTCAAGACGGAGCACCTTTTCAGAGTCACATTCTCTGCGGCAAGTATGACTTGCTCGTACCTCGTTAACCTATTGTTCGTTAGGTGCTGGGTCTTGGTCCTGGTCATCAATAACTCAACCGAATGTGGCACATGTACCGTCAATGGATGTCCCATTACAATGCTTTCACATCTTTCAATGCTGACACCTGTTGCAGCAACGGATCTTAGACATCCGGGCAACGCAGAAGCTACTGGATCTAAAGTAGCTGAAAAATAGGCAACTGGTCTACGGACACCTCCATGGTTCTGAGCTAACACTGCTAATGCACATCCTTCTCTCTCGTAACAAAACAATGAAAAGGCCTTGTTGTAATCAGGCATTCCCAGTGCGGGAGCCCTGCACAAATCATCTCTCAGCTTCAGGAATGACACCAAGCACTCCTCGTCCCATGGTACCGGATCACTCACATCCTTGTGTGTAAGCCTCTGCAGAGGCTTTGCTCTCAAGGAGAAACTAGGAATCCACTGTCGACAATAGCCAACCATTCCCAGAAACATCCTAACTTCTCTCTGTGTAGTGGGTACTGCCATGCTCATTATTGCCTCTATTCGATCTGGTGACACCTTCCTCTTGCCTTTCTCCAATCTGTGTCCCAAGTACTGTACCTCATTCAGACAGTACTGCAGCTTGTTCGGGGACACTTTATGTCCGTTCTCTGCTAAGTGGTTCAACAAGGCTACTGTGTCAATTCTGCAAGCATCTTCTGTTTCTGAGGCAATGAGCAAGTCATCTATGTACTGCACGAGAACTGAGTTCTGCGGCAACACAAGACTCTCAAGGTTCTTCTTCAGGATCTGGTTAAAGATCGATGGACTTTCCGTATACCCTTGAGGGATACGACACCATGTTAACACGCGATTTTCTAGCCTGAACGCAAAGAAATTGGCTTTCCTCGTGGAGCGGTATCGAAAGAAGGCTTGACACAAATCGATAACCGTAAACCACTCGGCTTCACATGGGATCTGGAACAGTATTACTGAAGGATTCGGTACCACTGGACAACAAGGAACAACTATCGTGTTGACCTTTCGCAGGTCTTGCACGATCCTGTACTTCCCGCTCGGTTTCTGTAGTCCCATAATGGGTGAATTACAGGGGCTACCTCTAATCTCTTTCAGAATGCCTTTCTCAATAAAAGTCTTGATCACAGGTCTTATCCCTGCAATCGTTTCTGGCGACAAGTTGTATTGAGGTGTCCTGGGGAAATCAACATTCTGTTTCACCTCTATCCGCACTGGTTCAACCCCTCTGATTAAACCTATCTCATCGCCTGCGAAATCCCACACCACAGGCGACACTGCGTCTCTCAGATCATGTGGAAGTTCTTCCACAGTCACCATTGGGTACAGATCTATACATAGATGCTGATTGGTAATTTTAAAGTCAGCATCGTCATCTCTGGACCTCTACTCCATTGGGCGTACAATAAATCGTGCAGTTCAACTTGCACAACAGATCTCTTCCCAGAAGACAAACTGGACTCGTATCACACACTACAAACTGATGTCTAGTTTGGAAAGTACCTATCTTTACTAAGATCGGTTCTGTCAATGGGCTGCTTATTTTCTTGTTCGCTACTCCAACAACCTGGATTGATTGTCCCGAGAGGGGTAGGTTAGGGACTACTGCTGATCTTACAGTAGACCGGGTAGCACCAGTATCAACCAAAAGTGTTGCAGGATTGCCCTCAATCTCTGCCTCCACAAAGGTCCTCTCTGGTCTACCTCCAAGACCGCTCCAAGTGTGCAGTCTTCCTCCCCCTCAGGCACCGTCAGGATAAAGGGTCTAAGCTATCCTCATCGTAATCTTCGAACAGGGGCATCTGTTGGTACGTTCGTGTTCCTTGTGAAATCCGTGGAGCTTGGGAACCTGGGCGTGAGAATTGTAAACCCCCTTTCATCGTTCTAGGCCTCGTTATTGTGTTAACTACCTCTTGCGCGGGTGCCTGAGCCCCTCTTCCTCTTCCTGCAACTGATTAGCTGGGTTCAAAGGACACTCGCGTTTCCAATGTCCGACCTGGCGACAAAGATGACACGCAGTGGTCTTCTTCAATGTGGCCACGTCCACTCCTGTCTTGGGGTCTACTGGTTTTCCCTTTCCCTGTACCTGCCCATTCTGGTTCCCCTGGAAATTTCCTTGCTTTCTTCCTAAGGTCCCTCCACTAGGCTGACTCTGTGCTGTCTGCATTTGGACAAGCATCAATTTGTCTTTTAGCTTTCGATGTTTCGATTCCACCTCATCACTACAGTATCTCGCATACCGCAATATTTCATCTAGTGGCTTGTTCTGCCAGCAGATCAAATGGTGCTGTATCATGAGGCTGATTTCCACTCTCACACCCAGTACAAACTTTGAGACAAACTGTCCCATATCCTTGGGGTCCAAGATATCCAACCCACTCTACTGTTTAAAAGCTTGCAAAAGTCTTTCATAATATTCATGCACCGTTTCCTTGGGTTCCTGTACAGTCCGATCTATCTTAACCCAATCTATATCCTGAGGTGAAATCTTCAGTTTCAACCATGTAATCACCTGCTCATACTTTTTCATGACTAGTGGTGATGGACCGTTTGTAACCGCCTCTCTATCCGGTTCCGAAGTCGGCCACTCAATAGCAACTTTACAAGCTGTCCACAAATCTCCCGGTACCACTATGTCAAATAAAGTGTTCAAATCAATCCACAATACTTTTGAAATTTTCACAAACCGCTCAACCTGTTTGTACCACTCCACCGGTTTTCCCTCAGCCGAGGAAAATCATTTGTAAAGGCAGCCAAATCACCTCTATTCCACGGCACATGCACGTACCCTCCATTCTGTACTTCCCGTAAAGGAAAATTTCCAACACCCGTCGCCCCCCTCCTGGCGGCGGCGTTTTCCTTCTGCTCTCTTTACTGGTTTCTTTTTGGACCACCTTTCTTCCCATTTGTCCAACAAAATCCATATTCTCATTCCTATAATCAGGTCTCTGGTGTGTGTTCTTAATCCTGTTATTCTTTTCTCCTCCAGCTCCTGATCACTGTACTGTAATCTATGTGGTCCCTGTAACGCTTTAGTTTTGTTCAGGTCCACTTCATATCTTTTGGCCAATTCCTTCAATCTATCATGTGCCATTCTAGCTTTTCGAGTCACATCTTTTGCTACAAACAGCAGCTCATCTGATCCATAAATTTCTATCCTTTCCAAAGGCAGACCCCCACTGATCATTTCGTCTACCTCTGCTTTCAACCTCACTACGTCTAACAACCTTGCCTGTACTGCACTCCTCAGTACATCTCGACAACCCGAGCCATCTCGCTCATTACAGTCACTATTCTGTCCTTGTGACCTATTCCCTTCCATCATATTCCTGGAACTTGGTCTGTCTTCCGAGACGTTCTGTGCCCTATCCCCTTGCATCCTATCCTCTTGGTTCGTTACTGTTGGTGTCCACTCCCTCAAAGCTGACTTAGATTCCCGCAAAGACCTCGGTCTTTCTGGTCTCTCCTCTTCTCTCCTGAAAGAAGAGTCCGCAGTAGCCGGTAGCGGCGTACTTGACTCCATTGGTCTTGGGAAATGAACCACCCTCACTCCAAACCCATTCCCACTCTCACTGTTTCCTTCCTCCCTTCTCATCGGTACAGAACTCCCTTCTCTCACTCGGTCTGGGTCATATACCGGTACTATAGGGCCAATGGTAACCGGTACTGTCAAGGAGTCCGGTAATCTTGTGTTCCCCGCAGGAGGCTGTGTTATCCTAGACGCCGTTGCCCCTCCGTTCCTGTGGAAATCCTTCCCACCACTCTCATGCTAGTCTGGTTCTGGCTCTCATCAACTATTGCCACTGCTGGGGTCGTCTTTCCCTCTTCTGAATCTGGATTAAATGGTGGTGGCCTCTCTGCCAACATCCTATCCAACAAGCTGTCATCTAGATCACTGTCGTCCTCATCAATTCTTGTAATCTTTCCATTTTGTATCAGCAGTGGGTATAACTTATCTCCCTCAATCGTTTCCACTCTCCACCTTTTCTCCAATGCATCCCACCTTGCATCTTGAAATGCCCTGACCGATTTCTTCACCCTTTCTTGACATCTGTCCTTCTTCCTATCATACGCTGCTCTTATCCACGCATGTAGTGCCTCAAACTGTATTGGTCTTGGTAGTGGTTGTAATGAAGCCATTACACTTTTAGCTGGTACAGCACCTCTAACCTGAAAGTACCATATCGAGGAACGACAATTCTCCTTCTGCTTCTGTCATTTTATGCCAATTCTCAAGCCAAATTATAGTATGCAATCCTACATTCTTTGCCATATAATGTGCTGGTGTATCCTCGGGAGGAGCTTCCTCTCCCTCCCGAACAACCACATGTCTATCACCTCTACAAAGTTCCCGTAAAGCTTTAAAACATTTCATGATGAATCAACTTTTTGTTTACACTCAAAATGTCCGCTTTCACTTCCTGATTTCAATCCACCAATACCAGCGCGGCTCACACCAACCGGCCTATCGCAGCGCTGCACTTGTCTGACGTCACTTTTCCTCCGCTCGCAGCAGTTCCCCTCCTTTCTAATTCACTTGTTCTCACTGCAACTGTCCCAATCATACTCTGAAATAATGTCCGTCCTACCGAACAATTACCTCTCTGACCGTCAGTCTTACCAAAGACCGATCAGCCTCTTGAGCTTGTTGACCTCAATCTGGCAATCGTCTGTCCGCGAAACGACCGGACAATCGCCTTTAGCACACTCGATAGGATTCAATCACTCGATGTTCTGCACACAATAACCTACGACCTGCGTTGGTTATTCACGCACTCACTCATGTGTTCCCTATCTTCAGTGGGTCTGTCAATGACGTCTCGTGACCCCCACAACTCTGGTCAACGTTCTCAACTCTGGGTGTATTCTACACCACAATAAATCTCCCGGTCCCTGCGCAGCTCACGGTCCGTTTCTCAATCACACAACTTTCGTTCCAACTCCGCAAGACATCACACAACAATAAAACACCACAATCTACCAAACATCACTCTTTTCATACTCACTCTACTACGAACTGCTACTTCCGCCGCACCGTCACTCTCCGTCAGTTTTCCACGACCTCCGACATCCTTCTCCCGCGGTCCTCTGGATCTGTGTCACTCGGGCTCTATGGGGCAACTTAATCTCCTATCTTGCTCTAGATCTCCCCTTACCATCAAAGGTAACCATCCTACTCTGCTACCAACTGATAACGCTGATTCTTATCTAATTATCTATAAGAACCTTCTGGTCGCCAAGATCTTTTACCTGTTGAATAGTGTGAAGGAGAGAATCTCATCTGGTTATATATCAGCATTCATTTTGTCTGAAAGGACCACTGACTCCGAATTCAAGTTTGAGAATTTATTATCGCCAAAAATAACTGAACGTGCAAGCACCTCAACACGAGGTTAAAGAAATAGATGGGCACTAATACAAATAATAATCTACGCAGAAATCTCATCCGACTCAGGATAAGGAGAATAGAAAGTTCTAGAAGGATCAACCACACTATGATTGCTCCTATTTCTAAGTTGCTCTTCATGGGCCTAAACAAGCTTAAAATCAATTGCTGTCCCTACACTAACGCTAAGTGACATCCCTGCATAACGATTTTCTCAGGCAAGAGTGAATAAAGGTGTCAGCTGTGAAGACTTCCTAAGAAGTGCAATCACATAATACCTAAGCTCAGCTCTGTCCTTCTCTCTGGTCTCCCCTACCTCTTCTCTGGCCTCCTCCCTCAGGGCACTATCCCTAATACAAAACCACAATACAATTGTACACGCCTTTGTCACGCCTCCTTGGCCAGGTCTTCTTTCTTGTGCTTTTCCATCGAAGCAGTTACTTCATCCTGGACGGTTGCGATGACCTTGAGTCCCAGGCACCTTCTCCGCCGAAAGTATCATCCCTACATTCCTTTTCACTCCCCGTACCATGCCTCCCCTCTCTCTAGCTTTCGAAAACAAAGAGTTAGTCTTGCTAACGAGACATGTGTCCTTGCACCTGCAACAAAAGATACTTTCAACAGAAACCTTCTACTGTGCAAATTAAATCTACCGTTTGTACCCAGAGAGCCTTACCAAGAGAAACTTTTCTCGGCCTACAATATAAGCTAACATAAGAATATACCAGGCCTTCCCTAAGTATATATGTAGTCAGGCCTTTACATATAACTTTTAATCACACATCTTATGTTTCCCTATAAGCATTTTCTTTATGATTCATATGCAAACACTGAATTACATGTGCAACTTTAATATGGTGCACATTTAAACTACTGCAATTACATTACACATACGAACTAATTTCCCTATGCATTAAGTTCACACAATTCAATAAGCATTACAATACATCATTATCCTAACACCATTATGCAGCTGAGTTCACTTTGTCTCAGCAAACTATTCATTCTTTACTAAACATACTTGAATATGAAACTGAATATACGAATATATGTCTGAATACATGTGGGTGCGGCCTATCAGTGATTATGATGCACCCCTACAATTCTCAAGAACATTTCGCTCTATCACCACCTCCAGTAGATCTTCTGCACATATTCCAGGTCAATGGGGAAATGAATGCAAGCATTGTCAAACTGGTATTGTAGAAACCTATTGCAAGACTACCCTTTAAGATAGATCCCTGCGTGCTTCACTGTGCTCCTTCCAGACATCTACCATTCCACACTGATCACAAACACCACCACATCCATCCACTCAGACCTTCATCGCCATCCTCACCCAGTGATTCATCCATACACCACATCCAAGAATTCATTAACCCGCCTATACTTGCATCCATCCAGCTCTGCAACCACACCCTTCCACCACTCCAACCATCCACGGCTGTATGCACCAACTACCTATCGATCCAAATATAAACATGCATGTTTGTGGACCCAAACCTATCAATATTATACAACTGTTACGTCAAACAACTCATGCATTTAAAATAAGTCAGGCCTATTTGCTTTGCTGGCGCTTGTTATCCTAGCTGTTCGAAATGGCGTGCATGGTTAGTTACCACATGGCAAGAGTTAAAAAAGCAACATTTTTAGTTTGTGATTTTCTTTTTGTCCAAATACAGTTTTCAGAAGTTGGTTTTGGAGATTTATTCCATAAATGAACAGCACAATTTAAAAAATAGAGTGAAAACGCAATGACAAGTTAGTGAATGTACTTTTGTGCTTTGCAAAAATAAAGGATGCAAGTCACGTTCATCATAAGTGGGCAGAAACTCAGGGTTAATATATCTGCTGAGAAGTGGAGCAAAAGGTCACCCTCTACAACTATTCATTTTATCTCAGGCAAATTCATCAGCTATTGGTTGAGAGAACGGTCACTCGACATGGAATTTAGGTATTCCCCAAGGTAGTGCTATTTCATTTAGAAAACATGCAATTCGGCTGCCTATGGGGTGTGTTCATTGAAATGCATGCACGGTGAGGCCTCCTTGCAAATGGTCTTTGTCATCTTCCGTCTGGAGCTTCAGCTTCGTGTGACACAACAAATGCAAGAGGAAAAGACACTGCTCGCACTTGGCACAGTGCACAAACGGGTGGCGAGTGCTCTGCACCTGTTCCCTAACGGCCATTTCCTGCATCCATTCCATCTGTTACTTGTTTTACGACGTTACCTTGTGGTAACCAGCGAATCTAGACTGGCAGGAGTCTTGGCCCATATGTTTCCAACATTTATGGGCCTACTAAAGCAGATTATGTGACGTGTTTCAAACATGTCAGCCTTATTCCAATGTCTGCGGTAAAAGTAGGAGGCCTGCACTTCACCTTGCCCATTTAGATGGCTTGCAAGACCTTTCTCCCTTTTTCATTTTATTTTGAAAGTGCAATATTTATCTGCCCGACCTTTACAATGTATGGCTGGCGAGAGGGTGATTATTTATAAATGTGACCAGGGGTCAGTCGTCCAGGCCCCTTCTCAGGGATTCTGGGGATGACCATGAAGGCAGATTTTACTTCGAATTATTGCATAGCCTGTTTGTATGCAACTTGGCCTTTATGCATTTCAGCCACCCCTGTGGCTATTATTCCCCCAAAACATTCCCCCTCCCCCCGCCCGCCGTTCTTGTTTACCGAATGGAGTTTTTATTGACAGTCCCTGCAAGAATCTGTTTTTCCTGGCATAACATTCTGACAGGATGAAGGGACTACTTTGCTTAACCGGAGGAGGTGAGTCTGGCTCAACCGCTTCCTGCTGGGGAATATGTGCACAGAAGCTTGCCTTTATATTTGTCTTTGTGCCACTCAAAAACTCTGACTACTGATGTGGGATTGGCCTCAGTGACCATTTTGGGTGAAGGTTAATACCCCGCCTCCCAGTATATTTGTCAGTTTCACCCACTTACAAATTGAGGAATGTGCAGTCTAGTTTGGGGTAATTTTGGTGTCTCAGAAGGCTGGTCAGACAATAAATGTAACTTATTCGTATATCCTCAAATTGGGAACATTTTCGGCCCCGAGCATTGTGAAAAGCATAAATGTTGGCAAGAAGCAGTACGTAGGAGAATAAAAAAAAAATTCTCAGCGCTCTCAGTGCATTGGAACTCCTCTCACTATGACTTGTGTTTAAAATATTAAAAATAAAAAAGCTGTCTCCTATTTTGTTGTTTTACTGATTGGGCATCTGCATTGACCACTGAAAAAGCGGGATTCTTATCTTATCTCACCATCCCTAAGAATCCTCAGGTCACAGGGATCTTTTTACCTGTTGAATAGTGTGAAGGGAAGAAAATCCATTTCGGTTATGGAACAATTTAGAATCCAGTTTACCTTAAAAGACCACTGACTCCGAATTCAATTTTGTGGCTTTATTACAGCCAAGAATAACTGCACATGCAAGGACCTCAACACGAGGTTAAAGAAATATATGGGCACTAATACAAACATCATCCTACGCAGGAGTCTCATCCGACTCAGGATAAGAAGAATCGTAAGCTCCAGAAGTATTAATCAAACAATAACTGCTCCAATCTCTATATTATTCTTCATTTATCTAAATAAGCGTAAACCATTAAAATGTCCCTACTCTACCACTAAGGTGACATCCCTACTTAACGAATTTCCCCAGGCAAGAGTAAAAGAAAAGGTGTCAGCTGTGAAGACTTCCTAAGAAGCGCACTCACTTAGCATTTCGAGCTCGTTCTAAGATGCTCCTTCCTAATGGATCTCTCTCTCTGCCCTTCTCTCAGGTCTCCCCTACCTCTTCTCTGCTCCCCCCTCGGGGCACTGTCCCTAATACAAAATCCACATACAATTGAACACGCCCTTGTCACGCCTCTTCGGCCAGGTCTTCCTTCTCGTACTTTTCCATCGAAACTCTTACTTCATCCAGGACGGTTACAGCGACCTTGAGTCCCAGGCACCTTCTCCGCTGAAAGTATCATCCCTACATTCCAGTGTACTCCCACCACCCTAACTCCTAAAACAAAGAGCCAGTCTTTCGCTAACGAGGCATGTGTCCTTGCACCTGCAACAGAAGATACATTTCAACCGACTTTCCCTCTGTACGAATCTACCAACTGTGCCCAGAGAGCCTTTCCAAGAGAACACCTTCTCTGCCTACAAAATAAGCTAATATAAGAACGAACAGGCCTTTCTTTTGACGTATATGCAGTCAGGCCTTTACATATTTTAAACACACCATTCTCAATTACTTCTTTAAACATAGGCTCATACATTACATATGCAAAAATAAACTACACGTGCAACTTAATATCACACACGTAACTACTACATTTTTAACTACACATGAACTAAATCATCTATGCATCATTTTAAACGCATTTCAATGATGCACTACATTTGCATAATTATAATGGCACAACTACTCTCCTATTCACTCTAATAATGCAATTCAAATTACATTTTACTAGGCACTCATTAATATATGTCTAGATATATGCGGGTGCGGACTAACGGTGATTATGATGCACCCCTACAAATTTCACGAGAACATGGTGCTCTATCAGTTCCCCCTTTGATGACTCCTGTCATCACATCTTCTACAACTCCCTTGGAGAAAGAACCGGCCTAAACAGAACTTGTTGCCATTCTCCCCTGTCGGAATCTCTCCAAACTCTTAATATTTCGATAGTGACTGTCCTGCAGTCTAGCCATTCTCGTCTCATTTTCTCTCAAAGCCCTCTCAGCTCTGCCTGCTCGATACCACTTGTATGCTCTGATCAAACCCCACAGACAAACCACACAAACCACCACAATAATGAGAGGTCTCAGAACATAGCCAAGGAATCCCTTCCCCAAATTCGCAAACCAGCTTCCCACTTGACCAAATCCTTTGCCAATTTTCTCCCAAACTCCTTCTTCAGTCAAATCCGCTATTTTCGTATGGATCGTAGTGATGTTACTTATATATTTCTCCAGATCCTTGCTGTGGTCTGGTATATAAGTGCAGCACTCTTGAACCTTCAACATTTTACAGACTCCGCCCTCTTTTGCCAATAGGACATCCAAAGCAAGACGATTCTGCAAAACCATTGTCCTTATCGACAACATCTCTCCATCCACAAGTATCAACGACTTTGCTGTATTCATTGATAATTCATCAACCACAGTCGCCAATCTCCGGATCTTCACATCATTCAAGATCACTCCCAAACTTGGTATCATTGCTCCAAAGATATCTCCTACTACAGCTCCTGCACTCGTACCTCTCTTCACTCTTGAATGCTTTCCACCTTCCAAAAGCTCCAAATCCTCTGCATGGTAGATCTTTGGAAATATTATTCCCAAGTAACATGTACCATACCAGTTCGCTGGCAACCTCACATAAGCATTCCTTCCACACACAAAATACACCGTAGGTATCACTTGTACAGGACCTTGCAGAAAATTCTTTGCTGAATCCTCCATAGTGAAAACATGATCACACTCGCTCTGTCCCACAGAGACCTTATCATAATAGGTCTACACACGTCTCACACACAACTTTCCCCTTTGACCCATATCCAATGCTATAGGACCATAACTTCCTTTTGTTCGGTGCAATATCTCCTCGTCTGTCCAATCTACAGGACTATCTCCAGTGTGACGTGTTTGTGTTAACATTCTATATCTATCTTCTACCTGATCTACAAACTTCTTCTCTACTTCTGTTAATGCACATGTTAAATTATGTCTATGGGCATAAGCTGTATCTAAAGTCGAAGTCGGTATGAAGTACTTTCCAAGTCTATCTTCCGCCTTGTAATAATCATACTCCCACAACCTCTGGTCAACAATCTCAGCTCTGGGTGTCTTCTACACCACAATCTATTATCCCGGGATATCGAATCAAATCTCTCTGCCCCGCGCGCGCTCACGGTCCGATCCTCAATCACACGACTCTCATTCCAACTCCGCAAGACATCACACAACAATTCAACACCGCAATCTAACAAGTATCACCCTGTTCATACTCACTCTACCACGAACTGCTACTACCGCCGCACCGTTACTCTCCGTCCATTTTCAGCGACCTCTTTCGTCCTCCTGCAATCCACTGGATCACCATCACTCGGGCTCTATGGGGCAAGTGATCTCTTATCCTGATCTAGATCTCCCCTTACTATCAGAGGAAACCATCCTACTCTGCTACCAACTGAAAAAGCGGGATTCTTATCTTATCTCACCATCCCTAAGAATCCTCAGGTCGCCAGGATCTTTTTACCTGTTGAATAGTGTGAATGGAAGAAAATCCATTTCGGTTATGCAACAATTTAGAATCCAGTTTACCTTAAAAGACCACTGACTCCGAATTCAATTTTGTGGGTTTATTACAGCCAAGAATAACTGCACATGCAAGCACCTCAACACGAGGTTAAAGAAATATATGGGCACTAATACAGACATCATCCTACGCAGGAGTCTCATCCGACTCAGGATAAGAAGAATCGTAAGCTCCAGAAGTATTAAACAAACAATAACTGCTCCAATCTCTATATTATTCTTCATTTATCTAAATAAGCGTAAACCATTAAACTGTCCCTACTCTACCACTAAGGTGACATCCCTACTTAACGAATTTCCCCAGGCAAGAGTAAAAGAAAAGGTGTCAGCTGTGAAGACTTCCTAAGAAGTGCACTCACTTAGCATTTCGAGCTCGTTCTAAGATGCTCCTTCCTAATGGATCTCTCTCTCTGCCCTTCTCTCAGGTCTCCCCTACCTCTTCTCTGCTCCCCGCTCGGGGCTACTGCCCCTAATACAAAATCCACATACAATTGAACACGCCCTTGTCACGCCTCTTCGGCCAGGTCTTCCTTCTCGTACTTTTCCATCGAAACTCTTACTTCATCCAGGACGGTTACAGCGACCTTGAGTCCCAGGCACCTTCTCCGCTGAAAGTATCATCCCTACATTCCAGTATACTCCCATCTCAATGCCTCCCACCACCCTAACTCCTAAAACAAAGAGCCAGTCTTTCGCTAACGAGGCATGTGCCCTTGCACCTGCAACAGAAGATACATTTCAACCGACTTTCCCTCTGTACGAATCTACCAACTGTGCCCAGAGAGCCTTTCCAAGAGAACACCTTCTCTGCCTACAAAATAAGCTAACATAAGAACGAACAGGCCTTTCTTTGATGTCCTGCACATCTAACCTGGGCTTCTATTGGAATTCTATAACGCATATTAGCAAGCCCATTATCGCCGGTCTTGCTAATATGCCCCTTGGTTTTTATAATGAGGCGGATGCAATCTTAAGAAAACAGCAATGCACAGAAAATTTCAAGGAGATGCCGTTTAGCTGAGACCCCGAAAGCCAATGCCTTTTCCAAATTATCAGTGCACATTGCCTAACCCAGAGCAAAAACGATTTCCTGATCTGAATCTAATGGAGTGTCTCTCGGAACATTATGTTTCTAAAAAACCAAAAAACAAAAAACAATGGAAATTGGATTGCTCTACAAGATACTTTCATTTCTCAAGTGCTGAAGAGATTAAGACCCTCGGTGGCTCAGGCGATACCTCTCTCCTCTCGTCCAGAACCTTAATGTCACGTACAGAGGAAGAGCAATCTTTTATTGCCCGAATAGGAGACAACAGGAACAACTTGTTCCAAAACACGAAATAGCTCGTGCTTGTCTGCAGCTAAATCACCACCTGTTCCTTCGAGTCTAAGTAGGATTTATTGTAAATTAATAGTAGTGCCCCTTCTTTTGTTTATGTTCAGAGAGTTGCCTAAAACCTGGCCATGGGAAGAGTTCCACAAATTTTAGCGAATCTATGTATGTATTTATTAAATTACCTCGGGGTAAGCAGTGCTTAAACAACTCAAGAGAATTTTACCGTCGGCATTGCTTTGAGTGTTTGGAGGTTTTCTAATTGGCTCTGTTTGTTGCTGAGTATGCAATATTTAATCGTGTGGTAATGGTGCTTTCTGCCCATTTTTGTCTTTTTTTGGTTCTTGGCATGAGAACCACCGCTTTAGTTTTAACTACAGACTGCTATAGCTGTTGACAAGTTCGGGTGTCAGCACAACATACCACACACTGCATTGCAAACAGAAAGGGGTAGTGAAAGTTCGTTCTGCAATCACACAAATGCTGTCGGCTCTGGTGCTTCCAAGGGAACTTTTCGCCAAGGATTCGAACTTGCGACCTGGCAAACTCATATAAGCACCACAGCAGATGCAATAACGCCGGCTGCCTCAGGGACAGAGATCATGCCTCCTTATAATCCTGTGGGAGAGCTTCACGTCCAGGCCTAGCTCCCCCACGCTGCAGCCCACCACACTCACACTGCCCCTTGCTCCACTTTCCCTCACTCCCCCTTCCTGCCTTCCAGCAGACTCCATCCAGGCAGGAAAATTGGAAGGGAGAGTTGCACCACTGATAACGCCGATTCTTATCTAATTATCTATAAGAACCTTCTGGTCGCCAAGATCTTTTTACCTGTTGAATAGTGTGAAGGAGAGAATCTCATCTGGTTATATATCAGCATTCATTTTGTCTGAAAGGACCACTGACTCCGAATTCAAGTTTGAGAATTTATTATCGCCAAAAATAACTGAACGTGCAAGCACCTCAACACGAGGTTAAAGAAATAGATGGGCACTAATACAAATAATAATCTACGCAGAAATCTCATCCGACTCAGGATAAGGAGAATAGAAAGTTCTAGAAGGATCAACCAGACTATGATTGCTCCTATTTCTAAGTTGCTCTTCATTGGCCTAAACAAGCTTAAAATCAATTGCTGTCCCTACACTAACGCTAAGTGACATCCCTGCATAACGATTTTCTCAGGCAAGAGTGAATAAAGGTGTCAGCTGTGAAGACTTCCTAAGAAGTGCAATCACATAGTACCTAAGCTCAGCTCTGTCCTTCTCTCAGGTCTCCCCTACCTCTTCTCTGGCTCTCCTCCCTCAGGGCACTATCCCTAATACAAAACCACAATACAATTGTACACGCCTTTGTCACGCCTCCTTGGCCAGGTCTTCTTTCTTGTGCTTTTCCATCGAAACGGTTACTTCATCCTGGACGGTTGCGATGACCTTGAGTCCCAGGCACCTTCTCCGCCGAAAGTATCATCCCTACATTCCTTTTCACTCCCCGTACCATGCCTCCCCTCTCTCTAGCTTTCGAAAACAAAGAGTTAGTCTTGCTAACGAGACATGTGTCCTTGCACCTGCAACGAAAGATACTTTCAACAGAAACCTTCTACTGTGCAAATTAAATCTACCGTTTGTGCCCAGAGAGCCTTACCAAGAGAAACTTTTCTCGGCCTACAATATAAGCTAACATAAGAATATACCAGGCCTTCCCTAAGCATATATGTAGTCAGGCCTTTACATATAACTTTTAATCACACATCTTACTGTTTCCCTATAAGCATTTTCATTATGATTCATATGCAAACACTGAATTACATGTGCAACTTTAATATGGTGCACATTTAAACTACTGCAATTACATTACACATACGAACTAATTTCCCTATGCATTAAGTTCACACAATTCAATAAGCATTACATTACATCATTATCCTAACACCATTATGCAGCTGAGTTCACTTTGTCTCAGCAAACTATTCATTCTTTACTAAACATACATGAATATGAAACTGAATATACGAATATATGTCTGAATACATGTGGGTGCGGCCTATCAGTGATTATGATGCACCCCTACAATTCTCAAGAACATTTCGCTCTATCAGTTCCCCCTTTGATGACTCCTGTCATCACATTTCACTCTACTTACTCCCTTGGAGAAAGAACCGACCTAAACAGAACTTGTTGCCATCTTCCCTGATCTAAATTTCTCCATGCTCTTGAGCCTTTGATACTGATTGTCCTGCAGTCTTGCCAACTTCATGTCATTTTCCCTCAAAGCTCTCTTGACTCGGCCTGCTCGATACCACTTGTAGGCCTTGATCACAATCCACAAGCCAGCCACACAAACCACCAAAATAAGGAGTGGTCTCAGGAAGTACCCAAGGAATCCCTTTCCTAGGTTCGCAAACCAACCTCCCACTTGACCAAAACCCTTGCCGACCTTTTCCCAGGCCCCTTCTTCGGTCAAATCCGCTATCTTTGTGTGGATCATAGTGATGTTACTTATATATTTCTCCAGATCCTTGGTATGGTCTGGTATATAAGTGCAGCACTCTTGAACCTTCAGCATTTTACAGACTCCGCCCTCTTTTGCCAATAAGACATCCAACGCAAGGCGATTCTGCAAAACCATTCCCCTTATCGACAACATCTCTCCTTCCACCAACACCAACGACTTTGCTGTGTTCATCGAAAATTCATCCACCACAGTCGCTAACCTCCGGATCTTCACGTCATTCAAGACTACTCCTAGACTAGGTATCATGGCTCCAAAGATATCCCCCACAACGATCCCTGCACTTGCAGCTCTTCTCGTTCTTGAATGCTCTCCACCCTCTAGAAGATTTAAATCCTCTGTATGGTAAATCTTTGGAAATATTATTGACAAATAACATGTTCCATACCAATTTGCAGGCAACCTCACATAAGCATTCTTCCCACATACGTAATACACCGTTGGTATCACTTGTACAGGACCTTGGAGAAAATCTTTTGCCACATCTGCCATGGTGAATACGTGATCACAAGTACTTTGTCCCACTGGAACCTTTTCGTAGTAAGTCTGATAACGCCTTATACACAACTTACCCCTCTGCTCCTTATCTAACGCTATAGGACCATAGCTTCCCTGGTCTTATGCAACCGTTCTTCCTCTGTCCAATCTGTCCTGTGATGCCCGTAATCTCGGTATTCAGTCAGCTTTCTATACCTATCTTCAACTTGATCTACGAACTTTCTCTCTACATCCGACATCAAACAAGTCAGATTGTTTCTGTGTGCGAATGCTGTATCCAATTCCAAACTCGGTATGAAGTACTTCCTCAGTCTGTCCTCGGTCTTATAATAGTCATACTTATTCAAATGCTTGTAAGCTGGGACTTCAGGAAGCACTGCGTCGAAATTGGAAAAGAAATACTCGAACTGATCTCTCTCATAAAACAAACTAAGCAAAAGACTACATGAAATACCATAAGTCAGTGGAAGATGGTGATACCTAATACCCTCATCCACTGAAGTAGGCAACTGCATACACACATAACAATCTTTCGCATCCATCACGTCAACATACTCATACAACAACTTAGCATATGCATTCAACTTAAAATCCCCTTTAGATAAATCTACATGTAATCTACGACTTTCTTCTAATAACAAAGCTCTATCAGCTGCCCTGTCTACCCCCTTCTGACTAGGTGTGATAGGTGTAGGTGTCCCTGTCACCTCCTCTACTTCTTGCTCATGCGAACCAGTGTATGAGACTATAACTACTATGATTATAGAAATTATTACACTACTTATAAGAATGCCTACAATCCACTTTGATCTACGATTGGGATCTCCCGGCTCCATGGTTTCGAAAGTTCTCAAAAGTCTTGGTTATCGCAAAGAACTCTGAAAAAGTCTCTGTCCTTTATTTGTGACTTGCTTAACCAGCTCGAGCAACCATGAAATCTCCGGACTTTCCCTTTCCGATCACAAACTTATTTACACAGTCCAGAAAAAGACTTCCCTAGTTTTCGTTCCTCTTCTGTGGAAAGTCCCTAAGTTTATTCTTCTTCCACTCGGACCTAGGTTATCTTCTTCTTTTAGACTTTTATTTACAGTTCATAACTGATCCACAATGAGATCCTCATTGAGCAAGACCAGAACGTGATACAAAAGTTCAAGACGCAAAATCAGCACTTCATGTGAAAACGGCTCAACTCCAAAAGGCGGAAATTCGAGTCGATGCAAAAGCAAGTTTCGGACTTCACTCAGAAGCGGGGATTCGGAACCGTGAGTGTCAGTGTTCCTTCTATCTCGAGCCCTGGCATCCGCAGCACCACCTTCACCACCACATTCGGGCTCCGACTGACCACTTGCACTGACCTCAGCCTTCCCGTACTCACCACCCCTGCATCAAACACAGTGTAAGTCCACTCAGGGGTAGAGTATCTGCGACAAGGCACTCTTGTTCTCTTTGACCTTCGCCGACTGTCTTGTGCTTGGTCCTCGTCACTTGCTTCCGTTTCAGATACTTCAGACACTGGAGCAAGGTCTCTTT
This sequence comes from Calotriton arnoldi, assembly GCA_963921515.1. Taxonomy (NCBI): domain Eukaryota; kingdom Metazoa; phylum Chordata; class Amphibia; order Caudata; family Salamandridae; genus Calotriton; species Calotriton arnoldi. The sequence continues at coordinate 1,235,308 of CAWUFW010004534.1, read as the reverse complement.
CAGGTGCTAACCTCAGGTTCAGTCGCCTCTGTCTTTCAGGCCAACTTTCTGCACTTCTGTTCGTTCGTCTGCCTTCCCCTTCTATACCCAGTGCACTACTTCCTCTTTCTGCTGAATCTGACTCTTCTCCGCCCACTGCACCGTTTCTGTCCTCGGTGTCTGAGTCAGGGTTCGAACTGTGGAAACCCCCTTCAGCTTGCTCTAGTGCACCACCAGCTGTGTCAGCGACCCTTACAGCTTGACTTGTCCTCCCATGTGGCCCTGCCACATCAGCTGGATTTTCATTTACGAGAGGAGCTGTTTCTTCCAAGGGTGCTGGAACTCTGCGGGTATGGGAAGCATGCACCCAGTTCGGCAATCCTCCACACTTCACTGCTGTGTTTGTGATAAGTATCACCTGATACGGGCCACGCCAACGGGCATCCAAGCAACTCTTCCTCACGTGCTTTCGGACGAGTACCCAGTCACCGGGACACAAGTCGTGGCATAGATCACTCGAGGCTGGGACCACTGCTGCTTGCACCTGCTGGGATACAGAACGGACCACATCAGAGAGTCCTTTACAATAATCAAGAATCAAATCATCAGTGATGTTTATCAAGGCTGTAGCTGGTACTGCTGGCAGTCTCATTGCCCTTCCCATTAGTATTTCATGGGGGGACAACCCGGTCTTTCTGTCTGGGACACTTCGCATGCTCATTAGCACCAAAGGCAAGGCGTCGGGCCATTGCAGGGATGTCGAAGAACACATTTTTGCCATCCGGGCTTTCAAAGTTCCATTAACTTGTTCCACCATCCCAGAAGCCTCTGGTCTGTAACTACAATGAAGTCTCTGGTCTATGTTCAATGCAGCACAAAGCAACTTCATGATTTCGCTATGGAAGTGCCCTCCTCTATCTGATTCCAAAGAGGTCGGGATCCCGAATCTAGGGATGAGCTCCCTCAACAGTAATTTAGCCACTGTGAGAGTGTCACACCTGCGTGTGGGGTAAGCCTCCACCCACCGTGAGAATACACATACTAGCACTAAAATGTACCTCAATCCATTGCACCTAGGCATCTCCACGAAGTCCAACTGTATTCGATTGAAGGGCCCTCCCGACCTTCCAATGTGACTCAATGTAACTACAGTTTTCTTTCCAGCATTCATCTGTTGACACGTAACACACCTCTGGCATACCATCTCAGCCATTGCTCGGAACCGTGGGTTATACCACGTCTGTCTAAACACTCTCACCATTGCGTCTCTACCAAGGTGTGCCTGTCCATGTATCAGTCTTGCCATCGGACTCAGCAATTCCTCAGGCAACACGGCTCTCCCATCGTTGGATACCCACACATCCACATCTCCTCTCTCGCACCCAGCTTTGATCCATCCCTCTCTCTCCTGGACTGAAACTTCATCCTGCAATCTCTTAAGCTCTTCCCAAGTGTCTGCCATGGCCAACATTATGCTGAGATCGGTTCCTTCTTGGCTCTCTTCTATCTCTCTGTCCTGTGAATATGCATCCTTGTTCTGCACAGAAGCGGGCTACTTCGTCCGCATAGTTATTACCCAAGGATACAAAGTCCTCCCCCTTCCCATGGGCTGAGCATTTTACCACAGCAATTTCTTTCGGATGCTGTAATGCATCTAACAATTGTCTTACATATTCTCCATTACGAATGGGTGAGCCAGATGATGTCAAAAATCCCCTCTGAGACCATAACTGCCCGAAGTCATGCACCACGCCAAAGCCATATTGGCTGTCTGTGTAAATCGTGATTCGAATTCGATCAGCGGCCAAACAGGCACGGGTCAAGGCAATGATCTCAGCTACCTGCGCGGAGCGTACTCCTTCTAGGCAAGCAGCCTCGACCACTCCTGAAATGGTACATACAGCAAATGCTGCTTTCAATTGCCCCACACTGTCTCTTAAGCATGAACCATCGACAAAGAAAATTTCATCTGGGTCAGTCAGTGGTTCATCGACAATGTCAGGTCTCGGTTTGGTGCAAAGTTCGGTCACATCGAGACAATCATGGTCCTCACAATCTTCATCATCTGTGTTCGGTATAGGCATTAATGTCGCAGGGTTCAAGACAGAGCACCTTTTCAGAGTCACATTCTCTGCGGCAAGTATGACTTGCTCGTACCTCGTTAACCTATTGTTCGTTAGGTGCTGGGTCTTGGTCCTGGTCATCAATAACTCAACCGAATGTGGCACATGTACAGTCAATGGATGTCCCATTACAATGCTTTCACATCTTTCAATGCTGACACCTGTTGCAGCAACGGATCTTAGACATCCGGGCAACGCAGAAGCTACTGGATCTAAAGTAGCTGAAAAGTAGGCAACTGGTCTACGGACACCTCCATGGTTCTGAGCTAACACTGCTAATGCACATCCTTCCCTCTCGTAACAAAACAATGAAAAGGCCTTGTTGTAATCAGGCATTCCCAGTGCGGGAGCCCTGCACAAATCCTCTCTCAGCTTCAGGAATGATATCAAGCACTCCTCGTCCCATGGTACCGGATCACTCACATCCTTGTGTGTAAGCCTCTGCAGAGGCTTTGCTCTCAAGGAGAAACTAGGAATCCACTGTCGACAATAGCCAACCATTCCCAGAAACATCCTAACTTCTCTCTGTGTGGTGGGTACTGCCATGCTCATTATTGCCTCTATTCGATCTGGTGACACCTTCCTCTTGCCTTTCTCCAATCTGTGTCCCAAGTACTGTACCTCATTCAGACAGTACTGCAGCTTGTTCGGGGACACTTTATGTCCGTTCTCTGCTAAGTGGTTCAACAAGGCTACTGTGTCAATTCTGCAAGCATCTTCTGTTTCTGAGGCAATGAGCAAGTCATCTATGTACTGCACGAGAACTGAGTTCTGCGGCAACACAAGACTCTCAAGGTTCTTCTTCAGGATCTGGTTAAAGATCGATGGACTTTCCGTATACCCTTGAGGGATACGACACCATGTTAACACGCGATTTTCTAGCCTGAACGCAAAAAGAAATTGGCTTTCCTCGTGGAGCGGTATCGAAAAGAAGGCTTGACACAAATCGATAACCGTAAACCACTCGGCTTCACATGGGATCTGGAACAGTATTACTGAAGGATTCGGTACCACTGGACAACAAGGGACAACTATCGTGTTGACCTTTCGCAGGTCTTGCACGATCCTGTACTTCCCGCTCGGTTTCTGTAGTCCCATAATGGGTGAATTACAGGGGCTACCTCTAATCTCTTTCAGAATGCCTTTCTCAATAAAGGTCTTGATCACAGGTCTTATCCCTGCAATCGTTTCTGGCGACAGGTTGTATTGAGGTGTCCTGGGGAAATCAACATTCTGTTTCACCTCTATCCGCACTGGTTCAACCCCTCTGATTAAACCTATTTCATCGCCTGCGAAATCCCACACCACAGGCGACACTGCGTCTCTCAGATCATGTGGAAGTTCTTCCACAGTCACCATTGGGTACAGATCTATACATAGATGCTGATTGGTAATTTTAAAGTCAGCATCGTCATCTCTCGTCTGGACCTCTACTCCATTGGGCGTACAATAAATCGTGCAGTTCAACTTGCACAACAGATCTCTTCCCAAAAGACAAACTGGACTCGTATCACACACTACAAACTGATGTCTAGTTTGGAAAGTACCTATCTTTACTAAGATCGGTTCTGTCAATGGGCTGCTTATTTTCTTGTTCGCTACTCCAACAACCTGGATTGATTGTCCCGAGAGGGGTAGGTTAGGGACTACTGCTGATCTTACAGTAGACCGGGTAGCACCAGTATCAACCAAAAGTGTTGCAGGATTGCCCTCAATCTCTGCCTCCACAAAAGGTCCTCTCTGGTCTACCTCCAAGACCGCTCCAAGTGTGCAGTCTTCCTCCCCCTCAGGCACCGTCAGGATAAAGGGTCTAAGCTATCCTCATCGTAACCTTCGAACAGGGGCATCTGTTGGTACGTTCGTGTTCCTTGTGAAATCCTTGGAGCTTGGGGAACCTGGGCGTGAGAATTGTAAACCCCCCTTTCATCGTTCTAGGCCTCGTTATTGTGTTAACTACCTCTTGCGCGGGTGCCTGAGCCCCCTCTTCCTCTTCCTGCAACTGATTAGCTGGGTTCAAAGGACACTCGCGTTTCCAATGTCCGACCTGGCGACAAAGATGACACGCAGTGGTCTTCTTCAATGTGGCCACGTCCACTCCTGTCTTGGGGTCTACTGGTTTTCCCTTTCCCTGTACCTGCCCATTCTGGTTTCCCTGGAAATTTCCTTGCTTTCTTCCTAAGGTCCCTCCACTAGGCTGACTCTGTGCTGTCTGCATCTGGACAAGCATCAATTTGTCTTTTAGCTTTCGATGTTTCGATTCCACCTCATCACTACAGTATCTCGCATACCGCAAAATTTCATCTAGTGGCTTGTTCTGCCAGCAGATCAAATGGTGCTGTATCATGAGGCTGATTTCCACTCTCAGACCCAGTACAAACTTTGAGACAAACTGTCCCATATCCTTGGGGTCCAAGATATCTAACCCACTATACTGTTTAAAAGCTTGCAAAAGTCTTTCATAATATTCATGCACCGTTTCCTTGGGTTCCTGTACAGTCCGATCTATCTTAACCCAATCTATATCCTGAGGTGAAATCTTCAATTTCAACCATGTAATCACCTGCTCATACTTTTTCATGACTAGTGGTGATGGACCGTTTGTAACCGCCTCTCTATCCGGTTCCGAAGTCGGCCACTCAATAGCGACTTTACAAGCTGTCCACAAATCTCCCGGTACCACTATGTCAAACAAAGTGTTCAAATCAATCCACAATACTTTTGAAATTTTCACAAACCGCTCAACCTGTTTGTACCACTCCACCGGTTTTTCCCTCAGCCGAGGAAAATCATTTGTAAATGCAGCCAAATCACCTCTATTCCACGGCACATGCACGTACCCTCCATTCTGTACTTCCCGTAAAGGAAAATTTCCAACACCCGTCGCCCCCCTCCTGGCGGCGGCGTTTCCCTTCTGCTCTCTTTACTGGTTTCTTTTTGGACCACCTTTCTTCCCATTTGTCCAACAAAATCCATATTCTCATTCCTATAATCAGGTCTCTGGTGTGTGTTCTTAATCCTGTTATTCTTTTCTCCTCCAGCTCCTGATCACTGTACTGCAATCTATGTGGTCCCTGTAACGCTTTAGTTTTGTTCAGGTCCACTTCATATCTTTTGGCCAATTCCTTCAATCTATCATGTGCCATTCTAGCTTTTCGAGTCACATCTTTTGCTACAAACAGCAGCTCATCTGATCCATAAATTTCTATCCTTTCCAAAGGCAGACCCCCACTGATCATTTCGTCTACCTCTGCTTTCAACCTCACTACGTCTAGCAACCTTGCCTGTACTGCACTCCTCAGTACATCTCGACAACCCGAGCCATCCCGCTCATTACAGTCACTATTCTGTCCTTGTGACCTATTCCCTTCCATCATATTCCTGGAACTTGGTCTGTCTTCCGAGACGTTCTGTGCCCTATCCCCTTGCATCCTATCCTCTTGGTTCGTTACTGTTGGTGTCCACTCCCTCAAAGCTGACTTAGATTCCCGCAAAGACCTCGGTCTTTCTGGTCTCTCCTCTTCTCTCCTGAAGGAAGAGTCCGCAGTAGCCGGTAACGGCGTACTTGTCTCCATTGGTCTTGGGAAATGAACCACCCTCACTCCAAACCCATTCCCACTCTCACTGTTTCCTTCCTCCCTTCTCATCGGTACGGAACTCCCTTCTCTCACTCGGTCTGGGTCATATACCGGTACTATAGGGCCAATGGTAACCGGTACTGTCAAGGAGTCCGGTAATCTTGTGTTCCCCGCAGGAGGCTGTGTTATCATAGACGCCGTTGCCCCCTCCGTTCCTGTGGAAATCCTTCCCACTACTCTCATGCTAGTCTGGTTCTGGCTCTCATCAACTATTGCCACTGCTGGGGTCGTCTTTCCCTCTTCTGAATCTGGATTAAATGGTGGTGGCCTCTCCGCCAACATCCTATCCAACAAGCTGTCATCTAGATCACTGTCGTCCTCATCGATTCTTGTAATCTTTCCATTTTGTATTAGCAGTGGGTATAACTTATCTCCCTCAATCGTTTCCACTCTCCACCTTTTCTCCAATGCATCCCACCTTGCATCTTGAAATGCCCTGACCGATTTCTTCACCCTTTCTTGACATCTGTCCTTCTTCCTATCATACGCTGCTCTTATCCACGCATGTAGTGCCTCAAACTGTGTTGGTCTAGGTAGTGGTCGTAATGAAGCCATTACACTTTTTAGCTGGTACAGCACCTCTAACCTGAAAGTACCATATCGAGGGAACGACAATTCTCCTTCTGCTTCTGTCATTTTATGCCAATTCTCAAGCCAAATTATAGTATGCAATCCTACATTCTTTGCCATATAATGTGCTGGTGTATCCTCGGGAGGAGCTTCCTCTCCCTCCCGAACAACCACATGTCTATCACCTCTACAAAGTTCCCGTAAAGCTTTAAAACATTTCATGATGAATCAACTTTTTGTTTACACTCAAAATGTCCGCTTTTACTTCCTGATTTCAATCCACCAATACCAGCGCGGCTCACACCAACCGGCCTATCGCAGCGCGGCACTTGTCTGACGTCACTTTTCCTCCGCTCGCAGCAGTTCCCCTCCTTTCTAATTCACTTGTTCTCACTCGCATCTGTCCCAATCATACTCTGAAATAATGTCCGTCCTACCGAACAATTACCTCTCTGACCGTCAGTCTTACCAATGACCGATCAGCCTCTTGAGCTTGTTGACCTCAATCTGGCAATCGTCTGTCCGCGAAACGACCGGACAATCGCCTTTAGCACACTCGATAGGATTCAATCACTCGATGTTCTGCACACAATAACCTACGACCTGCGTTGGTTATTCATACACTCACTCATGTGTTCCCTATCTTCAGTGGGTCTGTCAATGACGTCTCGTGACCCCCACAACCTCTGGTCAACGTTCTCAACTCTGGGTGTATTCTACACCACAATAAATCTCCCGGTCCCGCGCGCGCTCACGGTCCGTTTCTCAATCACACAACTTTCGTTCCAACTCCGCAAGACATCACACAACAATAAAACACCGCAATCTACCAAACATCACTCTTTTCATACTCACTCTACTACGAACTGCTACTTCCGCCGCACCGTCACTCTCCGTCAGTTTTCCACGACCTCCGACATCCTTCTCCCGCGGTCCTCTGGATCTGCGTCACTCGGGCTCTATGGGGCAACTTAATCTCCTATCTTGCTCTAGATCTCCCCTTACCATCAAAGGTAACCATCCTACTCTGCTACCAACTGATAACGCCGATTCTTATCTAATTATCTATAAGAACCTTCTGGTCGCCAAGATCTTTTTACCTGTTGAATAGTGTAAAGGAGAGAATCTCATCTGGTTATATATCAGCATTCAATTTGTCTGAAAGGACCACTGACTCCGAATTCAAGTTTGAGAATTTATTATCGCCAAAAATAACTGAACGTGCAAGCACCTCAACACGAGGTTAAAGAAATAGATGGGCACTAATACAAATAATAATCTACGCAGAAATCTCATCCGACTCAGGATAAGGAGAATAGAAAGTTCTAGAAGGATCAACCAGACTATGATTGCTCCTATTTCTAAGTTGCTCTTCATTGGCCTAAACAAGCTTAAAATCAATTGCTGTCCCTACACTAACGCTAAGTGACATCCCTGCATAACGATTTTCTCAGGCAAGAGTGAATAAAGGTGTCAGCTGTGAAGACTTCCTAAGAAGTGCAATCACATAGTACCTAAGCTCAGCTCTGTCCTTCTCTCAGGTCTCCCCTACCTCTTCTCTGGCCTCCTCCCTCAGGGCACTATCCCTAATACAAAACCACAATACAATTGTACACGCCTTTGTCACGCCTCCTTGGCCAGGTCTTCTTTCTTGTGCTTTTCCATCGAAACGGTTACTTCATCCTGGACGGTTGCGATGACCTTGAGTCCCAGGCACCTTCTCCGCCGAAAGTATCATCCCTACATTCCTTTTCACTCCCCGTACCATGCCTCCCCTCTCTCTAGCTTTCGAAAACAAAGAGTTAGTCTTGCTAACGAGACATGTGTCCTTGCACCTGCAACAAAAGATACTTTCAACAGAAACCTTCTACTGTGCAAATTAAATCTACCGTTTGTGCCCAGAGAGCCTTACCAAGAGAAACTTTTCTCGGCCTACAATATAAGCTAACATAAGAATATACCAGGCCTTCCCTAAGCATATATGTAGTCAGGCCTTTACATATGACTTTTAAACACACATCTTACTGTTTCCCTATAAGCATTTTCATTACGATTCATATGCAAACACTGAATTACATGTGCAACTTTAATATGGTGCACGTTTAAACTACTGCAATTACATTACACATACGAACTAATTTCCCTATGCATTAGGTTCACACAATTCAATAAGCATTACATTACATCATTATCCTAACACCATTATGCTGCTGATTCGCTTTGTCTCAGCAAACTATTCATTCTTTACTAAACATACATGAATATGAAACTGAATATACGAATATATGTCTGAATACAAGTGGGTGCGGCCTATCAGTGATTATGATGCACCCCTACAATTCACAAGAACATTTCGCTCTATCAGTTCCCCCTTTGATGACTCCTGTCATCACATTTCACTCTACTTACTCCCTTGGAGAAAGAACCGACCTAAACAGAACTTGTTGCCATCTTCCCTGATCTAAATTTCTCCATGCTCTTGAGCCTTTGATACTGATTGTCCTGCAGTCTTGCCAACTTCATGTCATTTTCCCTCAAAGCTCTCTTGACTCGGCCTGCTCGATACCACTTGTAGGCCTTGATCACAATCCACAAGCCAGCCACACAAACCACCAAAATAAGGAGTGGTCTCAGGAAGTACCCAAGGAAACCCTTTCCTAGGTTCGCAAACCAACCTCCCACTTGACCAAAACCCTTTCCGACCTTTTCCCAGGCCCCTTCTTCGGTCAAATCCGCTATCTTTGTGTGGATCATAGTGATGTTACTTATATATTTCTCCAGATCCTTGCTACGGTCTGGTATATAAGTGCAGCACTCTTGAACCTTCAACATTTTACAGACTCCGCCCTCTTTTGCCAATAGGACATCCAAAGCAAGGCGATTCTGCAAAACCATTCCCCTTATCGACAACATCTCTCCTTCCACCAACACCAACGACTTTGCTGTGTTCATCGAAAATTCATCCACCACAGTCGCTAACCTCCGGATCTTCACGTCATTCAAGACTACCCCTAGACTAGGTATCATGGCTCCAAAGATATCCCCCACAACGATCCCTGCACTTGCAGCTCTTCTCGTTCTTGAATGCTCTCCACCCTCTAGAAGATTTAAATCCTCTGTATGGTAAATCTTTGGAAATATTATTGACAAATAACATGTTCCATACCAATTTGCAGGCAACCTCACATAAGCATTCTTCCCACATACGTAATACACCGTTGGTATCACTTGTACAGGACCTTGGAGAAAATCTTTTGCCACATCTGCCATGGTGAAAACGTGATCACAAGTACTTTGTCCCACTGGAACCTTTTCGTAGTAAGTCTGATAACGCCTTATACACAACTTACCCCTCTGCTCCTTATCTAACGCTATAGGACCATAGCTTCCCCTGGTCTTATGCAACCGTTCTTCCTCTGTCCAATCTGTCCTGTGATGCCCGTAATCTCGGGATTCAGTCAGCTTTCTATACCTATCTTCAACTTGATCTACGAACTTTCTCTCTACATCCGACATCAAACAAGTCAGATTGTTTCTGTGTGCGAATGCTGTATCCAATTCCAAACTCGGTATGAAGTACTTCCTCAGTCTGTCCTCGGTCTTATAATAGTCATACTTATTCAAATGCTTGTAAGCTGGGACTTCAGGAAGCACTGCGTCGAAATTGGAAAAGAAATACTCGAACTGATCTCTCTCATAAAACAAACTAAGCAAAAGACTACATGAAATACCATAAGTCAGTGGAAGATGGTGATACCTAATACCCTCATCCACTGAAGTAGGCAACTGCATACACACATAACAATCTTTCGCATCCATCACGTCAACATACTCATACAACAACTTAGCATATGCATTCAACTTAAAATCCCCTTTAGATAAATCTACATGTAATCTACGACTTTCTTCTAATAACAAAGCTCTATCAGCTGCCCTGTCTACCCCCTTCTGACTAGGTGTGATAGGTGTAGGTGTCCCTGTCACCTCCTCTACTTCTTGCTCATGCGAACCAGTGTATGAGACTATAACTACTATGATTATAGAAATTATTACACTACTTATAAGGATGCCTACAATCCACTTTGATCTACGATTGGGATCTCCCGGCTCCATGGTTTCGAAAGTTCTCAAAAAGTCTTGGTTATCGCAAAGAACTCTGAAAAAGTCTCTGTCCTTTATTTGTGACTTGCTTAACCAGCTCGAGCAACCATGAAATCTCCGGACTTTCCCTTTCCGATCACAAACTTATTTACACAGTCCAGAAAAAGACTTCCCTAGTTTTCGTTCCTCTTCTGTGGAAAGTCCCTAAGTTTATTCTTCTTCCACTCGGACCTAGGTTATCTTCTTCTTTTAGACTTTTATTTACAGTTCATAACTGATCCACAATGAGATCCTCATTGAGCAAGACCAGAACGTGATACAAAAGTTCAAGACGCAAAATCAGCACTTCATGTGAAAACGGCTCAACTCCAAAAGGCGGAAATTCGAGTCGATGCAAAAGCAAGTTTCGGACTTCACTCAGAAGCGGGGGATTCGGAACCGTGAGTGTCAGTGTTCCTTCTATCTCGAGCCCTGGCATCCGCAGCACCACCTTCACCACCACATTCGGGCTCCGACTGACCACTTGCACTGACCTCAGCCTTCCCGTACTCACCACCCCTGCATCAAACACAGTGTAAGTCCACTCAGGGGTAGAGTATCTGCGACAAGGCACTCTTGTTCTCTTTGACCTTCGCCGACTGTCTTGTGCTTGGTCCTCGTCACTTGCTTCCGTTTCAGATACTTCAGACACTGGAGCAAGGTCTCTTTCAGGTGCTAACCTCAGGTTCAGTCGCCTCTGTCTTTCAGGCCAACTTTCTGCACTTCTGTTCGTTCGTCTGCCTTCCCCTTCTATACCCAGTGCACTACTTCCTCTTTCTGCTGAATCTGACTCTTCTCCGCCCACTGCACCGTTTCTGTCCTCGGTGTCTGAGTCAGGGTTCGAACTGTGGAAACCCCCTTCAGCTTGCTCTAGTGCACCACCAGCTGTGTCAGCGACCCTTACAGCTTGACTTGTCCTCCCATGTGGCCCTGCCACATCAGCTGGATTTTCATTTACGAGAGGAGCTGTTTCTTCCAAGGGTGCTGGAACTCTGCGGGTATGGGAAGCATGCACCCAGTTCGGCAATCCTCCACACTTCACTGCTGTGTTTGTGATAAGTATCACCTGATACGGGCCACGCCAACGGGCATCCAAGCAACTCTTCCTCACGTGCTTTCGGACGAGTACCCAGTCACCGGGACACAAGTCGTGGCATAGATCACTCGAGGCTGGGACCACTGCTGCTTGCACCTGCTGGGATACAGAACGGACCACATCAGAGAGTCCTTTACAATAATCAAGAATCAAATCATCAGTGATGTTTATCAAGGCTGTAGCTGGTACTGCTGGCAGTCTCATTGCCCTCCCCATTAGTATTTCATGGGGGGACAACCCGGTCTTTCTGTCTGGGACACTTCGCATGCTCATTAGCACCAAAGGCAAGGCGTCGGGCCATTGCAGGGATGTCGAAGAACACATTTTTGCCATCCGGGCTTTCAAAGTTCCATTAACTTGTTCCACCATCCCAGAAGCTTCTGGTCTGTAACTACAATGAAGTCTCTGGTCTATGTTCAATGCAGCACAAAGCAACTTCATGATTTCGCTATGGAAGTGCCCTCCTCTATCTGATTCCAAAGAGGTCGGGATCCCGAATCTAGGGATGAGCTCCCTCAACAGTAATTTAGCCACTGTGAGAGTGTCACACCTGCGTGTGGGGTAAGCCTCCACCCACCGTGAGAATACACATACTAGCACTAAAATGTACCTCAATCCATTGCACCTAGGCATCTCCACGAAGTCCAACTGTATTCGATTGAAGGGCCCTCCCGACCTTCCAATGTGACTCAATGTAACTACAGTTTTCTTTCCAGCATTCATCTGTTGACACGTAACACACCTCTGGCATACCATCTCAGCCATTGCTCGGAACCGTGGGTTATACCACGTCTGTCTAAACACTCTCACCATTGCGTCTCTACCAAGGTGTGCCTGTCCATGTATCAGTCTTGCCATCGGACTCAGCAATTCCTCAGGCAACACGGCTCTCCCATCGTTGGATACCCACACATCCACATCTCCTCTCTCGCACCCAGCTTTGATCCATCCCTCTCTCTCCTGGACTGAAACTTCATCCTGCAATCTCTTAAGCTCTTCCCAAGTGTCTGCCATGGCCAACATTATGCTGAGATCGGTTCCTTCTTGGCTCTCTTCTATCTCTCTTCCTGTGAATATGCATCCTTGTTCTGCACAGAAGCGGGCTACTTCGTCCGCATAGTTATTACCCAAGGATACAAAGTCCTCCCCCTTCCCATGGGCTGAGCATTTTACCACAGCAATTTCTTTCGGATGCTGTAATGCATCTAACAATTGTCTTACATATTCTCCATTACGAATGGGTGAGCCAGATGATGTCAAAAATCCCCTCTGAGACCATAACTGCCCGAAGTCATGCACCACGCCAAAGCCATATTGGCTGTCTGTGTAAATCGTGATTCGAATTCGATCAGCGGCCAAACAGGCACGGGTCAAGGCAATGATCTCAGCTACCTGCGCGGAGCGTACTCCTTCTAGGCAAGCAGCCTCGACCACTCCTGAAATGGTACATACAGCAAATGCTGCTTTCAATTGCCCCACACTGTCTCTTAAGCATGAACCATCGACAAAGAAAATTTCATCTGGGTCAGTCAGTGGTTCATCGACAATGTCAGGTCTCGGTTTGGTGCAAAGTTCGGTCACATCGAGACAATCATGGTCCTCACAATCTTCATCATCTGTGTTCGGTATAGGCATTAATGTCGCAGGGTTCAAGACAGAGCACCTTTTCAGAGTCACATTCTCTGCGGCAAGTATGACTTGCTCGTACCTCGTTAACCTATTGTTCGTTAGGTGCTGGGTCTTGGTCCTGGTCATCAATAACTCAACCGAATGTGGCACATGTACAGTCAATGGATGTCCCATTACAATGCTTTCACATCTTTCAATGCTGACACCTGTTGCAGCAACGGATCTTAGACATCCGGGCAACGCAGAAGCTACTGGATCTAAAGTAGCTGAAAAGTAGGCAACTGGTCTACGGACACCTCCATGGTTCTGAGCTAACACTGCTAATGCACATCCTTCCCTCTCGTAACAAAACAATGAAAAGGCCTTGTTGTAATCAGGCATTCCCAGTGCGGGAGCCCTGCACAAATCATCTCTCAGCTTCCGGAATGATATCAAGCACTCCTCGTCCCATGGTACCGGATCACTCACATCCTTGTGTGTAAGCCTCTGCAGAGGCTTTGCTCTCAAGGAGAAACTAGGAATCCACTGTCGACAATAGCCAACCATTCCCAGAAACATCCTAACTTCTCTCTGTGTGGTGGGTACTGCCATGCTCATTATTGCCTCTATTCGATCTGGTGACACCTTCCTCTTGCCTTTCTCCAATCTGTGTCCCAAGTACTGTACCTCATTCAGACAGTACTGCAGCTTGTTCGGGGACACTTTATGTCCGTTCTCTGCTAAGTGGTTCAACAAGGCTACTGTGTCAATTCTGCAAGCATCTTCTGTTTCTGAGGCAATGAGCAAGTCATCTATGTACTGCACGAGAACTGAGTTCTGCGGCAACACAAGACTCTCAAGGTTCTTCTTCAGGATCTGGTTAAAGATCGATGGACTTTCCGTATACCCTTGAGGGATACGACACCATGTTAACACGCGATTTTCTAGCCTGAACGCAAAAGAAATTGGCTTTCCTCGTGGAGCGGTATCGAAAAGAAGGCTTGACACAAATCGATAACCGTAAACCACTCGGCTTCACATGGGATCTGGAACAGTATTACTGAAGGATTCGGTACCACTGGACAACAAGGGACAACTATCGTGTTGACCTTTCGCAGGTCTTGCACGATCCTGTACTTCCCGCTCGGTTTCTGTAGTCCCATAATGGGTGAATTACAGGGGCTACCTCTAATCTCTTTCAGAATGCCTTTCTCAATAAAAGTCTTGATCACAGGTCTTATCCCTGCAATCGTTTCTGGCGACAGGTTGTATTGAGGTGTCCTGGGGAAATCAACATTCTGTTTCACCTCTATCCGCACTGGTTCAACCCCTCTGATTAAACCTATTTCATCGCCTGCGAAATCCCACACCACAGGCGACACTGCGTCTCTCAGATCATGTGGAAGTTCTTCCACAGTCACCATTGGGTACAGATCTATACATAGATGCTGATTGGTAATTTTAAAGTCAGCATCGTCATCTCTCGTCTGGACCTCTACTCCATTGGGCGTACAATAAATCGTGCAGTTCAACTTGCACAACAGATCTCTTCCCAGAAGACAAACTGGACTCGTATCACACACTACAAACTGATGTCTAGTTTGGAAAGTACCTATCTTTACTAAGATCGGTTCTGTCAATGGGCTGCTTATTTTCTTGTTCGCTACTCCAACAACCTGGATTGATTGTCCCGAGAGGGGTAGGTTAGGGACTACTGCTGATCTTACAGTAGACCGGGTAGCACCAGTATCAACCAAAAGTGTTGCAGGATTGCCCTCAATCTCTGCCTCCACAAAAGGTCCTCTCTGGTCTACCTCCAAGACCGCTCCAAGTGTGCAGTCTTCCTCCCCCTCAGGCACCGTCAGGATAAAGGGTCTAAGCTATCCTCATCGTAACCTTCGAACAGGGGCATCTGTTGGTACGTTCGTGTTCCTTGTGAAATCCGTGGAGCTTGGGGAACCTGGGCGTGAGAATTGTAAACCCCCTTTCATCGTTCTAGGCCTCGTTATTGTGTTAACTACCTCTTGCGCGGGTGCCTGAGCCCCCTCTTCCTCTTCCTGCAACTGATTAGCTGGGTTCAAAGGACACTCGCGTTTCCAATGTCCGACCTGGCGACAAAGATGACACGCAGTGGTCTTCTTCAATGTGGCCACGTCCACTCCTGTCTTGGGGTCTACTGGTTTTCCCTTTCCCTGTACCTGCCCATTCTGGTTTCCCTGGAAATTTCCTTGCTTTCTTCCTAAGGTCCCTCCACTAGGCTGACTCTGTGCTGTCTGCATCTGGACAAGCATCAATTTGTCTTTTAGCTTTCGATGTTTCGATTCCACCTCATCACTACAGTATCTCGCATACCGCAATATTTCATCTAGTGGCTTGTTCTGCCAGCAGATCAAATGGTGCTGTATCATGAGGCTGATTTCCACTCTCAGACCCAGTACAAACTTTGAGACAAACTGTCCCATATCCTTGGGGTCCAAGATATCTAACCCACTATACTGTTTAAAAGCTTGCAAAAGTCTTTCATAATATTCATGCACCGTTTCCTTGGGTTCCTGTACAGTCCGATCTATCTTAACCCAATCTATATCCTGAGGTGAAATCTTCAGTTTCAACCATGTAATCACCTGCTCATACTTTTTCATGACTAGTGGTGATGGACCGTTTGTAACCGCCTCTCTATCCGGTTCCGAAGTCGGCCACTCAATAGCGACTTTACAAGCTGTCCACAAATCTCCCGGTACCACTATGTCAAACAAAGTGTTCAAATCAATCCACAATACTTTTGAAATTTTCACAAACCGCTCAACCTGTTTGTACCACTCCACCGGTTTTTCCCTCAGCCGAGGAAAATCATTTGTAAATGCAGCCAAATCACCTCTATTCCACGGCACATGCACGTACCCTCCATTCTGTACTTCCCGTAAAGGAAAATTTCCAACACCCGTCGCCCCCCCTCCTGGCGGCGGCGTTTCCCTTCTGCTCTCTTTACTGGTTTCTTTTTGGACCACCTTTCTTCCCATTTGTCCAACAAAATCCATATTCTCATTCCTATAATCAGGTCTCTGGTGTGTGTTCTTAATCCTGTTATTCTTTTCTCCTCCAGCTCCTGATCACTGTACTGCAATCTATGTGGTCCCTGTAACGCTTTAGTTTTGTTCAGGTCCACTTCATATCTTTTGGCCAATTCCTTCAATCTATCATGTGCCATTCTAGCTTTTCGAGTCACATCTTTTGCTACAAACAGCAGCTCATCTGATCCATAAATTTCTATCCTTTCCAAAGGCAGACCCCCACTGATCATTTCGTCTACCTCTGCTTTCAACCTCACTACGTCTAACAACCTTGCCTGTACTGCACTCCTCAGTACATCTCGACAACCCGAGCCATCTCGCTCATTACAGTCACTATTCTGTCCTTGTGACCTATTCCCTTCCATCATATTCCTGGAACTTGGTCTGTCTTCCGAGACGTTCTGTGCCCTATCCCCTTGCATCCTATCCTCTTGGTTCGTTACTGTTGGTGTCCACTCCCTCAAAGCTGACTTAGATTCCCGCAAAGACCTCGGTCTTTCTGGTCTCTCCTCTTCTCTCCTGAAAGAAGAGTCCGCAGTAGCCGGTAACGGCGTACTTGACTCCATTGGTCTTGGGAAATGAACCACCCTCACTCCAAACCCATTCCCACTCTCACTGTTTCCTTCCTCCCTTCTCATCGGTACAGAACTCCCTTCTCTCACTCGGTCTGGGTCATATACCGGTACTATAGGGCCAATGGTAACCGGTACTGTCAAGGAGTCCGGTAATCTTGTGTTCCCCGCAGGAGGCTGTGTTATCCTAGACGCCGTTGCCCCCTCCGTTCCTGTGGAAATCCTTCCCACCACTCTCATGCTAGTCTGGTTCTGGCTCTCATCAACTATTGCCACTGCTGGGGTCGTCTTTCCCTCTTCTGAATCTGGATTAAATGGTGGTGGCCTCTCTGCCAACATCCTATCCAACAAGCTGTCATCTAGATCACTGTCGTCCTCATCAATTCTTGTAATCTTTCCATTTTGTATCAGCAGTGGGTATAACTTATCTCCCTCAATCGTTTCCACTCTCCACCTTTTCTCCAATGCATCCCACCTTGCATCTTGAAATGCCCTGACCGATTTCTTCACCCTTTCTTGACATCTGTCCTTCTTCCTATCATACGCTGCTCTTATCCACGCATGTAGTGCCTCAAACTGTGTTGGTCTAGGTAGTGGTCGTAATGAAGCCATTACACTTTTTAGCTGGTACAGCACCTCTAACCTGAAAGTACCATATCGAGGGAACGACAATTCTCCTTCTGCTTCTGTCATTTTATGCCAATTCTCAAGCCAAATTATAGTATGCAATCCTACATTCTTTGCCATATAATGTGCTGGTGTATCCTCGGGAGGAGCTTCCTCTCCCTCCCGAACAACCACATGTCTATCACCTCTACAAAGTTCCCGTAAAGCTTTAAAACATTTCATGATGAATCAACTTTTTGTTTACACTCAAAATGTCCGCTTTCACTTCCTGATTTCAATCCACCAATACCAGCGCGGCTCACACCAACCGGCCTATCGCAGCGCGGCACTTGTCTGACGTCACTTTTCCTCCGCTCGCAGCAGTTCCCCTCCTTTCTAATTCACTTGTTCTCACTCGCAACTGTCCCAATCATACTCTGAAATAATGTCCGTCCTACCGAACAATTACCTCTCTGACCGTCAGTCTTACCAAAGACCGATCAGCCTCTTGAGCTTGTTGACCTCAATCTGGCAATCGTCTGTCCGCGAAACGACCGGACAATCGCCTTTAGCACACTCGATAGGATTCAATCACTCGATGTTCTGCACACAATAACCTACGACCTGCGTTGGTTATTCACGCACTCACTCATGTGTTCCCTATCTTCAGTGGGTCTGTCAATGACGTCTCGTGACCCCCACAACTCTGGTCAACGTTCTCAACTCTGGGTGTATTCTACACCACAATAAATCTCCCGGTCCCGCGCGCGCTCACGGTCCGTTTCTCAATCACACAACTTTCGTTCCAACTCCGCAAGACATCACACAACAATAAAACACCGCAATCTACCAAACATCACTCTTTTCATACTCACTCTACTACGAACTGCTACTTCCGCCGCACCGTCACTCTCCGTCAGTTTTCCACGACCTCCGACATCCTTCTCCCGCGGTCCTCTGGATCTGTGTCACTCGGGCTCTATGGGGCAACTTAATCTCCTATCTTGCTCTAGATCTCCCCTTACCATCAAAGGTAACCATCCTACTCTGCTACCAACTGATAACGCTGATTCTTATCTAATTATCTATAAGAACCTTCTGGTCGCCAAGATCTTTTTACCTGTTGAATAGTGTGAAGGAGAGAATCTCATCTGGTTATATATCAGCATTCATTTTGTCTGAAAGGACCACTGACTCCGAATTCAAGTTTGAGAATTTATTATCGCCAAAAATAACTGAACGTGCAAGCACCTCAACACGAGGTTAAAGAAATAGATGGGCACTAATACAAATAATAATCTACGCAGAAATCTCATCCGACTCAGGATAAGGAGAATAGAAAGTTCTAGAAGGATCAACCAGACTATGATTGCTCCTATTTCTAAGTTGCTCTTCATGGGCCTAAACAAGCTTAAAATCAATTGCTGTCCCTACACTAACGCTAAGTGACATCCCTGCATAACGATTTTCTCAGGCAAGAGTGAATAAAAGGTGTCAGCTGTGAAGACTTCCTAAGAAGTGCAATCACATAATACCTAAGCTCAGCTCTGTCCTTCTCTCTGGTCTCCCCTACCTCTTCTCTGGCCTCCTCCCTCAGGGCACTATCCCTAATACAAAACCACAATACAATTGTACACGCCTTTGTCACGCCTCCTTGGCCAGGTCTTCTTTCTTGTGCTTTTCCATCGAAACGGTTACTTCATCCTGGACGGTTGCGATGACCTTGAGTCCCAGGCACCTTCTCCGCCGAAAGTATCATCCCTACATTCCTTTTCACTCCCCGTACCATGCCTCCCCTCTCTCTAGCTTTCGAAAACAAAGAGTTAGTCTTGCTAACGAGACATGTGTCCTTGCACCTGCAACAAAAGATACTTTCAACAGAAACCTTCTACTGTGCAAATTAAATCTACCGTTTGTGCCCAGAGAGCCTTACCAAGAGAAACTTTTCTCGGCCTACAATATAAGCTAACATAAGAATATACCAGGCCTTCCCTAAGCATATATGTAGTCAGGCCTTTACATATAACTTTTAATCACACATCTTATGTTTCCCTATAAGCATTTTCTTTATGATTCATATGCAAACACTGAATTACATGTGCAACTTTAATATGGTGCACATTTAAACTACTGCAATTACATTACACATACGAACTAATTTCCCTATGCATTAAGTTCACACAATTCAATAAGCATTACAATACATCATTATCCTAACACCATTATGCAGCTGAGTTCACTTTGTCTCAGCAAACTATTCATTCTTTACTAAACATACTTGAATATGAAACTGAATATACGAATATATGTCTGAATACATGTGGGTGCGGCCTATCAGTGATTATGATGCACCCCTACAATTCTCAAGAACATTTCGCTCTATCACCACCTCCAGTAGATCTTCTGCACATATTCCAGGTCAATGGGGAAATGAATGCAAGCATTGTCAAACTGGTATTGTAGAAACCTATTGCAAGACTACCCTTTAAGATAGATCCCTGCGTGCTTCACTGTGCTCCATCCAGACATCTACCATTCCACACTGATCACAAACACCACCACATCCATCCACTCAGACCTTCATCGCCATCCTCACCCAGTGATTCATCCATACACCACATCCAAGAATTCATTAACCCGCCTATACTTGCATCCATCCAGCTCTGCAACCACACCCTTCCACCACTCCAACCATCCACGGCTGTATGCACCAACTACCTATCGATCCAAATATAAACATGCATGTTTGTGGACCCAAACCTATCAATATTATACAACTGTTACGTCAAACAACTCATGCATTTAAAATAAGTCAGGCCTATTTGCTTTGCTGGCGCTTGTTATCCTAGCTGTTCGAAATGGCGTGCATGGTTAGTTACCACATGGCAAGAGTTAAAAAAAGCAACATTTTTAGTTTGTGATTTTCTTTTTGTCCAAATACAGTTTTCAGAAGTTGGTTTTGGAGATTTATTCCATAAATGAACAGCACAATTTAAAAAATAGAGTGAAAACGCAATGACAAGTTAGTGAATGTACTTTTGTGCTTTTGCAAAAAATAAAGGATGCAAGTCACGTTCATCATAAGTGGGCAGAAACTCAGGGTTAATATATCTGCTGAGAAGTGGAGCAAAGGTCACCCTCTACAACTATTCATTTTATCTCAGGCAAATTCATCAGCTATTGGTTGAGAGAACGGTCACTCGACATGGAATTTAGGTATTCCCCAAGGTAGTGCTATTTCATTTAGAAAACATGCAATTCGGCTGCCTATGGGGTGTGTTCATTGAAATGCATGCACGGTGAGGCCTCCTTGCAAATGGTCTTTGTCATCTTCCGTCTGGAGCTTCAGCTTCGTGTGACACAACAAATGCAAGAGGAAAAGACACTGCTCGCACTTGGCACAGTGCACAAACGGGTGGCGAGTGCTCTGCACCTGTTCCCTAACGGCCATTTCCTGCATCCATTCCATCTGTTACTTGTTTTACGACGTTACCTTGTGGTAACCAGCGAATATAGACTGGCAGGAGTCTTGGCCCATATGTTTCCAACATTTATGGGCCTACTAAAGCAGATTATGTGACGTGTTTCAAACATGTCAGCCTTATTCCAATGTCTGCGGTAAAAGTAGGAGGCCTGCACTTACCTTGCCCATTTAGATGGCTTGCAAGACCTTTCTCCCTTTTTCATTTTATTTTGAAAGTGCAATATTTATCTGCCCGACCTTTACAATGTATGGCTGGCGAGAGGGTGATTATTTATAAATGTGACCAGGGGTCAGTCGTCCAGGCCCCTTCTCAGGTATTCTGGGGATGACCATGAAGGCAGATTTTACTTAGAATTATTGCATAGCCTGTTTGTATGCAACTTGGCCATTATGCATTTCAGCCACCCCTGTGGCTATTATTCCCCCACAACACCCCCCCTCCCCCCGCCCGCCGTTCTTGTTTACCGAATGGAGTTTTTATTGACAGTCCCTGCAAGAATCTGTTTTTCCTGGCATAACATTCTGACAGGATGAAGGGACTACTTTGCTTAACCGGAGGAGGTGAGTCTGGCTCAACCGCTTCCTGCTAGGGAATATGTGCACAGAAGCTTGCCTTTATATTTGTCTTTGTGCCACTCAAAAACTCTGACTACTGATGTGGGATTGGCCTCAGTGACCATTTTGGGTGAAGGTTAATACCCCGCCTCCCAGTATATTTGTCAGTTTCACCCACTTACAAATTGAGGAATGTGCAGTCTAGTTTGGGGTAATTTTGGTGTCTCAGAAGGCTGGTCAGACAATAAATGTAACTTATTCGTATATCCTCAAGTTGGGAACATTTTCGGCCCCGAGCATTGTGAAAAGCATAAATGTTGGCAAGAAGCAGTACGTAGGAGAATAAAAAAAAAATTCTCAGCGCTCTCAGTGCATTGGAACTCCTCTCACTATGACTTGTGTTTAAAATATTAAAAATAAAAAAGCTGTCTCATATTTTGTTGTTTTACTGATTGGGCATCTGCATTGACCACTGAAAAAGCGGGATTCTTATCTTATCTCACCATCCCTAAGAATCCTCAGGTCGCAGGGATCTTTTTACCTGTTGAATAGTGTGAAGGGAAGAAAATCCATTTCGGTTATGGAACAATTTAGAATCCAGTTTACCTTAAAAGACCACTGACTCCGAATTCAATTTTGTGGGTTTATTACAGCCAAGAATAACTGCACATGCAAGCACCTCAACACGAGGTTAAAGAAATATATGGGCACTAATACAAACATCATCCTACGCAGGAGTCTCATCCGACTCAGGATAAGAAGAATCGTAAGCTCCAGAAGTATTAAACAAACAATAACTGCTCCAATCTCTATATTATTCTTCATTTATCTAAATAAGCGTAAACCATTAAAATGTCCCTACTCTACCACTAAGGTGACATCCCTACTTAACGAATTTCCCCAGGCAAGAGTAAAAGAAAAGGTGTCAGCTGTGAAGACTTCCTAAGAAGCGCACTCACTTAGCATTTCGAGCTCGTTCTAAGATGCTCCTTCCTAATGGATCTCTCTCTCTGCCCTTCTCTCAGGTCTCCCCTACCTCTTCTCTGCTCCCCCCTCGGGACACTGTCCCTAATACAAAATCCACATACAATTGAACACGCCCTTGTCACGCCTCTTCGGCCAGGTCTTCCTTCTCGTACTTTTCCATCGAAACTCTTACTTCATCCAGGACGGTTACAGCGACCTTGAGTCCCAGGCACCTTCTCCGCTGAAAGTATCATCCCTACATTCCAGTATACTCCCACCACCCTAACTCCTAAAACAAAGAGCCAGTCTTTCGCTAACGAGGCATGTGTCCTTGCACCTGCAACAGAAGATACATTTCAACCGACTTTCCCTCTGTACGAATCTACCAACTGTGCCCAGAGAGCCTTTCCAAGAGAACACCTTCTCTGCCTACAAAATAAGCTAACATAAGAACGAACAGGCCTTTCTTTTGACGTATATGCAGTCAGGCCTTTACATATTTTAAACACACCATTCTCAATTACTTCTTTAAACATAGGCTCATACATTACATATGCAAAAATAAACTACACGTGCAACTTAATATCACACACGTAACTACTACATTTTTAACTACACATGAACTAAATCATCTATGCATCATTTTAAACGCATTTCAATGATGCACTACATTTGCATAATTATAATGGCACAACTACTCTCCTATTCACTCTAATAATGCAATTCAAATTACATTTTACTAGGCACTCATTAATATATGTCTAGATATATGCGGGTGCGGACTAACGGTGATTATGATGCACCCCTACAAATTTCACGAGAACATGGCGCTCTATCAGTTCCCCCCTTTGATGACTCCTGTCATCACATCTTTACAACTCCCTTGGAGAAAGAACCGGCCTAAACAGAACTTGTTGCCATTCTCCCCTGTCGGAATCTCTCCAAACTCTTAATATTTCGATAGTGACTGTCCTGCAGTCTAGCCATTCTCGTCTCATTTTCTCTCAAAGCCCTCTCAGCTCTGCCTGCTCGATACCACTTGTATGCTCTGATCAAACCCCACAGACAAACCACACAAACCACCACAATAATGAGAGGTCTCAGAACATAGCCAAGGAATCCCTTCCCCAAATTCGCAAACCAGCTTCCCACTTGACCAAATCCTTTGCCAACTTTCTCCCAAACTCCTTCTTCAGTCAAATCCGCTATTTTCGTATGGATCGTAGTGATGTTACTTATATATTTCTCCAGATCCTTGCTGTGGTCTGGTATATAAGTGCAGCACTCTTGAACCTTCAACATTTTACAGACTCCGCCCTCTTTTGCCAATAGGACATCCAAAGCAAGACGATTCTGCAAAACCATTGTCCTTATCGACAACATCTCTCCATCCACAAGTATCAACGACTTTGCTGTATTCATTGATAATTCATCAACCACAGTCGCCAATCTCCGGATCTTCACATCATTCAAGATCACTCCCAAACTTGGTATCATTGCTCCAAAGATATCTCCTACTACAGCTCCTGCACTCGTACCTCTCTTCACTCTTGAATGCTTTCCACCTTCCAAAAGCTCCAAATCCTCTGCATGGTAGATCTTTGGAAATATTATTCCCAAGTAACATGTACCATACCAGTTCGCTGGCAACCTCACATAAGCATTCCTTCCACACACAAAATACACCGTAGGTATCACTTGTACAGGACCTTGCAGAAAATTCTTTGCTGAATCCTCCATAGTGAAAACATGATCACACTCGCTCTGTCCCACAGAGACCTTATCATAATAGGTCTACACACGTCTCACACACAACTTTCCCCTTTGACCCATATCCAATGCTATAGGACCATAACTTCCTTTTGTTCGGTGCAATATCTCCTCGTCTGTCCAATCTACAGGACTATCTCCAGTGTGACGTGTTTGTGTTAACATTCTATATCTATCTTCTACCTGAACTACAAACTTCTTCTCTACTTCTGTTAATGCACATGTTAAATTATGTCTATGGGCATAAGCTGTATCTAAAGTCGAAGTCGGTATGAAGTACTTTCCAAGTCTATCTTCCGCCTTGTAATAATCATACTTGTTCAAATGTTTATGGGCAAGAACCTCTGAAAGCACGGCGTCATAGTTGGATAAGAAGTACTCATAGTGACCTCTCCCATAAAACACGCTCAACAACAAACTACACGAAATTCCATAAGTCAGTGGAAGATGGTGATATCTAATACCCTCATCCACTGAAGCTGGCAACTGCATACACACATAACAATCCTTCGCATCCATCGCATCTACATACTCATATAGCAGCTTGGCATACGCATTAAGCTTAAAATCACTTCTAGACAAATCTACATGCAACCTACGACTCTCCTCTATTAGCAAAGCTCTGTCAGCTCCTATGTTTCCCTCCTTTTTGCTAGGTGTAGTGGGTGTGGGAGTCCCTGGAACCCCCTTCACCGGTAGCTCGTGTGGAACCACATATGAAACTACAACTACTATGATTATAGAAACTATCACGCCCCCTATAAATGTGCCTACAATCAATTTGGATCTACGATGTGGATCTCCAGTCTCCATGGTCTCGAAAGTTCTCAAAGTTCTTGGCTTTAGCAACGAACACTCAAAAGTCTCTGTCTTCTCCACACGTGACTTGCTTAACCAGTTTGAGCAACACTCCGAAACCTCTGGAAAGCCCCTTTTCAACTACAGTTTCTTATTTACATAGTCCAGAAAAAGACTTCCCTAAGCTCCCGTTCCTCTTCGGTGGAAAGTCCCTAAGTTTATTCTTCTTCCACTCGGACCTAGGTTATCTTCTTCCTTAAGACTTTTTATTTACAACATTTCATGCACAGTCCACAATTAGATCGTCTCCAAGAGCTTCTAAAACGTGATGCAAAAGTTCAAGACGAAGAACTATCATCTCATGTGCAGGCGGCTCAAATCCAAATGACGGAAATTCGAGTCGATGCAAAAGCAATTGTTGAACCTTACTCAGGAGTGGGGGATTCGGAACCGTGAGGGTCAGTATTCCTTCGACTTCTAGTCCTGGTACCAACAGTAGTACCTTCAGTACCACGTTCTGGATCTTGTTGACCACCAACACGGACCTCAGCCTCCCTGAGCTCACTACTCCCGGCATCTGTCACTGTGTAAGTCCACTCCGGGGTAGCGTATCTCTGGCAAGGTATTCTCGTTCTCTTTGACCTTCTTCGACCCTCTTGAGCCTGCTCTCCGTCGCTTGCTTCCGATTCGGACGTTTCAGACACTGGAGCAAGATCTCTTTTGGGTGCTAGCCTCAGATTCAGTCGCCTTTGTCTTTCAGGCCAAGCTTCCTTGGTTCTGATCGTTCTTCCGCTTTCCCCTTCATTACCCTGTGCACCACTTTCTTCTTCTGCTGAATTTGACTCTACTCCACCCACTACACCACCTTCGTCATCTGAGTCAAAGTCAGGGTTCTGATTGTCACGACCCTCTTCAGCTTGGTTTGGTGCACAACCAGCTGTATCAGCGGCCCTCACAGCTTGACTTGTCCTCTCATGTGGCCCTGCCACATCAGCTGGATTTTCATTCACGAGAGGAGCTGTTTGTTCCGAAGGTGCTGAAACTCTGCGGGTATGGGAAGCATGCACCCAGTTCGGCAATCCTCCGCACTTCACTGCTGTGTTTGTCACCAGTATCACCTGGTACGGGCCTCGCCACCGAACGTCCAGACAGCTCTTCCTCACGTGCTTCCTCACAAGCACCCAGTCGCCTGGACACAGGTCGTGGCACAGATCACTCGAGGCCGGAACAGCCGCAGCTTGCACCTGCTGGGATACAGAATGGACCACATCAGATAGTCCTTTACAGTAATCGAGAATCAAGTCATCAGTGATGTTTATCAAAGCCGTAGCTGGTACTGCTGGCAACCGCATTGCCCTCCCCATCAAGATCTCATGGGGAGACAACCCAGTTCTCCTGTCGGGGACACTGCGAATACTCATAAGCACGAGCGGCAGGGCATCAGGCCACTTCAGAGACGTTGACGAACACATTTTGGCCATTCTTGTCTTCAAGGTTCCATTAACCTGTTCCACTATCCCAGAAGCCTCTGGTCGATAACTGCAATGTAATCTTTGATCAACATTCAATGCAGCACAAAGCAGCTTCATGATTTCACTGTGGAAGTGTGTTCCTCTATCCGATTCCAAAGAGGTCGGAAAACCAAACCTCGGGATGAGTTCCCTCAGCAATAACTTAGCCACTGTGAGGGTGTCACACCTGCGTGTTGGGTAAGCCTCCACCCACCGTGAGAATACACACACCACCACCAAAATGTACCTCAACCCATTGCACTTGGGCATCTCTACAAAGTCTAGCTGCATCCTATTGAAGGGTCCTCCTGACCTTCCAATGTGACTCAATGTGACCACAGTCTTCTTTCCAGCATTTATCTGTTGACACGTAACACACCTCTGACAAACTGCTTCAGCAATCGCACGAAATCGTGGGTTATACCACGTCTGTCTAAACACACGCATCATTGCATCTCTACCAAGATGTATCGGTCCATGTATTAGTCTCGCCATCGGGCTCAGCAGATTCTCTGGCAATACCGCCCTCCCATCACTGGAAACCCAAACATCCACATCCCCTCTTTCACATCCCGCTCTGACCCATCCATTCCATTCCTGGTCTGAAACTTCATCCTGCAGGCGCTTGAGTTCCTCCCAAGTGTCTGCCATGGCCAACATCATGTTGAGCTCGGTTCTTTCTTGGCTCTCTCCTGTGTAACCCTCTGTAAATATGCATCCTTGTTCTGCACAGAAACGGGCAACTTCATCAGCACAGTTATTTCCCAAGGAAACAAAATCCTCCCCCTTTCCATGCGCAGTGCACTTTACAACTGCGATTTCCTTCGGACATTGCAATGCATCTAGCAGTTGTCTTACATGTTCTCCATTCCTAATGGGTGAAGCAGATGATGTCAAGAATCCCCTCTGTGACCATAACTGTCCGAAGTCATGAACCACACCGAACCCATACTGGCTGTCCGTGTAGATCGTGATTCGGATTTGATCAGCGGCCAAACAGGCACGAGTCAAGGCGATGATCTCAGCTACCTGCGCGAAGTGTACTCCTTCTAGGCAAGCGGCCTCAACCACTCCTGAAATGGTACCTACAGCAAACGCTGCTCTCAGTTGACCAACACTGTCTCTTAGGCATGAACCATCGACAAAGAAAATTTCATCTGGGTCAGTCAGTGGTTCATCAACAATGTCAGGTCTTGGTTTGGTGCACAGTTCAGTCACATCAAGACAATCATGGTCCGCACAATCTCCTTCATCTGTGTTCGGTATGGGCATTAATGTTGCAGGGTTCAAGACAGAGCACCTTCTCAGAGTCACTTTCTCTGCGGCAAGTATGACTTGCTCATACCTCATTAACCTGTTATTCGTTAGGTGCTGAGTCTTAGTTCTGGTCATTAACAATTCAACAGAGTGTGGCACATAAACTGTCAAAGGGTGACCCATTACAATGCTTTCACATCTTTCAATGCTGACACCAGTTGCAGCAACGGATCTGAGACATCCGGGCAACGCAGAAGCCACTGGATCTAAGGTGGCTGAAAAATAGGCAACTGGTCTACGGACACCTCCATGATTCTGAGTCAAAACTGACAATGCACAACCTTCTCTCTCACAACAGAACAGTGAATAGGACTTGTTGTAGTCAGGCATTCCCAGAGCCGGAGCACGGCACAAGCCCTCTCTCAACTCCAAGAACGCAATCAGACAGTCGTTGTCCCATGGTACCGGATCACTCACATCCTTGTGTGTCAGTCTCTGTAAAGGCTTTGCCTTTAAGGAAAAATTGGGAACCCACTGGCGATAATAGCCGACCATTCCCAAGAACATTCTTACTTCTCTCTGAGTGGTAGGCACAGCCATGTTCATTATTGCCTCAATTCGGTCTGGTGACACCTTCCTCTTGCCTTTCTCTATCCTGTGACCCAAGTACTGCACCTCGTTTAAGCAGTACTGCAACTTGTTCGTAGACACTTTGTGTCCGTTTTCTGCCAAATGATTCAATAGGGCTATCGTATCGATCCTGCAAGCGTCCTCTGTTTCTGAGGTGACAAGCAGATCGTCTATGTACTGCACGAGAACCGAGTTCTGGGGCAATACGAGACTTTCAAGATTCTTTTTCAAGATCTGATTAAAGATCGATGGACTCTCTGTATACCCCTGAGGGATACGACACCACGTTAATACACGGTTTTCCAGCCGGAAAGCAAAAAGAAATTGGCTTTCTTCGTGAAGCGGTATCGAGAAGAATGCTTGACACAAATCAATCACGGTAAACCACTCAGCTTCACATGGAATCTGAAACAATATCACTGATGGATTCAGTACCACTGGACAGCATGAAACAACTATCGTGTTGACCTTTCGCAGGTCTTGCACGATCCTGAACTTCCCGCTCGGTTTCTGTAGTCCCATGATAGGTGAATTACATGGGCTACCTCTTATCTCCTTCAGGATGCCTTGCTTGATCATAGACTCGATTACAGGTCTAATCCCTGCAATCGTCTCAGGTGACAGATTGTACTGGGGCGTCCTAGGGAATTCGGCATTCTGCTTAACCTGGATCTGTACAGGTTTAACCCCCTTGATCAGTCCGATCTCTTCTCCCGTGAAGTCCCACACCTCTTGTGACACAGAATTTCTCAGATCTAGTGGAAGTTCCTCCACTGTCACTACAGGGTACATTTCTATACACAAGTGCTGATTGGCAACTTTGAAGGTGGCATCGTCATCCTTCGTCTGAACCTCCACTCCCCTAGGTGTGCAATAGATAGTACAATTCAATTTACACAATAGATCTCTTCCTAACAGACAAACTGGACTCGTATCGCACACCACGAACTGGTGTCTAGCTCGGAAAGAACCTATTCTCACTGGAATCGGTTCGGTCAATGGGCTAGTTATCCTCTTGTTCGCCACTCCAATAACTTGGATCGATTGTCCCGAGAGGGGTAGGTTGGGGACTACTGCTGATCTCACAGTAGACCGGGTAGCACCAGTGTCAACCAAAAGAGTGGTAGGATGACCATCAATGTCTGCCTCCACAAAAGGTCCTCTCTGGTCTACCTCCAAGACTGCTCCAAGTGTGCAGTCTTCCTCCCCCCTCAGGCACCGTCTGACGGGTCTGGGCTGTACTCATCAAACCCTTCGAAAAAGGGGCATCTGCTGGTAAGTCTGCATTCCTTGTGAAATTCTCGGTGGTTGGGGAACTTGCACCTGCGGATTAAACGTCCCCCCTTGCATCGATCTGGGCCTCGTCACAGTATTGACTACCTCCAGCACAGGTGTCTGAACCACTTCCACCTCCTGTTGCACCTGATTGGCTAGGTTCGACGGACACTCGCGCTTCCAATGTCCGATCTGGTGACAAAGATGACACGCAGTGGTCTTCTTCAATGTCGCCACATCCATTCCCGTCTTAGGATCTACAGGTTTCCCTCTTCCCTGTCCTTGCACGTTCTGGTTCCCTTTTCCCTGTCTTCTCCCTAGTGTCCCTCCGTTAGGCTGAACCTGAGCTGGTTGCATCTGAACAAGCATCAGTTTGTCCTTCAACTTCCGTTGTTTGGAGTCTATTTCATCACTACAGTATCTTGCATACCGCAAAATTTCATCCACCGGCTTGTTCTGCCAACAGATCAAATGCTGCTGTATCATAAGACTAACCTCTGATCTCAATCCTAGGACGAACTTGGAGACAAACTGTCCCATATCTTTGGGGTCTAAGGTATCTAGTCCACTATACTGTTTGAAAGCTTGCAAGAGTCGCTCATAATACTCATGCACCGTCTCCTTGGGTTCCTGAACCGTTTGATCTATCTTAACCCAATCAATGTCTTGAGGCGAAATCTTTGACTTCAACCATATAATTACTTGTTCGAACTTTTTCATGACTACAGGTGACGGACCATTGGTGACAGCATCCCTTTCAGGTTCGGAGGTCGGCCACTCAACTGCAATTTTACAAGCTGTCCATAAATCTCCTGGTACTACGATGTCAAATAAGGTGTTCAAATCAATCCACAATACCTTCGAAATTTTGACAAAACGGTCAACCTGTTTGTACCATTCTACTGGTTTTTCCCTCAGCCGAGGAAAGTCATTTGTGAATGCAGCCAAATCACCACTACTCCATGGCACATGCATGTACCCTCCGTTCTGTACTTCTCATAAAGGATAATTCCCTACGCCTGGCGTCCCTCCCCCCGGAGGTGGCGTTTCTCCTACAGTTTTTTTTAGCAATCTTCTTCTTAGACCACTT
Source organism: Calotriton arnoldi (assembly GCA_963921515.1). Classification (NCBI taxonomy): domain Eukaryota; kingdom Metazoa; phylum Chordata; class Amphibia; order Caudata; family Salamandridae; genus Calotriton; species Calotriton arnoldi. The sequence continues at coordinate 1,204,572 of CAWUFW010004534.1, read as the reverse complement.
TTCTTCCCACTTACTAAGCATTACCCATATGCGCATCCCTACAATCAGGTGCTTAGTATGTGTCCTCAATCCTGTGACCCTTTTCTCTTCCAACTCTTGATCACTGTACTGCAATCTATGAGATCTCTGCAATGATTTCGTTTTAGTCAGGTCCACCTCATATTTCTTTGCCAATTCTGTCAATTTCTCATGTGCGGCCCTCGCTTTACGAGTTACATCCTTTGCTAGAAAAAGCAGCTCGTCTGGCTCATAGATCTCTATTCTCTCCAGAGGCAGATTTCCACTAATCACCTCTGCCTTTAGCCTCACTACATCCAACATCCTCGCCCTAATGGCACTCCTCAATATTTCTCGACAAGCGGCACCATTCTGTTCCTCATAATCACAACTTTGTTCTTGTGGCTTAGTCTCTTCTATCGTATTCCTGGAAACTGGTCTATTTCCTGACTTCTCTTGCCCGCATCTCCTGCCATCCTATCGCTCTGACTCCTCACCGGCGGTACCCACATTCTCAAATCTGATCTGGACTCCATCAAAGAGTTTGGTCTTACCGACCTCACATCCCCCTGTTCCTTAGAGGAGTCTGCGGTGGCTGGCAATGGCGTACTCGCTTCTATGGGTTTCGGAGAGTGGACCATTCCCTCCCCTACCCCATTCCCTCCAACGCTTCTCTCCTCTCTTCCTGTCGTCTGCGATAGACGCCCTTCACTTACCTGATCTGGGTCATACACTGACACTATAGGACCAATGGTGACAGGCACCGTCAGGGCATCCGGCAATCTCATACCTCCCATTGAAAGTTGTGTTCCCACTCCCTCTGTTCCTGTGGAGATTTTTCCCACTACTCTCACATTGGTCTGATTCTGTGACACGCCAGTCTCTCCCGCCATAGTCGATGTTCCTTCACCATGGTCTGGATTAAATGGAGGTGGTCTCTCTGACAGGAGTCTCTCTAACAAGCTGTCATCCGTATCACTATCATCTTCCTCTGTACTCTTTTCCTGTGTACCTCCCGTTTTCTCTAGCAACGGATATAATCTATCCCCCTCGATTGTTTCCACTCTCCACCTTTTCTCCAGTGCATCCCACCTCGCATCTTGAAATGCCCTGATCGACTTCTTCACCCTTTCCTGACTTCTGTCTCTCTTCCTGTCATACGCTGCTCTAATCCATGCATGTAATGCCTCAAACTGAGTGGGTCTAGGTAGTGGTCGCAAAGAAGACATCACTGATTTCAACTGGTACAACACTTCCAACCTGAAAGTACCATAGCGCGGGAAAGTCAATTCTCCCTCTCCGTGTGTCATTTTGTGCCAATTCTCAAGCCAAATGATAGTATGCAATCCCACATTTTTAGCCATGTAATGTGCTGGCGTATCTTCGGGAGGAGCTTCCTCTCCACCCCGAGTAACCACATGTCTATCACCTCTACAGAGTTCTCGTAAAACTTTAAAACATTTCATGATGAAGCAGATTTCCGTTCGCGCACACAAGATTTCGTTTTTACTTCCTGATTTCGATCCACCAATGCCAGCGCGACTCACACCAACCGGCCTATCGCAGCGCGGCACTGTCTGACGTCACTCCTCCTCCGCTCGCAGCAGTTCCCCTCCTTCACAATTCACCTCTCTCGCTCACACGTGTCCCACTCACACTCTGAAGTAACTGTCTGTCCTACCGGACAATCACCTCTCTGACTGTCGGTCCACCAATGACCGAACAGCCTCTCGACACTGTTGACCTCAAATCTGGCAACTGTCTGTCAGCGAACGACCGGACAATCACCTCTCACACAATTGATAGGATCCAAACACTCAATGTTCTACACACAACAACCTACGACCAGCGTCGGTTATTCACACACTCACGCATACGCTCCCTATCATCAGTGGGTTAATCAACGACGTCTCATGACTCCCACAACCTCTGGTCAACAATCTCAGCTCTGGGTGTCTTCTACACCACAATCTATTATCCCGGGATATCGAATCAAATCTCTCTGCCCCGCGCGCGCTCACGGTCCGATCCTCAATCACACGACTCTCATTCCAACTCCGCAAGACATCACACAACAATTCAACACCGCAATCTAACAAGTATCACCCTGTTCATACTCACTCTACCACGAACTGCTACTACCACCGCACCGTTACTCTCCGTCCATTTTCAGCGACCTCTTTCGTCCTCCTGCAATCCACTGGATCACCATCACTCGGGCTCTATGGGGCAAGTGATCTCTTATCCTGATCTAGATCTCCCCTTACTATCAGAGGAAACCATCCTACTCTGCTACCAACTGAAAAAGCGGGATTCTTATCTTATCTCACCATCCCTAAGAATCCTCAGGTCGCCAGGATCTTTTTACCTGTTGAATAGTGTGAATAGAAGAAAATCCATTTCGGTTATGCAACAATTTAGAATCCAGTTTACCTTAAAAGACCACTGACTCCGAATTCAATTTTGTGGGTTTATTACAGCCAAGAATAACTGCACATGCAAGCACCTCAACACGAGGTTAAAGAAATATATGGGCACTAATACAGACATCATCCTACGCAGGAGTCTCATCCGACTCAGGATAAGAAGAATCGTAAGCTCCAGAAGTATTAAACAAACAATAACTGCTCCAATCTCTATATTATTCTTCATTTATCTAAATAAGCATAAACCATTAAACTGTCCCTACTCTACCACTAAGGTGACATCCCTACTTAACGAATTTCCCCAGGCAAGAGTAAAAGAAAAGGTGTCAGCTGTGAAGACTTCCTAAGAAGTGCACTCACTTAGCATTTCGAGCTCGTTCTAAGATGCTCCTTCCTAATGGATCTCTCTCTCTGCCCTTCTCTCAGGTCTCCCCTACCTCTTCTCTGCTCCCCCGCTCGGGGCACTGCCCCTAATACAAAATCCACATACAATTGAACACGCCCTTGTCACGCCTTTTCGGCCAGGTCTTCCTTCTCGTACTTTTCCATCGAAACTCTTACTTCATCCAGGACGGTTACAGCGACCTTGAGTCCCAGGCACCTTCTCCGCTGAAAGTATCATCCCTACATTCCAGTATACTCCCATCTCAATGCCTCCCACCACCCTAACTCCTAAAACAAAGAGCCAGTCTTTCGCTAACGAGGCATGTGCCCTTGCACCTGCAACAGAAGATACATTTCAACCGACTTTCCCTCTGTACGAATCTACCAACTGTGCCCAGAGAGCCTTTCCAAGAGAACACCTTCTCTGCCTACAAAATAAGCTAACATAAGAACGAACAGGCCTTTCTTTTGACATATATGCAGTCAGGCCTTTACACATTTTAAACACACCATTCTCAATGACTTCTTTAAACATAGGCTCATACATTACATATGCAAAAATAAACTACACGTGCAACTTAATATCACACACGTAACTACTACATTTTTAACTACACATGAACTAAATCATCTATGCATCATTTTAAATGCATTTCAATGATGCACTACATTTGCATAATTATAATGGCACAACTACTCTCCTATTCACTCTAATAATGCAATTCAAATTACATTTTACTAGGCACTCATTAATATATGTCTAGATATATGCGGGTGCGGACTAACGGTGATTATGATGCACCCCTACAAATTTCACGAGAACATGGCGCTCTATCACCACGGCACCGCCCCCCTTATGTGCTCCGGTTTTTATGAGTAGATGGTGTCTGTATGCGATATATCTCAACAGAAGCTTGGAGCAGCGTTATGAGATTTGTTCTCCATTGCAGCTAAGTTCAGGAGTTCGAATCCCTCCTTCGACCATTTGTATACTACTAAGCTGGAGAAACCTGTGGTATCACATATCGTAGAAGAACAAACTTTCCACCTACCATGGTGTTTAAAACCTGCCAATCCTCGGTTATAATATTGAGGAAAGGGCTTGCCAGCGCGTTAGGCAGGGTGGGTCCAGCCTGTGCTCAGCATCAGCGGTAATTAAAACAGACTTTGAAATGGATCCTTACCGGACTCTGTAATTATGCCCTTAACTTCACAAGCAAAAATATTTGTTTCTCAAATGTATGCAAGAACCCTTCAGGTAACATGAGTCAGTGATGCAGTCTTAATCACATTTTCATTGTTATAGTTCTTGTTGCATGTTCTATGTGTACCTATTTCCTAGGATTAGTTCAGTTTTTCCAAACGATATGTTTCTGAGTCTTGTATAGCGCATTGAGTCACCTCAAGGTGTCTGGGAGGGTTCAGGGAGCGGATGGGTAGTCATGGCACAGCGCGATTGAAAGAGGAGTTGCGTCTAAAAGCAGTGCATGTTTCTCATAGTTCCGGTCACTGGATCGTATAGGTGTTCTGGCTGCATGCACATTCGGATGCATATTTATAAGGATATCGCGCTGCGCAGCAAGTCACCTTGCTGCACTGTGTGATAGGGAAAGGGCAGGAATATGCCGTATCTATCGATATAGGGCGCATTCCTGTCTTTTCACTGCGCTGGCGCACAATGTGCTGCCTAGCACCAACGCAGGCCTCCCTGCATCATGGTGCAATCATGGGAACACCCACGCTCCACCCATGGAATGCCTCCCTG